>JAQPZY010001630.1:5410000-6010000 GCA_029931535.1 Margaritifera margaritifera | reverse complement strand
GTTTTGTGTGTGGTATAGAGAATGCCAAGAGTTACTGAATGCCATTACAACCAGACATTTATCTGTATGACATATTCAATTATGATGGATACTGGTATTGTATGGGAGGTAGAACATGTGTGCTGCTTGATGTCAAGCCAAAATGCCACAGCCATGTACACATGTACAAGCAAGAACTACACAACGATTGATAATGGAGAAAGTCCCCATTTGCCTTCTGTAATTTCAAATTTTGGTTTTAAACTTTTAATATCTACCCTTTTTCCAGCAGTATTTAAGGTTTGGTTTGATATATACTGTGAGATTTACTCAGTGAAAGTTAGTTCTTCTTGGCACTCATCTGGAATATCTTTTTTTCCCCAAGATTGGCCCTCAAGAATGTTTATTAATACTCTGTGTTGGGACCAATACATTAGGTTTTCTGCAGGGAAAGGAGTTGGTAGCAAGAATTGATTTTCAAGTAGTTAGTCAGTCTCAGAAGCTGATTGTCAGTTGCTAGTAACTGGTTGTTAACTTCCATGTGAACATTATGATATTAGAATGCGGCCGATTTTCTAAATGTTTTTGTTGTTTTGTCAGGGAAAGGCATCAGTAAGAACTGATTTCCAGGTGAATAAGTCAGCCAGTTTCAGAAGCAGCTGCATAAATACAGTATCTGGTTGTTGATCTATGTAAACAATGATATTACAAACAAGATTTTCTGTATTAGTAGGGGTCTTTTGGGGAGGGGGCAAAGAAAGGAGTCATGGTATCAGAAGCAGATAAACATTTGTGTATAACTGGTTGTCGACCTAAACTTTAACATACTGTCCTTATAAATGTGAACTGAATTTACATTAGTTTTTTGGCAAGAAAAATATAATGCTAGCAGCAAGAATTCAGCTATAGGTGAATTGAATGGCACAATGTCTCTGAGGTATTAGCCAGTTGCTAGCAACTGGTTATTATACTGACATTTTAAAACAAACAACAAATGTGGTTTATGTTCTATGATCTTTAAAAAAAAAAAATAATTTTACTGTTGGATGTACACAAGATTTGGTTTAAAATAATGGATATAATTCATTACCAGACAGCAAGGCTTATGTTTATGTGCAACTGGGACAAGATTTTATCTTAAGAAGTTGCTCTTCTTTTTGTAAATTAGACTTCTATGTATTGTCATTAAATGAATATTACCGACAGTGCTTAAAAACGGTATGCAAGGGCACCAAGGTCTATTAAAGAACTAAAAATTTAGGGATGAAATTACCCCCTCCCTTTGAAAAAAGGGAGAATTTTTTAAATACAGGAAAGATTTAATAAAAAATAATGGTAGAGCTTGAAAATGTGATGTGCAATCTTCACTCATTCAGTTAATTTTTCATTGCAATTTTATAACAATTAGCATGAATCTTGCAATTATGCATCCTGGAATAGACACTAAATACCAATGTCAATAAATAGTAATTAAAAGTAGACACTAAATACCAGTGTCGATAAATACTAATTAAAAGTAGACACTAAATACCAATGTCGATAAATACTAATTAAAAGTAGACACTAAATACCATGTCAATAGATACTAATTAAAAGTAGACACTAAATACCAAATGTCAATAAATACTAATTAAAAGTAGACACTAAATACCAAATGTCAATAAATACTAATTAAAAGTAGACAGGAAATACCAAATGTCAATAAATACTAATTAAAAGTAGACGCTAAATAATAAATGTCAATAAATACTCATTAAAAGTAGATGAAGAAAAGGGAATGGATTGAATAGCTTTATTTAACATTTATTGAATATTTTAATAGGAAAATTTGGTATTCATTTCTCTGCGTAAGAGGACTGTTTAGTAGAATTTATCTGTAAATTGTTTCTTGAAGTTTGTATGATTTTCACACAGAAAGTGGCATCTCAATGAAAAGCCAATGTAGACGAGAATCATTTGCAGTGCACATTGCACGACATTACACATCAGTTTGATTTACTGATAATGCTGATAAAATTTTATTTAAACGACATTATTTACCTTTGAAAAAACAATCTTTCATAAGTAGCATTTTATTTTAAAGAAACACCATTTCAGGGTTTTAAGCTACTGTACAGTTAGTCATACAGAAGCATCCCATGTACATGTCTGCACAGTATGTCCAGTTGCATTGTATATTTGTCTCATCATGTACATGTTATGTAGCAGTAGGAAACAATATCATGATGATCCTAGGGATGTTTTACCAAAATTGTCAGATATATTCAACAAAGACATATCTTACATATTGAATCCTATCATAATAACAGGTAAAATGAAACAAAAAATCACAAGTTGAGTGAAGTATGACATGCATATTATGACAGCTGTCAGCTGTTCAGTAAGCCTAATGGGTAGATAGGGGAAAAGGTCAAGTTTCTAATTGTTTCGATTGAACAGCAGCATTTTGGATAATGTAAACCATGTAGACCAGGCATGTGCACCTACGGCTCACAGGTACATTTAAAAATCGCTATTTGCCCTGTGCCCTGAAGGAAGTTGCATATGCCTGGTGTAGACATTTAAAAATTTTGTAAACATTGAAGCCCTAAATGGCAACAGTATTAAAGTACTTTTATAAAAAAAAAAATTATTGAAAAAAATTATTGAAAATCACATTTCTTCTACATCATTTATTGTACCAGTATTCAACCAAAACTTGGGTAAAATAGTACCCACAAATGGTTAGAGTTTCTCACTCGCATTAACAAAATAGTCTGGTTATAATAACACCATTTACAGATGAAATATTAATGGCTGGGATTGATAAACAACCAGCATTATAATGAAGGCAGTTAGTGCATGAGATGGTTTTTTTGTCCAAATTTTAGGCTGGTGGTGGGCAAGGGTGGCAGTATGATGCAGGAATTTTACAGTCTCGAAATCATTTTTGAGCAGTTTGTTGGCTATAAGCAAGGGTGGAAATAAAATGCTGTGCATTATAATGAGTGTATGCTGTTGTTGAAATAAAGTTTAGAAAATCTGGGAAATAAATGTTTTAATGCTTTTCATGATGTGAATTTCTTCCAAAACAAAAAATAGAAAAGCTCCAAGATCATATTAATTATTGAAGTTAGAAGGGTTATAGGAATAAATATAGAGTCAGTCACCTAATCAGATGAGGTAATATTGACTTTTGATTGGCTAATCCAATGGATGATGTCGATTATTATATGAAAGATTGTGTCAATGCTATTTTCTCTAATAGTGATAATTAAATGTAATGTCAGCATGCCCTTTTTTGTTTGGAAAGTCAGCTAAAACTGTACAATGTGTGCTTTTGCTGTCCAAGTGGCATTATTGAAGGATTTGCAAGATGAGTCCTGTGGGTCCACCTTGTACATATTTTTTTCAAGTGAGTTTTGGATGAATATTGTTAATAGCTTTTTCCTCTCCTCTTCGTAAGTATGGTTAAATATACCATATATACTCGCATATAAAACAGATCCAACTGCAAACTGCATAGACCCTGATCTGCCAGTGCATTATGTGATGGGAGATCAGGGTCTGTGTTGTTTGTAGTTGGACCTGTGGATGGGATAGCAACATAAAGATTCCATGTTCGATTTAGTGTTGAAGCTTTTTCAAGTCAGAGTGGTGATACATCATAGCATGGGTGAAGAAGGTGAGATAATGTGTTCCATGGAACCTATTTCTTTTAAAGATGTATCAAAATTAAGTGTCAATTACCATCCTGTGAGACAGAAGTATTTTGATGTGAACTGCTGAAGAAAGTGTATGACATGTACAACCTGAGAAAATCTTTTACTTTTTGAGGGAATGCAGTTTATATAACAGATTTTGACCATATGTTGTAAGGATTTACATGCGTTATCTTTATCTTTTATTTTATATATATTTTACAGTTTTAACATCTTTACATTTTATATTTTATCTTCTTGTTTTTTGTGTTTACATTTGTTTGGAAGGGTTTATCTTCCTTAATTTTTGTGCAATTCATTTTACATTTTTCGAACTTTACCTTTAGTTGGCACAATATAGCCACTATTGTGCTGAGGTGCCTTAAAATGCTACTGCATACATACATTGTCCAAATTTTCTTTAAGTACAGGATGGGACTGTCATTGAGTGAGGCTTATGGGAGAATTAAGGTAACATAAAATGAGAACTTCTCTATTATGTATGATCTGGGCTTGTAACAGGTCTTGACTCTATCCAGGTTGCACTAGGCACCAGCTATTGTAATCTGGGGTTCTAATTACTTGTCACAAGCAGGGGTTGACATCAGTTAACTTGAATGCATTTCCTTTAGAGGTAAAACTTCAAAAGTTTCAGCCCATATACAAGCAAAAAATTCTACATGTACATGTATTTAGATATATACCTACAGTTGTGTAATTTTCTAAAAAGCTGTATGGGAGCAAATACTTCCATGAAAACTACCTGATGTGCGATCATGACATTATAATTGTGAGTGGGGTGGTACCATCAGATTTAAATAATTTCAGTTAGGAAAATTGAGACTAACATATCAAGAAAGAAGAAATCATAATATGCTTGTTAGTGATGGTAAATTATCACTGAAGTTATTTGTGTTCTGTGCACTTCGCTCACTTGTCATTTGCAACCAGTGCAATATTGTCTGAAAATTTGAAGGGAGTTTCCCTGTTCAAGACAATCCAGCAGGGCATAGGTTTGATTTATTAAGGTGTAATTAAGGCTTTTGTAATTGACAGAGATGACATCATGTTGCTACAACAAAGGATGGCAAAAGATATCGGAGCTGTGGAGAGAGGTGATGAATGAAATTCAGAAGTTTAAAAACAGAGTAGTGTTGCATACCGTATATACTGGTATATAAGTCCTATCCAACTGCAGACACCATAGACCTTTATCTGGCATTGCATTATACATTGGCAGATCAGGGTCTATGTTGTTTTGTTCTACTGATTAGCCAAAAAAAAACTGCATAGACCCAGATCTGCCTTTGAATTATGTGACAAGAGATCAGATTCTGTGTTGTTTGTTGTTGGATCTAATTTGTATGCATGTATCAAATTGTCAAATTAGAAGGTTTTAACATTGTTTTAGTCCATTAGAGAATGGTTCCAAAAATTTAATTTAAATTCAGTTTAAGCAAATATCTCTCTTATCTACATTGAGTCTGTGTTGTGCTTACATCCATGCAGGAAGGGATTCTAATTACCATGTTGCATAGTGCAGTGCATGAAAGAGATTGCTGTGTAAGACACTATGAATGCATTTGACCAGCTTTGATAAGGATAACCTAACACTAGGATCCAGGCAGGCACACACACACACATATATATATATATATATATATATATATATCATATATATCATATATATATATATATATATAGTATATATATATATATATATCATATATATCATATATATATCACATATATGTATATCACATATATATCACACATAACACACACACACATATACATATATATATATATCACTGTACCAAGGTGAACCTGGTTGATTTGTTTCTACCTGATAAGCTTACAAAGGGCATCTGTACATGGTAAGTTCAGAGTAGCCTTGCATTTACAGAGGTATATGTGTGTAGCTGTTTGAAGCTTTATGGTCTGACCCACTGTTGTGTGAGAAAATTGCATTTACAGGCATTTATTTTATGCTAGGCAGTGAAATGCTGGATTTTCAGAGTGAAATAATTGTGATATTTCACTGCAGTGAAAAAATGCTGTCAATAGACATTGATAACATTATAACTAAGAAATTTCAAACTTTTTGTAACATGCCTGCGTAGTGTAAATGTTAAGATGGCTGCTTCGCGTCCAGGTCAACCGGGTTCAAACCCAGCAATGGGCAATTTTTTAAAAAATTTTATTTTATTTTTTTCCATTTTCTTTTTATCTTGAATTGGGAAGGAGCATTATGTAACTACTGATATTTTATGTGCAAATATACACAAAACAGCAGCACATAAACGGTAAACTGCTGACATTATCATGCGGGATACAGTAAGAAATCAGTTACTTCAATGTGTTATACAAATTGCTAGACAATACGCTTGAGCATAAAATAAAAAGAATATTTGCTTGCTCCGAGTGAATAATGGATATATTTCATCTCATGGGTGAAAAACTTAAGTATTTTCACCCACTCGATGAAATATGTTATTCACTCGGAGCAAGCAAATATCCTCTCTTTATTCATTGCACATATACCTAGAGACTGGTACTTCATGCCTTGTGCTCTTTGTAGTGTGTATGTGTGTTTGTGTTCATAATTATAAAAACAGGAGTTTGTGAAAATTATTGCAAGTTTTCATTACATGGTGAGTTTGGATAACATACTTCACCAAGCCAATTAAGGTTATGTGTTAGACAGACAGACAGACAAACATGCACAATCTTTTGCTTTGAACCTGGAACAAGTTAAAAATGCGGGACAAGTAAAATTGGATGTCACTTGTCCAGACTTTTATAAACAATATGTAGAAAATATCTAGACTTTTGTGCATTATTGTTAAAATCTTTTTTCTGGCAAGGATAGTTTTAGGATTTTTCCAGCATTTTTTTCAGATGCTAGACTGACACAGATAAATGGACACAGAGACAGAAGCCAAGACTGAGGTAGACAAACAGATGGACAGACACACAGATAGGTTATTGTGCTTGATGTTTATTGACTTGGATAAGAGAATAAAAAAGGAAACATGTTGATAGAGAGCTACAGTTCAATTTGCTTCTATTTTAGTGGCTGTGACTGATGGAAAGCAAAGTACATTTTGGAGCAGATAATTAGAGCATTGTACCACTGAAGTGTTGGTACACACTGATAACAAGGTCATTCATCATGTTTTGATGTATGTTAACTAGTTGTTCCTTTGGTTGGGCTCACTGGGTTTACCACATTTATTTGGTTAAACTCTCATTTTAGCTATACTGGATTGTGAAACAATTTGTTTTTTTTTTCCAAATATGAAGACCACCAAAATATATCAAAATAATTTTCCAAAAGATGCTATTTATGAATTCAGTATGTACCCAATATCTCTTACATTATTGTAATTCTTTTTATAGAAAACTGCAAAATTCAGGTATATCAGGTGTAAGGGTTATGCAGTACTCAGTTTCATGTTTGGTTTGGTTTGGTTTGGTTTAGTGTTTTATAGCACAGCAACAAAAGTAGGTTATTTGGTGCTGAGGCAATTGGAGTAAAGTGGCTTGCCTACACACAACAGTATCCAACCCGTGCTGATCCGATGGTAGGATTCTAACCTGCACCATTTTGATTGTGAGTTTGGCATGCAAACCACTCAGCCACTACAGCTCCTTCACTTTGATATACAACAAATGGAGCACTGTTGTAAAAAAGAATTTTTTTAATTATAGATTAAACCTTTGAAGACCGAAATCTCTCAGGACCAAATTCAATTTTCAGTTTTGATGGGGTTTTAGTTTACTGCAGTCCACGATTTTCACTCAAGAATGAAATAGCATAAGGTGTCCTGACAAACAAGTTAATTTAAAATGTTTTTCAAGTCCACTTTAAAAAAAATATATCTGCGAAAATTATGATTTCATAGCATCTGTATGTGTTTTTATGTGGTTTTTAACCACTGACTGACCACATGCACTGACTGAATTTCAGTTTAGGGGGTTCATTGTTTCTTTAGTGTAAAATTGATATTTGGGACTGACAGTTTCTTTCAACTTTCAGAGTAGAAGGATTTAAGTTTGCTGAGTTAAAGTTTATTGAAAATAAAACAAGGAGAAATTTGGGACCAGAACCTTAATTAGGTTTTGTTGTGTTTACTGATGTTTCAGTCTTGAGAGGTTTCACTGTATTTTTATTACTATGCTTTTAATCATAGATCCCTCTATGGTGCCTGTAGGGTGCATAAACAAGGACCCAAGAAAGTACAGACTCGATATGGTTGATTATAGACTGACTGAATCGGGTGTATCCCATGCTTACTGAATATAGTGTGCTCGTTGCCAAATAAGCATAAGACAATCAATTTCATTGGTTGACAGAAATGATTTAGTGATTTGTATTAGTTTGGACTCCCAAGAGCACATGGTCAGTGATCATAGATAGAAAATGTAAGAATGAAAGATGAAGTCATCAGTAAAAACACAGCTGCATTTGTTTCCAAAATTGTGTATAGGGTGGATGCAATGTAGACTCGAATGTAAAAAATATGTCATAGAGGGAAATGAATACTTGAGTATGAGGAATTGAAATCCCAGTATGGAAAGCTCACAGCAGGGGAGGCAGATAATGATCACAGGTCATGGATTTATTAATTTCTGCAATGATACTTTGAATCAGTCATTGTTGAGTTAGACTAAATCATGATTTGCTACATTTTCCTTATCCACTGAAATAGCCTTGTCCTGAACAGTGGGCACAGTTATTTTAGCAGACATGGAAATTGTAGAAAATGGTGCCAGAGTCTGACTCTACAATGACAGATTCAAAGCATATAATACTGGAAAAATGAATATTGTGGCAGAAATTAATAAATCCATGATTGCAAGTTCCTGTGATAATGATATGTTTCTGAATTTCTTGTATTCACAAATTAAGAAACCGATAAGAATATTTCTGACCTTTGTTTTTGGTATAAATGACCCCACTATCTGTCCTGATGGGGTTACTTTCTTATTTCTGGAATGAACACTGATAGTATACACTTAAAATGTTTAAGTTCATTTTCCATATAAGGTATACTCCACTGAAGTAGGTTATTATACTGGTATTTAATTATAAATCACTCACAGATTTGCCAATACCTGGATTTAAAGACAGAATTTTAAACAGGTGGTTACACCTTGACTCTCAAAACAATCAGACATATAATTTACCAGTCAGGTGCCGATTCAGAGATCTTTTCACTTTGACAGCCAGAGAGAAAATGACAGTTCATTTAATCTTCCTTTTATGCTTCAGCCCTATCTTTAAGGTAATACAGTGTTGTTTTTCTACATCTGATGCTACTAGCCCCATAATTTGAAAAAAAGAAAAAGAATCCATGCATCTCAACTTCTAGGAATACAATACATCAAAGACTAAGTACTCTCTTCTGTTTGAAAATGGCTCAAGCTATTGAACTTTTGACCCTAGTAGATTATGACCATCACAAATATTCATGGTCTTATTAGGTGCAGGGAGGTTAGAACATTGCCCTTATCCCCATCAATCTATCACTAGTAAGGTCTGTACTGAAGGTTAGCAGAGATAAAGGATTTTATAGGTTGTAGTACAAGTCACCATTTTGGCTACTAAGATATATGCAAAATATAACTTACTTCTTTGATAATACTAGTCTAGAATTTAAAATGTCAAAATTTAATCTTTATCTAAAACAATAACTTGTTTCATCAGTAATTTGTAGTGGTTAAAGGCTGTAACATTTACACATGTGAATGGCATAGTTCAGTTTCTTGCCTGTGAAGGTTTACAAAATCAGTAACCCTGTAAACAAACATGCATGTGGCTTTCACTTGAGGCAGGAACTACACTGTTCAAATTAAATTATAGTTTTCCACATCTCTGCTTAGGAGGATTGTTTAGTAGGATTTTCTGTTATTTCTTTTTTAAAGTATGTATGATTTTCACATTGCTAGGAAAAAATAATTTGATGAGAATTGGTTTTATCGTACATCACACAACATTCAACATTATGTTGATTTTACTGATAATGCTGACAAAAATTTCTTTACACTATGTCATTTACTTTTGAAAAACATGTTCGTTAACAGAATCTTTCATGAATAACATTTTATTTTAGAGAAACACTGTTTCAAGTTTATAAACTACTGCATAGTTTCTAAGTCATTTTAGATTCTACAAAAGCATCATATGTGCATGTCCAGACAGTAAAATATGTACAGCAAATGAAGCAATCACAAGTTGAGCAAGGTATGGCATGCACATTGCCAATGTCTTGCATATAAATAAATGTCAACTGCATGCCTAATGTGCAGATTGGGGGAAAGGTTGAATTCCGAATTGGTTCAATTAAAGGATATCATTTTGGTTATTATATTCCATGTGTACATTAGAAATTTTAATAAACATTGCAGCTTTTGTAGTGGTAATAAATTTCATACACTTTCTGGGTATTGGTAATTGTTAATTTAGTACAGGTACTTACAATGTCTGTCCAACCAGTTTACTTAGGTTTTCAAGTCCAGTATTTCTGATAAATATCTGCCTCGCACAGTTATGTGAAGTTTTTCTTTTGTTGTGGAAGGTGTTGTACCTACTGTAAGTTGGAGAGCTTGTTGCCTAACCACATTTGTTCTATTATAACAATAAAATTTGTTAACTAATACAGAAATATTGATGGAACATGATGTGGAGTAAATTAAAAATGTAAAATGTGAAGCAGCTACATTGTTAAATTTGAAATACATGTAGCAAATTGCTAACTTTAAAATCAGATTAAATTAGTCTGTTTTCTTTATCTTTATGATTTAGGTTTGAGCCATCCTCAGTATACTGGTGCAGTTTGATGAAAATATTGAATTACTCATTTTGATCATAATAAAAGAAATTATAAAGTATTTACTTAGTTTAGGATTTGTACAAAGTTTAATTTTTTTTAGCAAGAGTTAATTTGAAGTAAAATCCTTATGTCATTTGCGTCATCATTGTGCTAGGGATGGCTTTTTTTTCCAGTTATAGCCAGATAATATATTAACAGCATTATTAGAGTAAAAACTCCACAGTTAACTTAAATAATGCAGACTTACCAACACCACACTTTGGACATTCTCTTCTAGTAAATATCATGTCCAGTAGCCCAGATTAAGTTACAAATTTGATTGGGCAAGTAAAAGTGTATGTTACTTATATATAATCGTTTTATACAATATGATTGGGAAAAAAAGATTTTGTTTCATTCAATGAAAATCTGAACACTGAGCAAGTAGATGAACCATTTTCCTAGCCTTGAAACCAGTATGTTAAGATGTAGAAAACTGGATTAACCATTTTCCTAGTCTTGAAACCAGTATGTTAAGATGCAGAAAACTGGATTAAACCATTTTCCTAGCCTTGAAACCAGTATTTTAAGATGCAGAAAATTGGATTAACCCATTTTCCTAGCCTTGAAACTAGTATGTTAAGGTGCAGAAAACTGGATGCTCATATTTCTGTAGAATTATATGTCCAGCCATCAAAAGAATAGACATACATGTATACCCAGTTTTAGGTCACAGTTTGCATAATGTACTTTGGAAAATGTGATGTAATTTGGAAAATGTAATTACCTGGTATCTACACTTGTCTGCTAACTTTGTAACAACAACAATATATCTTCCAGCCAAACCAACATAAAGAGGCTACAGATGCACAAAAATGGATGTAGAATTAAATATCCATAAATCAGAAAGACACATTGTCATATAAACCTAATTTTGGGACTCTTTTGTGTGATTTATCAGTAATATTGTATAGATGATATTATTAATTAAATCTGCCTGTTGACTTGAGTAACTACATCAATATTTTCCAACCTTAAGCTAAACCAGCATGGAGAGTTTAAATATGTACAAAAATGGATGCTCATTTTTTTGCAAGGATAAAGTATATGTCAATCAAAAGACCAACTCTCTTGTAAATCCAATTTTAGTTCACTTGCATGTTATGGACTATGGTACAAGTAATATCTACCTTTCTACCTGTTGACAGATTCATGTGTGTATCCTTTGTTCTGGGCCCTATTTGGTTATCAACTGTCGGCCTGTCATATAGTGGTATTCAGATGAGTAATCCACGCTTAATAGCCATGTGACCTTAACATAATGGAGACTAAAATCAATCAGAACCACTCAGAGCTGATACCTGAACAGTCTAGATCATCTTAGATGCTGATATTGATTTTTCCCCCCCTTAACTCTCTGTTTGTGGATCCTGGAAGGAAGAAATACTATCAGTAATATTTTTATAGTAGTGTACATTGTGTACATGCCATTGTCAATCAGACACCATTCCCACAGTTGAAATTATCTTTTTATGAAATTTTCACGGATGTGTTATTTTCTACAGAAGACCGATTGATTGTGAATATAGCAAAAAAATAAAAACCCACAAAAATAGTATGTCAGTTTATTGATGGAGTTACACTGAACTTCTGATTGGCCAAGACTTACATGGCATCTGACATCTCTGAGTGCCGCATCTGTCCTTCATTCATCAACACTTCTTAATTAAGTTACTGCTAAGTCTGTCTTGTATTCACCACTATATAGTTACTTACCAATAGTGTGAACTTAATGCTATATTTGTTCACTTGCTCAGCTTTGGGCCTGAATAAAGCTGCAACCTTCCCAGGTGTAAACAGCTTAGTTTGGTTTATTGCCCATAAACGTTTACATAATTGGTAAACATGTAAACGAACATGCACGTGGCTGTCAGAAACACAGGAACTACCCATTCCAATTAAATAATATATTTCCACTCTGCTTAAGAGGATTGTTTAGTAGGATTTTTCTGTTAATTCATTTCTTAAAGTATGTATGATTTTCACATTGAATGTGGCATCTCACAGAAAAAGCTAAAGTTAACGAGAATCGGTTGTAGCACACATTACACAACATATACATTAGATTGATTGACTGATAATGCTGATAAAATTTTATTTAAACTGCTTTATTTTCCTGTGAAAAACATGTTTGTTAACATAACCTTTGATTGGTAACATTTTGTTTTAAAGAAACACTGTTTCAAGTTTTTAAGCCACCACACAGTTCTTAGTCACTGAAAATCCAGACAGGCATCCCACATGCATGTCCACACTGTGACTGGTCACAGTCACATACTGGCGATGTATATAATGGTATCGTTCACAGGTGAGGTGTCATGTTTTGTGCAACCTTCATAATGCTTTGTGAAACCCTTGTTTTGAAGAGAAAAGGAACACATGGATCTGAATAGGAGAAATTTGTAAAGCACAATATTTTAGCGAATCTTTAATCAGAGCATTAGCAACTTAAAATTGATGTGAATTACCAAGGGGCAAAAATCAAAACAAAGGTGGTGAGTGTACATGCATGCATGCTATATCACATAAACACAAAAAATAAAATGTGGTCACTTTATTTTAATACAAGGGATTCTCAAGCCACATGTAACATGAATTGCCACGACAGTGCTGGATTTTCAAATAATGCAGTGCCCCCTAGTTACAACTCTGTTCAAGGGAGCAATAAAAGTGACCTGCGTTATAAGTGAGGGAGCCATACATCGAGGGATATTCCAACAAGGCTGTGTCACAGTGGTGCTTAAAAACACAGAATCAGGTGCCAGGTATTTGATGATGGGAAATCACATTACAATTGGTTCTTATGAGCCGAGAACTAAAATAAAGTGAAATAAATACCAATGAATAAACAAGTTCTGATCAATTTAATGGCATACATGACATTACCAGCATTATAATAGGGACAGCAGCATCCAGATGGACTTTATATTGAGGAACCACTATTATCAACATAAACGTAAACCAGGTAGCATCCACAAGTCGACCTACTCACTCATTATATCCTTAGTAAAATGGTATTTGCCAAAAAAAGTAGCTAGAAAGGTCCAGACCCAAGTAGTCATCAGTATTTTCATCAAATCTTTTCATCACCAAACTTTAGCAGACACCAAAAATGTTATGTTTACATTGAGTGTAGATCAAAAAGAGCATTTAACAAAAAAAAGAACAAGAACATTTATGTTTGAAAAAGGGGGATTACAAATGACACCTGTTTTAAAGTAATATATGAAGCAGAAGTAACAGTACCATATTTATTTTGCAAAGACCTGTCAGTATCTATGATCTATGAAGTATCACTTTTCTTGTTTCCATACCAATGCATACAAATTTTGCCAATTTATTAATTAATCCAGTTGATGTATTGCTCAATAAAGTTTTAAATGTCTCAATTGTGAGATTAATATGGTAATATCCTAATAATTTGGAGCAGGACATAAAAATAAAAAGTAATTTTCATCTTCGATTTGATATAGATACAAAGAATTCTTATTTTTTTTTGTTTTTTTTATCTATATTTTCAAACCTTCAATTTTGAAATGCAAGCTGATGGGATACATATAAAAATCCAGTAAAAACTTGTATACAGATATCAAAGTGACCATCGGTCACTTGTCCGATGAACCCATATCTCAGATATACATACCCCTGAGGCAGGATTGTGTTCTGTAGATTTTATACAATTCTAACAAGTGAATGCCAATGGCAGTTTTTAGGGAAGAGGCCAAAATACTGTACTTCATGAATTTGTGTACTTTGTTAAGATGATATTTTGAATCAAATTTCTGAACATGCTGATTCATTACCAAGTGGTCTTGGTGAAATTAAGTCCAATTATACCTGGTATGAATTAAGCAGGGAGAATCTTGCATTATTTGATACCATACAATAGGTAGTTTTTTTACATGCTGCTAATTTACTACACTTACTGCAGCTATTTTTCTTCCATTAAAAGAAATGAACAAATTAACATTTAGAAAGTATACATTTACTTGTAGCTTGGTCACATAACCCTCAAAATATTTTTAAAAACCATGTAAAAAATGAAATAGTTGATAATTTTTCAGCAAAGTTGTAAAAAAAAGTAATGTACAGCAGTAAAAAAATCACTTTATTTTACATCATTTGATATGCTTGGTTTACCACTCAAAGCTTCCTTTGTTGTATACTTTACAGCTTGTATAACTTTATGCTTGTTATGAAAAATGAGAAATGGGGAAAGAACATTATCACAATATAACATTTCCATGCTTACTTAACTTTTGTAGTAAATACTACTAACAGGTTTCCTTTGTTGTCTACAGTAAATACCATTATACTTGACACACATTTCCATTGCCACAAAACATTGGACATAATACTATATTTAAATGTTGAAACTGACAGCACATACATCTCAGTGATTGATGGGCATACATATATGTCAATACACTAGAACTTAGTGAGGCTGACAGTTTTCTTTACTTGCAGAAATGGTATTCAAAAAAAATACATGTAATGAACCTTCACTATTCACTCACACAGAAGCTGAGAGCAACCATGGTTGGCATCTATTTAATTGTATATATATGGCATTTATGTTAACTTATTTGTAGACTTACCTTTTGATGGATAAATTAGACAGTCAGTGAAATAAATAAATGTCACTTTATTATTTCTCCATTTTGTCTAATCAATCCTCCATGTTTTACATTGATTCACCCTCCCATATGGCATTAGTTTGCCAGCTCAGCCTATCACTGTACCTAACATTCTCTGTGTGGCTGCACTAGCTAAAACAAGCGGCAGCTAGTCACATGATCTGACAACCGCTGTACAGAGAGAGGTAGGTCAGATATAGTCATGTGATTCACATAGATGAAGGTCAGTGGTAATGTTTATATTGTAAACACAGTTGGATATGAAAGGTCAGTCAAGAAATTTGATCAATTGATAAAATGTATATGCTTATAAATACAGTCATTGAATATTTTTGAAGCACATAATTAATGTCTGGAGCACATGGTAAATTCTGTATATATTTCATTTTTCTTAATGTTATAATAATAATAATAATAATAATAATAATAATAATAATAATAATAATAATAAAAATAAATTTAAAGAGGATAATTCGGCATGCATTATTCTTCCTTGATGTCATGTTAAAACCCAGAGTGCATACATTTGCCCATTCCTCATACTTCTATATGCATGTGCTTTTAGACCTCACCCCCATCCTCGTGCAATAAAATTTTCAGGTAAAAAAAGCAAATTTGAACAGGTAATTAAAATATATTTTATGTGTTTTTACCCTTGTGATTATATGTGTTGCACTTTGAGTGACTCCATGGGGACATTCTCCCACCCCAAACTGCTAGTGCCCCCAAAATGTAACAAAACCCCATATCTTTATCATTATAGGAGGACAGAGGTTCATAAAATGTTCCCATGACAGCTCAACAAAGTGCAACACACACACACACACTCTCTCTCTCAAAATCGAAGGGACCTGTCTCTTTGAATGATGTTACAGTTTCTCTCTTTGTCATGATTGAGGGCATTGGAGAATTTAACCACAGACATTCAATTAATTTTGTTTTCAAAACATACTATATCAAGCTATTATATTTACTTGATTACTGTATGATTTATGATTTTGAAACATGAGGATCTATTACACCATACGATAAATGTTATACTAAGAAAGGAGGTACATTAGCAGATACATGTGTTGAATATGAAACTGGATTGAAATTTTTAGGGGGAAAAAAGCTATTGTATACCAACAAGGCTGAAAAGGGAAATGATTCTTATCAAAAATTACATGTACCCATTGTGAAAAGGGTTCATTGGTGTCAGCAATGTTTGTAGGTCTTCCTGTTTGTAGGTAGATGTACACAGGATGAAGACTAAACATGGAAGTATAAGGTTAGCTCATTGTTCAGTTGAGATTCCATACATCAAAATCGGACAGAAGACTTGCACCTCATTCATATTTTAACTATTCCTTTCCACATTTCTGATTTTGGACAGAAGTTACCATATCTTTGCATGTAATACTAGATTCATTCATTAATACAGTACCGGTAGATACAGATTTTATGCTTTAAATTTTCTGAAGAAATTTAAAAGTGTACTTTCCATCAGTGGAAATTGTATTACAGATACTAAAGATATATTGTCTCCAGTAATCTGTTCACTGTGTCTGTGTTCATTTGAGGGCACACCATTGCAGTATTGACCTTTGCTTTTCATCTTTGGTGTAAGAAAAGTGCATAACCCCCGCCCTGCCCCCCCCCCCCCAATAATTGATGTGGTTAATTTGAGACTGATTGAATTGATCATTGATTTCCTGAATAGAGTGCCGGGATATGTCTTCTCTAGATGACTCTTGTTATATGCCTGCCATTAGGAAGAGTGCATAATTTTTTGTTGTTGTCCATCTGTCCCCTATTTCATTTCCGCACAATAACTAGAGTTTTCCACCATATACCATTACCAAACTTTGTAAATAGCTTGCATTTGGGATAAGAAAGAAGCCTATAGGTTTTGGATCACAAGGTCAATAGTCAGTGTCATTTTGACTGAAAGAATGAAAATGGTTTCTGCACAACAGCATTAGTTCTACATCAAAGACCTGGACCAAACTTTGTGAATGGCTTGCAATTGGCTAAGGAAGAAAGAATCCTAGGAAGAGGTGTACTGATTTTTATATCAAAAGGCAAAAATTCAAGGTAATTGTGACTCAAAGTAAAATGGTTTTGCTCAGTAGCTTTTGTTCTGGAGTAAGTTCTTTGACCAAACTTTGGATGACTTGAAAGAAACTTATAGATTTTGGGGTCTAAAGGTCAAAGGTCATGGTGAATGTGATAAGAAAATAATGGTTTCTGCTCAGTAAGGTTAGTTCAGGACTTCATCTCTTAAGGTCATTGAGAGCCATTGATCAGTAATCTCCAGAGTCAGCTATACCCTACTATTAAACATGGCAGGCATATAATGTACCAATCACAATACTCTCAGTTTTTATTTTTTAGAACAATTTATAATCATATGCAATTCAGTTTATATATGGAAATTCATGTTGATTTAGATATAATTTTTCCTGATAAATCTGTGAGCTTGTTGTAGTCGAGTTTTGTTAACTTAATTTTAAGAAATGCAACTATTATTACATGTAGCTCAATCATGCAAGTTTTGCTACTATTTTCATCCTTTTTATTTAGACCAGAAAAAAAAAATAGAAAAGTAAAAATCAATCAAGCAAACAATACACCTGTCCAAGTTTTCTTAATTGGTTATTCATAGTAATAACAGCCAGTCAAACAAGTTTGTTGGCATAAATTGCCACTGATTCAGTACTTAACAATTAAAATTATCGTATGAAAGAAACAGCACTATAATTTTTCTCTTGAGGAGAAAGGATAAACCATTATAAATAATAGAAGGAGAGATTGGAATGAAAATTTTGATCCAAAGAAGACAAGAAGTTTTAAAAAAATATGGTTGGATCAGTTCTCGTGACTGAGATACCATAAAACATTCAATGCGATGTTTTGCGACTTGTGTCAAAATCTAAAGCAGAAAAACAATTTTGTAAATCTAGGTGTTTTAAAGTCATCCCTTGTTATCCATGAACACATACATTCCTCAAAAATAATTTTGTGAGTCCAGGTGTTTTAAATTGTTAAAGTCATCCCTTGTCATCTATGAACACATACATACATTCCTCAAAAACTGAAAATTTGGTAAAAAGCAACACTCGTTATTATGTTCAACAAAGGGTCAGACTGGCAAAGGAAGTTATGACAATGCTGTTTTGAAATGCCAGTTTCATTGTGAAAGAAAATCTTCTGATTAACAATTTGTTTGCATATGTATTTTCGGTAATGTTTTAGTTTCATTATGGATTGTAATGATTGTAAGTATATATGACTTGACAGTTGATGGAAACTTTATTATGTTCACAATAGTGTCCCCCTGTGCCATACTGCTGTGATATATATATATATATATGTATATATATATATATATATATATATAGAGAGTTACGACTCTAGGTCTTAAAATAATGTAACAGAAAGATAGTGAAAACTACAATGTATGATAAATCAACAAACAATTTAATTCTATGTAATTAAAATGAAAATTCAAAAGACACTTACAATTTTTGAATTAAATTTCAAATAATCCTAACTATCCTAACCACAAGTCAGAAATTATAAAATGTTCCAAATGAATGAATGTTCCAAAGGAATGAATAGTCTGGAATATCCTGATGTACCAAAATGATTGTCTTGAATGTTCTGATTTACCATAACAGTAGTCTTGAATGTCCTGATGTACCACAATAATGCAATTCAGATTATCTTTGAGAATGTCCACAAATATCAAAAAATCATATATATATATAAATCCAAAGGTTAATGAGCACTTTATGGTAATTTCAGTGAATTGAGCACTTTATGGTAATTTCAGTGAATGTTCAAATAAATAATTCCTTTTGAATTATGTCTGCAGCACTACAGCATTACAGCGCAACTAAAACTCTAATCATAAAATGATTTCAAACAGTCTGATGATTCCAAACAGACTGATCATAAAAAAAACAGGAATGTTTTTAACACAGGATTTAAAATAGGAATGATTTTCATGCATTCATCAAGTTCTTATATACTCCTTATTTCACAACAGGACATGTGTCAACTAATGATCCACAATGCAATACAAAATGCATCATTCAAGTGGAAAATCCCCAAATTAGTTATGAATAAATGTCTACAAGACTGGCCTTGAACTCGGATGCCAGTATATACCTTGTTGACATCTTAACCAAACTTAAAGTGCAACTTACTATTTGATTGAGTTTTAAAGTACAGTCATAGACCAAATGTTTAGGCACTTATTATAGATTCTATATACATAACAATATAATAAGGATGAATAATCAATACTAATTCCTGCTTTGGTTTGCCAACTCTGGCCTTTATATTTTATTAGTCATCATTGTATTTTTGGTTTTACTGGTCAGAGACCAGGAAAGCATATGGGATGGTCTGTTGTTCATACGTTAGCACAAGTTTGTTATTGCTACTTCTGCTAAACTACTTGGAGGATTGCCATAAAACTCTACACACACATTCTTTACAACACATGGTCTATTTGGTCCTGAATGAAAATGCTGCCACTTGGATATCCATCTTATGATGTCTAGTTGGTCCTAAATGAAAATGGTGCCTCTGACACTTCCAATATGACCAACATGGCTGCCATCTTAAAATCTTGTTATTGCTATTCCTCCTGAATGGATGGTCATATCAGCATGGGATTTTTACTGAAAGACTTCTTACGATGTCTTGCTGATTTGCAGTTGCAGTAAGGACGAGGTCTGTTGATTTTGGGGGGGGGGTCTAAATGTCAAAAGGTCAAGATGACCGGTTGAAATAAGAAAATTGGTTTCTGTTCAATAACATTAGTTTGACATCACAGACCAGGACCAAGCTATGTGGATGGCTTGCACTTAGGGTAAGGAAGAAGCCTGTCGTGGTAGACATTTATAGCACAATTGGACAGCATTATAGTGAGTGGCACTGTATTTAGCAAACCTCATTAATAAAACCTACCCAGTAATAAAATCACCTTTTTCACGCCCTGTGGGTGGTCTTTTTAGTGAGGTTTTAATGCATTAGAAATGTTTGGTGGGAAAAGATGTTGGTTTGTACAAACTGAAAACCCAAATAATTGACATTCAAATAATCAGAGCTCTACTGTTGTCATTTTAAGGGCTTTGTCATGTGAAGCCAGGTTCCACAGTTTTCATTTTATAAATGACTAACCATATCTGTTTTCTCTTGTTTCAGTGTCGAGAGTTTGTGAAGGCAGGTGCCTTGAAAGGGAACTCCCCGGCAGAGGTGGTCCAGTCATGTGACATCACCTTTTCTTGTGTTTCCGACTCCTCGGCTGTCAAAGACGTAAGTTGTCGTGTCACACAGCTTTGATGTATAGAAGTGAAATCTTATTAATATTGGATTGTGATTTCTCTCATTCCTGTGTGTGTATATTAAAACACCATGTGGGATGCTCCTATTAGTGTAATTGCACACAGTTGTAGTGTATAAAATTATTAAATTAGTGCCCCCCCCCCCCAATTTTAATAGAAAAAGGGGGATATTAAATTGTGCCTTTCTGTTTTTTGTGTATCATTTCATCCATCCATTTTTCTGTCCTTTTTGTGTATCACACTTGTTTCTGCACAGCATTCCCTAGATTATTATTGCATTTCAACCAAATTTGGTTTGCAGCTCGATATTGATGAGACATTGGCTGAGTTCATTTGTCAGCATTCTGTAATGTGATTTTGTGGAGTTATAGCCCCTAATTGTCAGAACCTCCCAATTTCTTTTCTGCACAATAGCTCCCTTTATTACTTTCATAAAGAGTATTTTCAATTCTGATTGGTTGGACAGGTCACATTTGCTCTACAGTGAAATAATGTATTGGTTTCTTCACAGTGATTTCAGCTCCACAATACAATATTTTGTGTTCACATGGGGATATTTTTATGACATGGTATGAAAGTAATAAAAGAATTACAGGCATTTATTTCGCTCAATACATTGTTTTATTGAGCTGTGAAATACAGGTATTGGCCTCCGCTTCAGCCAATATATTATTTCACAGCTCAATAAAACTTTGTCTTGAACTCAACAATACCCCATATTTGTATGGAATTATTATTGGATCTCAACCTTATAAATACTTTTACATAGAACACAAATCATTCTGTCCAATCACAATTTATAAACACCTACTATGTTATCATTTATCTAATTAAATCAAAGATAAACTTTGAGCAAATAAACTTGAGTGTGCCAGAGATACTGAATGTTTGCTGATTTAAGTTTGATTTACTATCCAATAATAGTGGATACAAAGTAACATGTATTTATTGGAACTGGAGGTATTTTAATTTATTTTTAAAAAGCATTCATTTGTTCTTCTTTCCACTCATCATCCTTGATAGTTGTCTTGGTAACGCAAGTTTGCCTAATTGAACAGTTTGTTTAATTGTTGTATGCATTTGTTTTTTCTCTATCATTTCAGAGATGTCAAGCAAGTGCAAGAAATGCAAGCACTATAAAGTTTATGAGGATAATCATGAAACATACATCATCACACCCTTGCAGCATGTGTGCTTTTTGGGCAGAAGACATATGATCTCGACTGAAATCATACACTTCCTGCTTCAGTGGTAAGACAGGGAGTGGCTAGCGGCAGGACCACCTTTAGAAGCCCCATAACTAGAAGCCACAATCTGTACAGACACCATTTTGATGGGTTGGGGGGCACACTTGCTAACCGATTTTGTGATGGTCAGTGGCAAGTAGATGGTGCAAGAGTGCTTGGATAGAGTGCATCCAAGGGAAGCAATTCTTATACTGTCGGATAATTCGGTCATAGTGAGTTACCGCTTCAAACAAGAGGGGACAAAATCACTGGAGCTCTGCATTATGGTACAGGAATCCTTCTGTTGGTGTGTCCAATAACATATACACATACAAGTCCGACACATTCTGGGCAGGCTTAGTGTCCTGGCTGATTCATTACTGAGGAGAGGCCAACTGCTTCATACAGAGTAGTCTCTCCATCCATACATCTTTCAGTGAGTTTGCATTCTATGGGGCCGACCGATGTTAGACATTTGCAACGAGGTGGAACAACAAACTAACCCCCCCCCACCATCTCCATTCCTGAACCCAGAAGTATGGGCCATCAATGCCCTTTCAATCAGCTGAGAGGGGCTATGGGCCTATGCCTTCCCACAGTGGTTCTAATACCAAAACTGTTACAGAAAATGAGTGGCAGGGCTTGCAAAATAGTTTGATTGTCCCTCTCTAATGCGACAGGTCCTGGATCAATGATCTGGTAAATCTAGCAACAGACGTATCCAGGAAAATAGTAGTGACCCCCACACTGCTCAAGCAGCTGAGATTGTCAGTATTCTATCCTTCTCCAGAGAAACAACTCCTTCATACCAGGGTCTTGTCAGGAATGCCCTGCATGAAAAGGAGTTCTGCACTTTAATTGTGGCAACGATCTCAACAGCTAGACTGCCCTCTACTTTGAAGGCATATGAGGTGTCATGTTAATGATGTCACACCACTCTCAACCTCTATCCCCCAATTGGCTGACATCCTTTTTTTCCTCTTTGAGTATAGAAAACTAGCCCTTATTACAATAAAGGGATACCATTCCATGATTTCAGATATGTTTAGACACCATGGAAGAGAAAATATTTGCCACAACAAGGATCTTTCAGACTTCTTGTTCAATTTTGACTTATCTGGTACCCACTCGCTCACCTTGTACCCAAAATGGAACCTCTCCTGGATCATGACGTGGCTCAACTTGTCCAAATTTGAGTCCTTGTCTTCAACCTTGCTGAAACTGTTATCATACAAGACTTGCTTCCTGTTAGCACTAGCTTCAGCTTGCAGGGTGAGTGAGCTGCATGTGCTGTCTGTGGATCTGAACTACATGCAGTTCCATTCTTACGGATCAATCATACTAACGACTTAACCTGATTTCATATCTAAAAACAGGTTACTGTCTATAGGCAATCAAAAAGTAACTATTTGCCATCTCGCCTTGATCAACCCATCAAGAGAGGCAAAGTTTCAGGACCCGGTTCATGCACTCAAGATGCTGTCTGAGGCGCATGGAGAATATCCACAGCAGCCAGCAAAGGCTCTTCCTACCAGTTAAGGCAGGAAAGCAAAAGATAACCACACAAGCGCTGGCCGCTTGGCTAAAGTGGGTTATTTGATCAGTGTACTCTGAACTTTAACATGATAGGTCTGACTTGAGAAGATTTTGGCTCATGAAATGCAAGTGATTTCCACGAACCTGGCCTTCGAACATAATATCTCAATTTGAGACATAGTGGAGTCAGTCAGCTTGCATGCTTAGGCTACTTTCTCCAGCTTCTATTTACTTGACATGACCTTGCAAAGGAGTGAGATGAATCTTGTCGATCCACTGGAAGATGCCAAGACAGTTACCATGCCCCAGTCATGACAGCACAGCCTCAGTCCCTAGCATGATCTCACAACTTTGCTGGATTCGCTCATTAATTTTTTACACATAAGGCAATAGCCAGGTACTGGATTCCATAGGGATCTCCCTTGCACAAGTATAAACACATAATCTACGGTTGTGCTGTGTTCACGTTAGGAGTTCATCCTACCAGTAAAGAAGTCATTGTGCTCCTACAGGGTGACATGGGTAGAGGTTGGATGCTCAAATATTTCTCCACATCACTGGACTACCTTTGCCGTGGAGTTCCCACCTCCTCTTACCTATTCTCCTAATGTCAATGTGAATGGGTAATGGAGAAAGTAGAGATTTAGCAGATTATATTTCTCTAAAAATACTTACCCAATCACATTACTATCAGTTCCTCCCACCCTTCCCCACAAATATGAGCATCCTGATATAGGTTTTGCTCAATCTTAAACTGGTAAACATCTGGTATATGGGTGGCCACCTAGTTTGGGCAAGGGGAATAAATCTGTAAGAGTTACTTTTCTTTGTCTGTGTGATATAAAGACAGCCATTTTTCATCTTTCAGAGAGGGCTGGATTCACAGAGGTTATTTCCCTAATGTTAATGTGATTGGGCAAGTATTTTCGGAAAAACATAATTTCCTAAACAAATTTATTTGTTTGCCAATCAAAGTTTTAGAATATGCTATCAATAGACAACATTTGTGCCCCAGTTAATTGGTTTATTCAAAAGTTATTTCCCTTGTCACATATTTAAATTCAAAATTATTTTCCTTTTGACATATTGAAATTATTTAAGGTAGCACAACACAGTTTTTCTTATAAAATGCAAATCAAAATCAACTAGTATAATTATTTTTTTTTAAAATACAAATTGTGTCAGTCCTTGACTGATATAAATGAAATTACCAATAAGTTTTGAAGTTACTCTCTTGCACATGGTATTTCTTTAGAAGGTGGAATCAGTAATTTCTATCCTATAGCAGATATTTCTCTGATGCAAACTCTAATTTCAAATGCACACTTTTAGATGGTCGATGACAAACTTTGAAACTTGGTGGGGATTTTCCAGCAGAGACTTGTGGTCTTAATGAACAGAAAATGTAAGCAACTCTGTTCATTGATGCCTTTGAATGGAAAGTAAATAGGTATCATCCATGTTGATTTTGCACAATCTTACACAGTGCAAAACTACCATTTCAGTCTCAAGCTGAAGTAGCTTTGCAGTTCAGCCACAGTTTGATATCTAAATCAGGTCTCAGTACCCTGTTTTGTAGGCAACCCTCAATAGCCCATATCAGCTTTGACAACAACACATTCACCAACCATGGTCCGCATAGACACCTCTGTCTTGATTTCCAACACATCTACATCTGTATGCATCCTAATTTGAGGTAGCTTTTAAGTTTATAAGTTTGAACGGTGAATGTTACAAAACTGGTGTGCTATCTTAGTTTGTTCAAGAGTTATTTTCGATGTCCCAAAAAAATTTAATTACATATTAAGGTCAGTAGAATTTACTGTTTTACACTAAAATATCAGACATGCATTAATAATATATTGTGCTGTGGTAAAAGTCTTGCACAGAATTAACTGCAGTTTATTTGAATATGAATGTTTTACTTGCTTGTTATTCTCTTACAGCTGGTGTTTGGGAATGCAGGTGTGCTGCAGGGGATATCCCCAGGTAAATGTTATGTAGAGATGTCCACAATAGATGAGGATACAGTTCAAGATGCAGCAGAGGTAATTAAGGATGTCCACTTACTGATCACCCCAAAATGACATGAATATTGTAGTATGACATCATTGATATGATGTCACTTGTTACCTAAGTGTATTGTAGTGTTATGAACTCTGGGAAATTAAACATAAAATGATATGATTGTTACTTCAGTTTCTTATTAAATAATGAAAAACAAAAATGCTTATACAATTTTAAAAATTGCAATAATATTCATGTGAAAGAAAATTATAAAGTCAATGAAAACTATATGATACCTCGGGAAATCTTTAGCAATTTACAACCTGCCATAAATCAACCATGCAGACTTGCTATTGCAGAAAACTGACAAAGTCTCAATAATTGTGTCATACTGACAAAATTTACTTACTTACTTTTTCCTTGTGAGGTATCTTTGATCTTCAACCAGTGCAGATTTTAGATACTCATTCAGTTATTATTTTATGGATGACACTTTTCCCCAAACTTTTCTATGTAGTGACTGTAACTTTGGGATAGATATGGATGACAAGGTAATTTTCCCCATACTTTTCTATGTAATGACTGTGACAAGGTAATTTTCCCCATACTTCTCTTTGTAATGACTGTAACTTTGGGATTGATATGGATGACAAGGTAATTTCCCCATACTTTTCTATGTAATGACTGTAACTTTGGGATAGATATGGATGACAAGGTAATTTTCCACATACTTCTCTTTGTAATGACTGTAACTTGGGGATAGATATGGATGACAAGGTAATTTTCCCCATACTTTTTTATGTAATGACTGTAACTTGCGGATAGATATGGATGACAAGGTAATTTTCCCCATACTTCTCTTTGTAATGACTGTAACTTGGGGATAGATATGGATGACAAGGTAATTTTCCCCATACTTTCCTATGTAATGACTGTGACAATGTAATTTTCCCCATACTTTTCTATGTAATGACTGTAACTTTGGGATAGATATGGATGACAAGGTAATTTTCCCCATACTTTCCTATGTAATGACTGTGACAATGTAATTTTCCCCACACTTTTCTATGTAATGACTGTAACTTTGGGATAGATATGGATGACAAGGTAATTTTCCCCATACTTTCCTATGTAATGACTGTGACAATGTAATTTTCCCCACACATTTCTATGTAATGACTGTAACTTGGGGATAGATATGGATGACAATGTAATTTTCCCCATACTTTTCTATGTAATGACTGTAACTTTGGGATAGATATGGATGACAAGGTAATTTTCCCCATACTTTTCTATGTAATGACTAACTTTGGGATAGATATGGATGACAAGGTAATTTTCCCCGTACTTTTCTATGTAATGACTGTAACTTTGGGATAGATATGGATGACAAGGTAATTTTCCCCATACTTTCCTATGTAATGACTGTGACAATGTAATTTTCCCCATACTTTTCTATGTAATGACCGTAACTTGGGGATAGATATGGATGACAAGGTAATTTTCCCCATACTTTCCTATGTAATGACTGTGACAATGTAATTTTCCCATACTTTTCTATGTAATGACCGTAACTTGGGGATAGATATGGATGACAAGGTAATTTTCCCCATACTTTTCTATGTAGTGACCGTAACTTGGGGATAGATATGGATGACAATGTAATTTTCCCCATACTTCTCTTTGTAATGACTGTAACTTGGGGATAGATATGGATGACAAGGTAATTTTCCCCATACTTTTCTATGTAATGACCGTAACTTGGGGATAGATATGGATGACAATGTAATTTTGCCCATACTTTTCTATGTAATGACTGTAACTTGAGGATAGATATGGATGGCAAGGTAATTGTCCCCATACTTTTCTACGTAAAGACTGTAACTTGGGGATAGATATGGATGACAAGGTAATTTTCCCCATACTTTTTTATGTAATGATTGTAACTTGGGGATAGATATTCAGTGAAAGGTAGCACTGGAAAATGCACACCAACCTGGACATTTCAAGTGATCTTGGATTACTTGGACCCTTAGCCATGTAAAAATATCAGTTTTTCAAAGAGTTAAATGCTCAAACATTTTACAGTCGATCATCCTTATAAAGTCGTTCAAATTCATTGCAGTATAGTCTCAATTACCCAGATTGGAAAATCCTTGAATTTGAGGGATTACCTTGAAAACTCCTTAAATTTTTTAAATGTTCGTTTTATCCTTGACAAGTGTATAAATTTGTTGAAAAACATTTTTCCCGAAACTCCTTGAATTTATCTTCTTGTATATATATTTTCAAAAAAAAAAAGGAATAAATAAATAAATAAAATTGGGTGGATCAAATGACACAGGTAGTTACCAGATGGAGTAGCACCCCTTTGCTGTATTGGCATGCTAATCAGTGTTTTTTCTTTTTTTCTTCTTTCCTACTTTTGTATCCATTTATGCACTGATAAGCTAAGTAACATATACGGAATGTTCAATTTCTGTAAGAAAAAATATTTTTTTAAAATGTGTAAAGTCTACAAAAGTCCTTGAAAAGCAACTCTCTGCAGCTGTATGAAACATGTTATATTTTGTGTTGTGCAAATTTGTGTGGAGTTTGTGATTGCTTCAAACCATGAATTTAAAGACTCGATGAACAATGAACCTCCTTTTGAAAGAATAAAACCTCATCCCCAATAAATGAATTTAAGTACCAATGAAAACATCATATTTTGCAAAACCACGAAACTGATGCCCAGGAAAAAAAGTATCAAAATTTTCAGTTCGTCCAGACCAATATTATGATACATAACAAATTTTAATTTATATAAATACATTTGAGTATTCAAACTCCCAGAAATTCCTACTACAGTCCATCCTACCCATTTGTGTCGACATCCTCAGCCCAGAGGCAGTATTGTCAACATAAAGGGATGTCAAGATAAGTGGGGGGGGGGGGGCTGAAAAAAGCAGATTTCTCTTTGACCTGCATACATTTGATTGGATTGAACTAATTTGGTATGAGACATACAGGGCTTGAAATTAGGAATTTGTTCATTAACCCACAGGATCATCAAAATAAAACTTACTGATCATGCCTAAAATTTCACTGATCCTGCTAAAATCAAACAGAAGCCAATTCAGTTTCTAATTCAACATTTATTATTCATTAACATCAGCTCAAAACAATAACAAGTCTATTTCACCAACAAGACTCGCAAATGAATTACCCCCCCCAAAAAAAAAAATTCATATTTCTGCGAATACTCGGTGCAAAGTGCACAACATCACAGCCTCTCCTGGGTCATACTTCAGCCATTTGTTTTCATTTTCCCAGTGTTTCTGGTACTTTCTTAGTCACATCTCTTGATCATATCTGCAATCATGCTCTCTCCTGTCATCATCTAATTTCTGCCATTTTGGTGCCAGTTGTGCACCTTGCAAATACTTCCACATTTACAATTTTCATAGCACAATGCACTGAATGTTTATCAACAATGATATAAATATTAAGCCACATTGTTTGATATAATTCTGGATTATTCATTGAGTCAGTGAATGTGACCTTTTCCGATTGGTCAGTACTAGCCTGAGACCCAGTACCTTTTATTATCATCTGTAATGAAATTAGTGCTTGGGGTCAGTACACCATAGTCCACTTCTGCAAAGACTTTGACAATAATCACCAATTTTCTTGATGATTGGTTTAACACTTGTCCATTTGCACCATGAGCATTTATTGTACCTTATTAAGTGCAGGATGTTGGTAGGTACTCGATTAACACAATAAACAGATCAATTAACCACTAAAGGGAATGCTGACTCACGACCACTTCTTAACTATTATGATAGCGATCGGTGGTAATTTTCACTGCTCCAATGGATTAGTGACAGCTGGGTTTTACTGATGTGTCAGCAAAATCACTAACTGCAGGATAATGAATTAGCATTAATTTTGAGCCCTGGAGCTAGGTCAAGTTAGTTTTCACTATTTTCACTGTATGTGAATTTCCAAAATAAAATTCAGTTGCAGATTTTTGTGTTTCAAATATTTTACATTTTATTTCCATTTTTAGGCAATAACAGCTCGAGGGGGAGTGTTTTTGGAAGCCCCCGTTGTGGGGAGTAGGGTACCAGCCCTGGAGGGGCAACTAGTCATTCTAGCAGCAGGGGACAGGAAGCTTTATGATGACTGCTACTCCTGTTTTGAAGCTTTAGGAAAGAAGTCCCTGTACTTAGGTATGAGTTTTCCATCATAAAAGAGAAGATGTTGAGTGGAAAGACTGACAGATTGTACTCTCCTCCTCATATGTGACTGATTTACAAAATGTGGAGGTTGATGTAGAGTTCGGGATAGAAGTATGAGGCTTCCAATGCTGGACTCAGGCAATAGATCTTTTATTGCCAAAAAATGAATTTAAAAAATACAGTAGGTACCCAGTTAGAAAATATACATACTCACTAGGATTTCTTTAGTTCATTCAATTTTATATAAATTAAGACCTCCAGACAAGAGAATAATTGAGAGAACACTGGAAGTCTTCAATTGACAGGTAAATATGGTGATACAAAATGTGTTTACGTGTGTGTGAGAGAGAGAGAGAACATGTCCCATATAATTATACAATTATCTTGCCAAGAGGTCTTGATTTGTATAATAAAAGTTGCATACATTCATATAATTTGCATTTCTTTTATTAAATTCACATACAGTATCTTATAAATATATTGATTTGAACCCATACTCAATCCCTTTGATGCAACAAATATGAACTTTTGAGTTGATAAATGTTATCATATTTACCAGAAAAAATACCTTGGGCAATATTTAAACACCAAAAGTTCAGACTGCCTTTCTGTTGACTCTTCTCATATGTCTTGAACTCTGTAATTATATTATAAACCAGACTATGTCTCTGCCATTTCAGTGTTGATCCAACATTAAACTTATGTTACAAAATCAAAATTCATATGTACAGTTAACTTTTAATGGCATTGTATCAGATACCCAGCAATCATGAAGGAACAGGCTAGCCGTATTTATTGCTTATTTTCTTGTCTTGTTTTTGTTACAGTCCTATAATAACTTCATGTTGATAAGGCTACATGCTGTAACAAAGGCTTCTGAACGAAGTATGCTAAATGTGAGTGTTTTAATAAAGCAGTAATCACCCCTCATTCTTTATTTTTCTGCTTAATTCTTTTCTTTTTCCAAACACTGCATTTTCAAGTAATAGTCATTCTTGACTGTAGTGACATGACGTAGAAGTAAATTCTGCCCCCACATTTGTCTCCAGGTTCAGATGTTGGTGCGGCCATGAGGATGAAGCTCATAATCAACATGATCATGGGCACAGTTATGGCCAGTCTGGCAGAGGGAATGGCTATGGCTGAGAAAGTTGGCCTAGACCAGGAGGATATTGCTGAAGTTCTGTCCCTTGGCTCACTCTCTTGTCCTACTGTCATTCATAAAAGTCAAGGTAACATGAATAATACCAGATGTTAACAATGTATTTCACCATATTTGTTTTTGTATAATGCATTACTAACTGAATTGTAGACCCTGATCTGGCGTTATATAAAATGCCAGCACATTAAAGTTTTCACTGTTCATTCTGCTTATACGTGTTTCATACGACCTTGAAAAATCCATCAGTGATTCTCCTGGATTTTCACACAAGATTTTGCCACTGACATTATTCGTATGGGGGGATTTTAAATTGTTGGGGGAAGGGTATTTTATTCAAGAACAATATTTCTGAAAAGACCCCTTTATAGTATGTTTCAATAAATGTGTGTGATAAAAAGCTTTCAATGAATACAGATAAAACTTGGTTATTTATCTTCATTGTTGGCACAGCAGCAGCAATCATGTATTATGGCAATGGCAGTGTCATATGCATTAGAACTGCATGTAACAGCAGAGACATTACCACTGAATACAAAAACTCCATGTCCACAACAATGTCCTGATATCTATTAGACAAATTTTTTATAAATGTTCCATCAAGAATGTGGTAGGGGCATATAGATAATAGTGTTATCATTGACCTTATATCTATTAGACAAATTATAGATAAAGGCACCGCTGTAGAGCATTCATGTCACATGAACATATTTTTATGCCCCAATTGCAAATAGCAGAAGGGGGCATATTGTTTTTCTGCTGTTTGTATATAAGTATGTACATTCCAAATCCATTTTAGCATGATAGCACAAAAACTATTAAACTTAGAGCCATGAAATTTTACACTGTATCATGGTCATAAGTAGATGACCTGATTATTTTTTCAGGCCATTACAGCAGTTTTTAAATTTTGTGCACACATTTTTTAACTTTTTGGATTTAGATTTTTGCAACTAAATTTTGTTTGCACTAATAAGCAGAAAACCACTTGAGATGGAGAAATGAAATGTATCGATATGTAGATGACCTGATTAGTTTTTCAGACCATTGTAGCCATATTTTTTTTTCACAAAAAAATGTATCTTTTGGATTTATACTTTTTTTTAATACATAAAATCTTGTTTGTATGATTAAGCAACAACCCACATGTGATGGAGAAGTTAGAAATTTGATATGCATTCTCATATTCATATGTAGATGATCTTATTTAGATTTTTAGGTCATCACATCAATTTTTTTATTTTCTACACATTTTTTAACTTTCTGGATTTCAACTTTTTTTTATTTAAAAAAAAACCCTGTTAGCACAGTTAAACAAAAACCACTTGATGTAGACAAATGAAACTATGTATGCATGTTTATATGCATATGTAGATGACTTAATTGTATTTTTTTGTTAGATTTTCATAGCAATTTTTCAGATTTGTTTAAGTTTTTTTAAAACTTTTTTGGACTTCGACTTTTTGATCTGCAGAGCACTGTACTAACATTACAGCAGTGGGGGCTGATATGTTTTACAAACACAATTCTAGTTTATTTTTTCATTTTATATAGGAAATAAAGTTTACCCTTCTATGTGATATATTTTTTCCAGCTATTTTAAACCAGAAATATGATCCACATTTCCCATTACAACATCAACAGAAAGATCTTCGCCTCGCCCTACAGCTGGGAGATAAAGTGGAACAACCTCTCTATGTGGCAGCTGCAGCTAACGAAGTAAGATCTATCATTTCAAGCTCAGCTGGCAGAAGGCAAAATGAGCTTAATACTTGCTCATTTTGCATCTTTCAGCAGTTGCATGCAACAAAGTTTCAGCCAGGACATGCCCTTGCAGGATTTGCACAAAATAGACACCCAAGTTCTGCAGAAAAAGAGATTTAGTGCAGCAAAATTGGACTATATATTTTCCAGCATTCTCCTAACCCCATATATGGCAAAGCTCAGGATTATCTGAAAATAATCATATATTCAGTATATTTCATGGTTGAGAGGTTAAGAATAAGCTTGGCATGCAACTGAATTGCAATAGTCTAGATGAAAAAATATGAAACAAATTCAAGGAATGTATTGAGGTAACTTTCAGTCCTGTTTTAGTAACATTTTTAACTAAAAGAAACATTTTTAGTCGCAGGGATTCTTGTGAGCATGTGCTTCCAGCCACATGATATGTAGCACCATTTATCATTTGTAAACTCTGCGAATGATGGATAACTGATTTCTTGACCCCAGTATCATGCTCAGATCATGAAAACAATCAGAATTAATGCAGATATGATGACTATAGTGAACAAGCTGGTAAAATCCATAAAAACCAAGACGAAAGTCAAACAGAAAGTGAAACTTCCAACGAAGAATTGAATTCCGCACTGGCAGGAAAAAAGACGAAAAACGTCACACCCTCAAGAAAGTGCTTGAAAACTGAAACTTTCCAAAGACTGATTAATGTTGGCGGGGCATGCAATTGTTGACATCAACTTCTCCCATGCTGTAAGAGTATGGTCAGAGACATCAGAGAGGAGAATCCTGAAGTAAAGATGGTTATTTATTTGGTCTTTCATGCAAACAACATGTCAAACAGACTGTGTAAATGATATTTCATTTTATTATGAGGTTGGCCTGTTATGATCACACCATTGGCCCACTTTTTCAAATCAAGGGCACCAATTGGCCCCTTTTTTTTTCAAACCTGGCTGAAACATTGATGCAGTAACTCTCTGTGCTGTATTTTTTACTAATTTTAATAACATTACATACCATGAATCCATTTGTATTTTGGTTGGTATCAATTTTCATGGTGTTTACAAAGATTGACATCTTTGTCTATACTTAAATTTGTGGATTGGAGAATGAAGAACTGTTGGGTTTACATGTTTGGTTTGGATTGGTATTCTACATCATAGCAACACAAGTTATTTAGTGCCAAGGCAGTTGGAGTAAAGTTCCTTGCCCAAGGACACACCACAGGTGCTGACCTGGGATGATCTGATGGTAGGATTTGAATGCACACACTTCAGACACGTGTCCTGCATGCTAACCACTGAGCCAATGCAGCACCAGCCTCCATTAGTCACCTCATGCAACATGCAGGCAAACATAATCAGGCCTTTTCTACATTCTCTAGTGTGTGGCTTTACAGGTGGATAATTGTTTTTTGGGGCTTTTACATTTTTGGTTTGGAGCTTCCATGAGAGCCATATCAAGAGGTTCAAGTGAGTCTGATTTTGCATACCTTTCTTAAATAACTTATTGGTTGACCATTTCACTTAGAATCCATTCCATAGTATTGTAAGAACTTAACACGGTGTAAACTACCTCCCAGCATTCATATCATGTCAATTTTACCTGTTTTACTTTAGACTGATACAAATTCTTTCCAAAGATAAAGGCATAATTAACAACTTTAGCTCTTGCTCAGAATTAAACTCGTCCAAGATCTTAATGATATAAAGCCATTTACCAAGTTTTAATGAAATCAAAAATGTAGTCTTGAGAGAAGTATCAAGCTCAGCCAATCATATGAAAGATCACCTCATTAATATGGGTAGTGATGAAACAATGCCCCTGTGCCTTGTTTAATACATATAGATACATGTATCAGCTTAAAAATCGTACCTAGAACCGGTCTGGGAGCTTGTGTGTAGATAATTAACAAAACGAATCCCCCACACAATACAAAACTGCCACAATGGCTCACTATGATGAATTCTGAATGTAAAGAATACCGAAGCAAATGACTAATAGTTAGTTATTCATGGCCATTGAAGATTAAATATAACTTTTGTAAGGTAAGTATCCTTTTGTATTGACTCTCCACCTTTTATATCGATGTTTGTATCAAAACAGAAAATTATCAATGCATTGGTGAATCGTCGCACCCCTAAATAGGAGCAAATCTGGTTGTTATAGAAACTGTCCAAGATCATGATGATTTAAGCTTATTTACCAGGTTTTATCAAATTCCAATATAAATTCAGTTTCCAGAGTGGTAATAAGGTCAACCAATCAGATACAAGATTTATAAATGTGCATAGGTTTGCTTGTAATCAAAATCTCCAAACATCTTAATGATAGAAGGTTGTTTCACAAGTTTGATTAAAATCTGATCAGAAAGAGTCATTGGAGTGTTGACAATCAGAAGCAAGATCAGCTCAGTAATATGCATGGATCTCTCTCATTATTGAAATCATCCAAGATTTTGATGATATAGGCCTGTGTTTCAGTTTTGATCAAAATTGGATCAGAAATATTGCCTTCAGAGTTTTAATAAGCTCAGCCAGTCAGATGTAAGATCACCTCATTAATATGCATTCATCTCATTTATTTATGAACTTCTTTGAGATCTTGATGACATAAGCTTATATTCCAGGTTTTATGGTTTAGCAAAAAATGACATTTTTGTCGCTACCTAAATTTGTGGATTTGAGATGCAGTCCTATTGTTTCAACAGAAGGATCATTTTTCATTGAGTCTTTAAATTTGTGGTTTGTAGCAACCACGAAATCTGAAAATAGGTACCACATGAAAAATAGTGAATTGACAGTTTTACATAATAGAAAGTACATGAATCACTGACCAACCAATTCAGCAGCTCAGTGTGATTAAGTACTTATTCAAGTTTGGACAAGTAGTGTTTGGGAGGTTGGACAAACAGGAGTTGGTCACCTATGCAGTTTTCACTATATAGCATACAGATTTAAATGAGTTTACTTCATTTTTTGAACAACTTTTAACAAAATTCTCTTCATATGCTAAATTTAAAGTTCTGGGTCAGTCACAAACAACATCTTTTAAGACTCCTCAAACTCGGTACATCCATAAATTGTTCACAATGAGAAAAAGTGAAAATTGAATTGTAATAAGTAGGTTCAAATAAAAAAAAGGGGGGTTGGATGAGGTCACTGAACTAGTTTTTTCACTCTAGATATTGTGATAATACGACCCTTTTGATCAGATTTTACATGGGAAGCAGTGGGATTTGGGTCCATGCCGAGATTTTTCACTGTATTATCTTGTTCTTACATTTGTAATTTTGTTAATATTTTGCAGAGATATCTTGTATGATATTAGCTGTTGAAAAACAAAACAAAATTCATATTTTACTGTGACAGAAAAAAACCTACAGAAACATTGTTGTCAGGACTGCCTTGCTGAAAGCTCCACATGGTGATGACCTTTGCATTACTGTGTGTGTCTGTTTATAAATCCATCCTTCCACACCCTAGATTATGGTCAATGTTAACATTGTTTAGATTAAGCTCATTGTTACAGTTTTTTCTTTCCAGGTAAGTAAAATGCAGGCTTAAGAAAAAATTAATAAAGATGAGTAAAAGTAAACAGAAAGTAATGGAGGTACCAAGATACAGAATGAAACATTTTCATTCTGTCATTTACATATGACTTAATGAGTTATTTTGCTTTTGCAGTAAATTTGTTTAGTAAACAAATTTATAACTTGCCTGAATATGTTGGTCTGAGTTTACCATTATTAAAACTAGAAAAACCTTTAAATAACTTCTCAAGAACTCACTTACAGAATGAGACCAAATTTGACAGCATCCTCCCATTAAGGCCTTTCAAGTTTGTGCAAATAACGCAAATATGCCTTCAAATATGGTCACTGTTACTAAAAACAGAAAAACCATTTATTGACTTATCAAAAAGTGTTCGGCAGAATATGACCAAATGTGACAGAAATTATTCTGGCATGGAGGGCTTTCAAAATTATACTAATTATGCCAACCTGCCATCAAATATAACTGCTGTTACCAAAAATAGAAAAACCTTTAAATGACATCGTAAAAACTACTCAGCAGAATTTGATCAAATTTTACAGTAAGCATCCTGGCATAAAGGCTTTTCAGTTTTGTACAAATGATAACAATCTGCCATCAAATATGGCTGCTGTAATTAAATACAGAAAAGTCTTTAAATAACTTCTCAGAAACAATTAAACAGAATTTGACCAAATTTAACAGAGGGTCTTTGAGATTGTAACAAATGATAATTCACCATCGAATATTTCTGCTGTGACTAAAAATACAAACTCCCTTAAATAACTTCTTGTCAAAAACCACTCAGTAAAATTTGAATAGATTTGACATAAAGCATTCTGGCATGTACAGCTTGTAATTTTGTACAAATAATACCTATCCACCATCAAATACAGCTGCTGTTAGTAAAAATATTCACCATAAAATATGGGCACCATTTCTAAAAATAGACAAAAACATTGACACAACTTTGTCTCAAAAATCGCTCAATAGAATGTGACCAACTTTGACAGAAAGTTCCCTGGCACAGAGGCATTTCAAATGGCATACTGCTGATATGCCATAAATCATGGATGTCACATACCTGCCATATTCCCAGACAGGGTTGGGGGTTTTGGGGGACTCAAAAAGTGTGTTTTTATGTCCCAAGGGGGGGGGGGGGGTCAATGCACATGACCAAAAAAAAAAACGATGTTGTCCAATTGAGAATAAGTTAACTTTTCATATAAGCCTATATAACATTACTGGAAATTCAAATTGGTTAAAAAAGAAAATAACATATCTGTTTTCTTTGAAGCATTTAATATACTTACAAACCAAAAATAGTTGGTAGACTTAGCATTGTCCATTATCATCACCACACACATACATACACATGTCCCCACACTCACATGAACACAACCACACAGACATTAAAGAAAAGAAGAATATATATATATAAAGTTTCTGTTTTTAAAATCCATTTGACTGGGGAATATTGTCTTAATTACATGCAGTCTTTGCTGCTCTCAATAGTTCAGGGGTGGCGTGGGGTTTGAAGGTAATACAAATGTCATTTGTGTTCATCTTGGCACTCATTTGAGACTGGATGTTCAAACTTCCCCAAGATCTTGTTGTTTTGTCTCAGCATAGAAAATGATCTTTCTGCATCTGCATTGCTGTGACAGAGTGGCAAACATGCTGGGTGGTGTTGCTATATCAGCGAATAGTGTACACTCCAGAATGACTACTGTCAATATGGTGTTTTGCAGTGTGTGCAAAAAATAAAATGCTGCCCCCTTGCTGCTGCACTTCACAAAGTCAAATTCTGTCCAGGAGTTCATAAATTTAGTTTTGTTCGTCTTTACTCGTTTTTTGCAGATGCCTCATCTTTTCCTAAATCACACCTGCAATTCAACATTTTGCCTTTAAAAATGATCCACACTTGTACACTATTCCGACTACTGAAATAATCGTGTTTTAAGTTTTATATATGGAGTAAAATCTGACTTCAAAGAAACATTGCTGCTGATCATAAACTTGTCAGTAATCTTTAATAATGATGGCTTAAACATTCTTATTCAAGACAATGATGTGTAACAACTTTTGTTCTTCACCATGCATCTCTATGATTGTACCTAACTCAAACGAATTGGGTTGTTCCACTTAGTGTACTTTACCTATGAAGATTAGCCTAATGGGCTCTCCCACAGCAATGTTCAGAGGATTTGACATGGCATCATCCTAGCTATTCTCAGCCACTTGAGTAATCTGATCGCCTTACCTTTTAATTGACTCCATGATAATCATCAGTATAAACTGGCCTGAGGATAGTTTTACATGGGCTCTAAGCAAGACTGTTTACTGTTTACACAGACTACATGCTTCGGACGTGTAGTGGTGATAAAAAAAAGTCTCTTTTTTCTTTTCCCCCTGAGATTACTGAAAATTATGTTTTTCAAAACACAACCATGTCGGGGGGGTTTGTTAGTAGATCGTATTTTTCACATGACACGTTGTGTTATGGCAGGTATGATGTCAGCCAGGTGAGTAATCTCAGGCCCATTTGGGCCTCTTGTTTCTTAGGGGTCAGATTTATGTGGGGGATCACTCTGCATGTTTTTATAATTTCATGGCGGTTATTAGAATTATGTAGGAGTCATGCTTTACTGCCTGTCTGATTTTATGTTTAATCTCTTGTTAGTTCCATCTTTTTATTTTATTTTCCAGCTCTACAAGAAAGCAAGACGACTTGGATATGGAGAATCTGACATTTCTGCAGTATTCAGGGCTGCAAGTGCCTGACAAATAAATGTATGCAAAACTTGTTTGTGGACTACTGACAAAATTGAACTATTTTTGCAATCGGAGCTGCAATCCAAAGTTTAAGTCGTTTTATATCTGACTTTGTGACTTTGTTATGAGTGTGACAAATGATTTGTATGGACATGGCACAAAATTGAAATCAACCTTGCTATCAAAGCTGCTTTCCAAAGGTTCTGCAGTTTGTCTCCGACACTGTAACTTTATATCCACAAAGAAAAAAATCGATCAGGAAATTCAGGGCAATGTATCATTTGGAACTCTTGATTTTACACTAAGTTACCAGTAATATAGGTTGGAATTTACAATTTCATGTAGCCTGGAATCAGCACTATAACTGTGTCTTACTGGCATTATTGTCAAGCCCACCTTTCCACATAGTAATCATGTTGGCATCCATTTTGTATGTCCATTCATACCCTCAATTAACGTCAGTGTTCTTCACTTTTGTTTTTACTTGTTGGATTTTTGCTGGCTTGACGTTTTTTGTCGTTTTTTAATTAGAGTGTGAGCCATAGTTAATTCACACAATTGCAAGAAAATGTTTTTCCAACCAGCTAGTTTCTTTACTGATTTTAAAGTTGCAGATGAAGTTATGAAAATACTGTGATGTTTTATCATGTTTAATTTGTCATCAGATTAGACATGCATTTTTGTGGTTATATTAGGATCAGCTAATACGATCCATCCATGCATCCATCGATGATTTTCCTTGTGATTTAAACTGCATCCACATTGCATGAAAGAGCGTGTTCATATTTGGTATGGAGGATAAGCGGAGACAAAGGTTTAAGAGCCTGGATTCAGCAAAGTTGACCGGGGGTAACACAGGGTCAAGTGTGCACAAAAAGTGTGGATACTTTCAAAGTCATTCATCTCTTGTTCATCTTGTCATATGAAGGGAGATCATGTGCATCTTCCAATTTTTTTAAACATTTTATCACTTGTATCAAAATTGTGGTCATGGCAACAACTAAAAAAACAAAAATTAGTTTAATGCCACATTTGTCAGATTTTCTGATCATGTACAAACAATTTATTGAAAACTCTTGTCAGTGTCTTGTATTGTTTTTGTTTATTTGTTAGTAGTATTAGTAGTATTAAATTATTGTCTCACCTGATTATGCATGATGAGACATAATTGTCACTTTTCTGCCAGTGGCAACAGTGGCGTTATGGTATAGTCCTGTGTCCATTATATGTCATCCATTGACCGTTGGTCAGCAATTTTTTGTTACCACTCTTGAGGCCATATTTCTTGGAATATGGGCTGAGATCAAAACCTCAGAAGTTCAATAATAGTTTAGATCCACACATTGATTGGCTGAGCTTATTACCACTCTGAAAGCCATATTTCTGAACCAATTTTGATCAGAGTAGGAATACAGGCTTTAATAATCAAGATCTTGCAAGAGTTCAGTAATGAACAAGATGAACTTGTATTCATGAGGTGAGCTTGCATCTGATTGGCTGAGCTTGTTACCACTCTGGTGTACATATTTCTGGCCAGATATTGATCAGACTTGGAATATGGGCTGATCTCATCAAGATCTCAGATGAGTTCAATAATAAGTGAGATCAACACATGCTAATGAGGTGATCTTGCATTTGATTGGCTGAGCTTGTTACCACGCTGGAAGCCATATTTCTGATCTGATTTGATAAAATTGGAATACATACTTATATGATCAAGATCTCACATGAGTTCAGTAATGAGCAAGATTCTTTCATATTAATGAGGTAATCTTGCATCAGATTGGCTAAGCTTGTTACCTCTCTAGAAGCTGTATTTTTTTATCCGATTTTGACTCATCTTGTTAAATAGACTTAAATCGTACAAATATAGGATGAGTAAAATTACAAGGAAGATTCACATTAATCATGTGATCTTGCGTCTAATTGGCTGAGCTTGTCAACACCTTAGTGAATATTTCTGATAAGATTTTTGACAAACTTGGTAAATAGGCCCTATATTATCAAGATATCCAAAGAAATTTTATAAAGCGAGATCTCTGCATATTAATGAGGTGGTTTTGTATCCTATTGGCTGAGCTTCCTAACACTCACGACGGTGTTTCGAACTCTACTATAATCAAACTTGGACAATAGGCTAATATCATCAAGACGTTGCATGAGTTTTATTATCAGCAAGACCTATGCATATTTATAAGGTGATCTTGCGTATGATTAGCTGAGGTTTTTACCAACCTAGAGACTATTTTTGTTGAGCCCACGTTAGTATGAAGCAAGATTTAGTCAGCAGCGAGTGTCATCATTGTTGTCAGCAGTTTATTATGGATTTGGTTAAAGCTTTCATTTGCATATGATTCCTAAACCCCTTGATGGTCATGTTTGGCAAGAATCGCTATGAAGCTAATACAATTCATTTTGTGACACATGCTTGTCCCTTTCACCTTGAGATTAAGGGCAGTCATAGAAAATCTGCATTGGATTTTAGTTGAATATTTTTCATTTGCTTATTTTCCCAAGTCATGTGATAGATTTTGTTCATATTTGGAACGACTCATTATGAAGCTAAGACAGTTTGTTCTGCAACATAATTGTTTGCCCCTTTGACCTTGAGGTCAAGGTCAGTCAGAAAATTTGCATCAAGGTTTTGGTTTAAGTTTTTTTCTGCTTATATTTCCTAAATCCCTTGAAGGATTTTGTTTGTATTGGGATGAATCACTCTGAAGCTAAAACAGCAAATTCGACAAAATGCTAATTTGACCTTGGGGTCAAGTTCACAGTCCTTGAAAATTTGTGTTAAGGTCTTGGTTAAAGTGTTTTATTTGCTTATATTTCCTAAACTAATTAATGGGTTTTGTTCATACTTTGGATGAATCATAATGATGCTAAGACAATTCATTCTGCAACATTCTCCCATGCCCTTGGGGTCAAAGTCACAGTAAAAAAAAAATTGTGTTAAGGTTTTTGTTAAAGTTTTTTATTTGCTTGGATTTCCTAAACCCCTCGATGGATTCTGTAATACAATAGATAAATCATTAGTAAGAAAAGACAATTCATTCCACAATACATTCCTGTGCCCCTTCGACTTTGGGTCAATGTTAGTCATAGAAAATTTACATTAAGGTTTTGAATAAAGTTTTTTTTTTTTTTTTGTTTTGTTTATATTTCCTAAACCACTTGATGCATTTTGTTCATTCTTGGGGAAATTATTATGAAGCTATGACCATTCATTCTGTGGCACGCTCACTTTGAGGTCAAAGTCATTCATTTTGCACAGTGCTTCTACTCTGCTTGACATACAGGTCTTGACTTTCTTGTTGTTTGGATTTTGTGACATTTTACATAGTCTTTGATATTAAGATGTTGGAGGAGTTTGATCATAAGCGAGATCTACGCAGATGTATGATGTAATATTTTATCTGATTGGCTGAACTGGTTACCACTCTAGATTTTGATAAGATTTTGCTCCAACTAGGTGAAAAAAAAGCTTTTATCATCATCGTCTTAGGTTCTATAATAAGTGACATTTGCACATATTAAAGAGATGATCTTGCATTGGGTTGACTGAGCTTGTTAGCTCTCTAGATCTAGTGACTGTATTTCTCTTCCAGTTTTGATAAAACTTGGTAAATAGGTTTATATCATCAATATTTTGGAATGAATTTAATCATGAGCAAGAGACTATTTATTAATTATACTTAGCTATTTGGAAAGAATTTTTATCAGACTAAAGTAAAAGCTGTAAAATAGCCTGTTTAGTGGAATGGTCAACTGTTAATTTATGTAGGTGAGTGATTGCAGGTTCACTTGGACCTCTTGTTATTACTTAATTACTTGTATACAGATATTTTAACTTGATGAGAGTCATTATATATTTAGAAAAGAACTTCCCTTTATTGTTGGTAGACAATTCAAATGAGGAAGGAATTTGATATGAAATGTACAGTCATGTTACATGTAATGATGCTTAATCAATGTTCAAGATTTTAGCTTTTTATTTTGTTGTATAATTGAGCTTATGCTACAGCCATTCAGGCAGTGTTGGCATTATTGCATATAGGGTGGTCAACATTGATGGCACATGAGTAGCAAGGGTTAACTCTGCAATTTTAAATTTAGTATAAAACTTGTATACATCTTTTATTCATTTTGATTTATTGAATAATAAGCAGCTACAGTAAAACCTAGTGGACACCTCCATATCAGCTTATAAACTGTCTGTTACCAGTTTTATTTCTGCACATTAACTTTAGTTTTTCATGTTATACCTTTTCCAAACTTTGTGGATCGCTTGCACTTGGGGTAAGGAAGAAGCCTGTTGAATTTGATGTCCTAAGGTCAAGGTCACAGTGACAAGGGAGAAAAATGGTTTCTGCACAATAATATTAGTTCTGCATCCCAGCCCTGTACTAAACTTTGTGGATGGCTTACATTTGGTAATGATGAAGCCTATTGATTTGGGGGTCATAAGGTTAAAGGTCACTGTTACTGAATGAAGAAATATGATTGTGACAACAACCTTAGTTCTTCATCACAGACCAGGACAAAACATTGTAGATGGCTTCTATTTGAGAAAGGAAGAAGCCTTCTAATTTTGGGGTCAAAAGGTCACAGTCACTGGGTGAAAAATGAAAAATGGTTTCTGCACAAAAAATGGTTTCTGCACAGAAACTTCAGTTCTCAGTCATGTATTATCACCAAAGTTTGTGGATGTCTTGCACTTTGGGTAAGAAGGAAGCTTTTTTATTTTGGGTTCCAGTGGTCCAAGGTTGAGGTCATGGTTACTGAAAGAAGAAAAATGGTTTTCACATAATAACTTTACTTCTAGACCATATGACTTGACCAAGCTTTGTGAAGGACTTGCACTTAATGTAAGAAAGAGGCTTTTTGATTTTGGGCTTTGAAGGTGAAAACTCAAGGTCATTGTGACATGAAGAAAAATGGGATTTGCACAATAACTTTGCTCGAGAGTTAATTTCTTGACCAGATTTTGCAGATGGCTTGCACTTAGGGTGAGAAAGAAACCAGTAGATTTGAGGGTCTAAAGGTCAAAGGTGATATAATGGTAAATGTAATAGGAAAATAATGCTTTCAAGTATGCATAGCTTGACCAAAATTCAAGGTCATTGAGACCTATTGGTCAATAATCACCAGAGTCAACAATGACCTAGTGTCTACATAGAGGGCTATTAAACATGGGGTGAGCAGATAATGTATTATTCACAGTGCTGTTGTTTAAGTTTGATTACATATTTCACCTCTTTATAAAGGACAACATTTTGTGGTCCAGTGAGTGTCCTTTATAGACTGGTTTCACTGAAAACCATGTACATCAATTCAGCTTCGACATGAAGCTTTAAATTAAAATTTTGTAAGTTTATTAAAGCCTTTTAGGGCTATTCCAGAAATAAGGAGGTGGATGGGTTATGGTTTGGGGTTTTCGCATTTTATGGCACAGCAACAATTTGTGAATGTTATATTGTGCCAAGGCAAGTAGAGTAAATTGCTTTGCCGATGGACACACCACAGTAGTTGATCTGATGACGGAAATCATACCTGCACACTTCTGGTCATGAGTCCAGCACCTTAACCACTGAGCCACTGTGGCTCCTGATGAAGGAATAAAGCCATTTCTTTAAATACCTACCATCAATAAAATTTTTATTGAAAATGCCACATACTTGTAAAAGAAGATGCAGTGAAACCAACAATCACCCATAGAAATTTAATAAGTGTGCCTTCCAACCACCAAGACTTAAAATTCTGAATTAGCCCACAAGTTCTCATGTTCATCAGTGAGTTGGCACACAATCTTGTGAATGCAGCTAGTCCCACAGTTTTTGATGGATTGCCATAAACTTGGTAAATAATATGGTCCTTTCCTGAAGATGTACATATCAACAAATCATTGTGCATTTGCAAATTTAGTTAGTTATTACCCATTTTAACTTGCAGCTGGCTCTAGCGTATGACAGAATCTTGTGAATGGAACTAGTCTCACAGATTCCAGTCAACCACCATGAAACTTTGTACATATTGTGGTCATCATCTGAATATATGCATATCAACTATGCTTCTATGATTTTTTTTATAGTTATTGCCCTTTTTGATTTGGGGTCTGATGGAGTGTATGACAGAATCTTGCAAACACAACTTGTCTCAGAGTTTTCATTTGATTGCCATGAAACATTGTACATGTTATGGTCATCATTTGAAGATTAGCATATCAACAAATTACTGTCCTCCCACAATTTTTGTTCGAGTTATTGCCCATTTCGTTTTGCACCTAAATGCAGTATATGACAAAATCTTGGAAATGTAACCTATCCTACAGTTTTGTTATTGATCACTGTGAAACTTGGTACATATTATGGCTATCATCTTAAAATGTGCATATTGACAAATCACTCCGCTCTTGTGATTTTTGTTAAGGGTTATTGCTTCTTTTTTTTTCCTTGGAGCTGGATGTAGTGTGTATGAAAGAAACTTGTGAATGCAACTAGTCTCACAGTTGTCGATGGATTGCCATGAAATTGTGTTCATATTATGGTTATCATCTGAAGATTTGCATGTTGACAGATCAGTATGCTCTTATAGTTTTTGTTTGAGTTATTGCCCTTTTTGTCCTTCAGCTGAATGTAATTTAAGACAGAATCTTGTGAAAGCAACTAGTATTGCAGTTTTTAATGGATTGCTGGGAAACTACATTTTTGGTCATCATCTAAAGATGTGCATATTAACAAAACTGTCTGCTCCCTTGAATTTTGTAAGAGTTATTGCTCATTTGTACTTACAGCTGGATGCTGCATACTACAGAATTTTGTTAATGCAGCTGCTCTTGCAGTTTTCAGTGGATTGCTGTGAAACTTGGTGCATAATGAAGACAGTCAGAAGATATGCATGCTAACCAGTCATTGTACTCCCACTGTTTCAGAAGAGTTGTGCACTTTTTTGACTGTAGACTCAGCTCCATAATGGGGTAGGTGGACCTGGGAGAGGCAGGGATATATTTATATGAGCAAATTGCTTGCCTTTCCTCTAGTTTTTACGCAGATACAACTACTAGAAAAAAATAAATAATAATAATAAAAGTGTATACTCCCTGCCCCAGGTACGTTTGAATGAAATAGCCTTTAGTTATACCTCCTGGGGGGGTATGCTAGAGTCGGCTTGTTCATCTATTTGTCCATCACACTTTTCTTGACTTTTCTCCTGAATCCTCTGAGATATCTTTATGAAGATGAATGTATGTTTTGTATTATGACTAGACATCGTAAACAAAATGGAGTCTGTATGATGAGCATTGTAAGAGTCATCCCTATTTTTATTAGCTCTACTGGTCATAAGAGAGCCTATTGTCCATCGTCTGTCCATCCATTAGCACAAGTTTGTTACCACTGCTCATCCAAAACTTCTGGAGGATATCCATGAAACTTTACTCTTACATTCATCCCAAGGTTGCTTCTAGATGATAATGGTGCCACTTGGACATCAGTATGGCCAAACAGTCACCATCTTTAAAATTATGTTATCACTGCTTCTCCTGAATGGATGGTCATATCAGTATGGGTTTTTTACTAAAAGACTTCTTATGATATCTAGTTGGTCCTAAATGGCCATCATGGCAATCATCTTGAAAATCTTATTTTTACTCCTGAATGGATGGCCATATAGACGTGGGGTTTTCACCAAAAGACTTCCTATCATATCTAGTTGGTCCTAAATGAAAATGGTGCCAATCTTACATCCAATATTATTATTGGTTATCTTGCATCTTATTGGCCAAGATTGTTACCACTCTAGAGTGCATATTTTTGATCCGATTTTGGTCAAATTTGGAATAGACTTGTATCGTCAAGATCTCAGACACGTTTGATGATTAGCAAGATGCACATATTAATGAGCTATTCTTGCATCTGATTGGCTAACATTCTTACCATTCTGGAAGCCATATTTCTGATTTGATTTTGATCATACTTGGAATATTGGCTTATATAACGAAGCTCTTTGATGAGTTTGAGCAAGATTCATGCACATTAATCGGGAGATCTTGAATCTGATTTTCTGAGAATTTTACCATTCAGGAGACCATATTTCTGATCAGACTTTGATCAAACTTGGAATATAGGCTTACAAGATCGAGACTTCACAAGTTTGATAATGAACAAGGTCCACAAATAGTAATGAGGTGATCTTGCATCTGATAAACCATGATATTGACTATTGAGAATCACAGGTTTGTGGTTACAGAGTTATTCCCCTTGCAAAAATGAAGAAAACTTGAAGAAGAAAAAATTTCAGAATACAATATGTGTCATTTTTAATTGAGCAATTTATTTTAAAAAATCAGCAAAATAATCCACTGTGGGGATTAAAATGAACATTTTGTCATTAGAGAAAATGTACAATTGTAGGCTAGCATAAACTATGTGCAATGTTGCAATTAAGAATCAGAATTTCTTTACATGGTTATAGATATTTGCTTGCAAGTAATTGTGGGTTTTCTTTCTAATACTGATTTTGCTCCAATAAAAATGTTTCTTATAAAACCCATATTTCAGTTTATAAATTCATTTGCAGAGAATTATTTCTAAAAAATTTGCGACAGTTGAAATTTTTAAGTATTTGGAAGCAAGTTTGATATGTTTGGTGAAATAGAGTTTGATAGTTGCTAGTATTGACATGTTAAAGTGCCTGGTTGTGCTCTTGAAATACTACATAAGCCTCCGTAGTGAAATGGTCATTGTGATTCATATTTCAGGTTTGTTTGAACTTTGCATAAAATTAAGTTATTAAGGCATTATATACTACAATGGGGATGTATCTTAATGATAGTGTACATTTGTGCTCAGTACATCACTGTGACATATTTCTTGATAGATTTTACAATGTAAACCTAGTTTACTTTTCAAGCCTGTGGTACTTCCACTAGTGTTTAATAGTAACTTAAACAAGTTAGTAAATGGTTCAGATTAAAACTGGTACTTGCAACCTGTGTCTGTTCTAGAACTGAAGATTTAGCAGGGAGATTTTTTCCCTCATTTTGAAAAGAACTATGGAGATTTAACAAAGTAAACAAGATAAGGCTTGCAAAAGTGATGCATGATTTTAGTGAATTTGTTTTATTTTTTGTTGTTATGTTTTCTAAATTACCATGAATCCAGCAATCATGCATCCTAGAATAGACCCGGTTTGTAATGTGACTGAAGTTTAACTGTCATTTACTCATTGTGGAGATGGATAATTATCAACAAAATAAATAACTTACTGTTCATGAGTGAGAAAGTAACAAATTTATTGTTCATCAAAGATCCCCCTGACCAATCAGATTGCAAGTGACATGAATCTGTGCAACCGTTGAGCTGTCAAGAGTATGTTGTACAAGTTGTGAAAACTTGTGCAGTTGACATTGAGTAAAGTTTACAATTTAGAAAACTTGTTGGATAATCAGCTTTGTCCAAATTGTTTGTCATAGCCCATGGAAAATGAGTGTGACACTTTGGTCATTTTCACTATAAAATGTGTACAAAATTCATATTATTATCACTTTCCCATTTTTGACACATTTTGGCAAAATTTTTATGTTCCACTGCTTGTAGCAGGGGCCAGGGACATCTTGATTTGGTCAAGATTGCACATAAGGCACTTAAACAAATAAAATTGGCTACCTTATTGTATGCATATATTTAGATGGCTTGATTAGATTTTCAGGCCATTACAGTAATTCTTTTAAAAACTTTGCAACATTTTTTAACTTTATATATGACAGATTTTTTTATTTTTTTTACAAAAACTTTGTTAGCATGATTGAACAAAAACCACTTGAGGTTGACAAATGAAATTTTGATAGACATATTTGAATTTATATGTAGATAACAATTAGATTTTCTGGCAATTATAAATAATTGTCAATATTTTCTAGACTTTTTAACAAAAACCTTGTTAGCACAAATAATCAGAAACCACTTGTGGTCGACATATGAAATATGGTATACATGTTTGTATGCAAATATAGATTACTGGATTACATTTCCAATTCATTGCAGTGTTTTAAAAGTTTTCTCAGTGTTTCAACTTTTTGGTACTTTAAACTTTTTGGTCTGCAGTAAAGCAGTAGGGAAATATTTTTTTTTTACAAACAAGTCTATTTTGTATGTTCTCTAGGTTGGCATCATGGATTTGCAAGTGGTCACCAAGTAATTCTCTTGCAAAGTTTTACCTTTGCAGACTTGTTTTATATATATATATCAGGAATCATAACTTCGACATAGTTGCAAGACATGACCTACAAAATGAGTTTAAATGACTGCAAACTTGACATGTTGGACATCAGTCAGAAAGGTGCCCATAATTATCTCATGCACTTGTTTGGTCATTATATTTTCCCATTGTTTAAACACTCTATAGCCACAAAGTACAAGACAGAAGAGGTGTGAAACTTATCTCCTAGACTTATAAAAAGAACCTTGTAATTGAACGATTGCAACAGAGTCTGTACTATAGACATTAGTCCTCACACCATGTGCTTCGTGTCAGTGTGTCCGCACAATAAGACCTTTAGAACCAAATCTGCATAGTCTAGGCTTTAATTAAAAAGAAAAATATACTTCTAACAACAACTAGCTTTTATTACTAGCTTTTATTATTACTTTACTTTTATGAGGACCTGATGAAAAAACATTTACTCTAGGACTTTACCGGAAATACCCATTACTTTAGTGTTATGTAATTTCAAGGTTGCAAGTTTGTTTTTGTCAAGTAATAAATTTGTTTATATAAACAGTTGAGTGGTCCAAAATTCTGTTGCTGGGTGAAATTCTGTAGTATAGTTTTCTGAAAGAATTTTTTTATATAATAAATTAATAGTTTGAGAGAAAACGTGAATCATGGAAGGATAACACTAAAACTAAAAGCAACAGAAAATCTGAAACCAAAAATGACACAATTTCCTGTATATTTAATAATTAAGTATATAAATGTTTTCTTTTTTGTTACAACTTGCTATATCTACTTTTAATATTGTTGTATTAAATTTCACAAATATCTGGCTGCCACATTAATTTTCAGGAAACAATATGTCCAGCAATAGCCATTAGAATTTTGGGAATGTTTAATTGTGAAGTAATGCATTGATGGTCATAAAGGTTTGCTTACAGAAATAGAAGCTTTAAAATTTTCTATTGCAAAGCTTATTGGTTTTTAACGAAATTAATTGCCTTCAGAAAATTATAACCACCTACAGCTGTTTTTCTTAATAACTAGGAACAACATAGATACTCCACATTGCTGTGAAAATATGTATGCAAACTTTTATTTGAGAATTGTGAATTTTATAAAAGTTAGCAAGCTAACGATGCCCCTTACAGTATAGAAACAATTTTAACCATCATCTTCATTGTGAAATTGAAAACATAATGTTAGTTAGTTTGAATTGCTTCTTCAATGGCTTACTGTTCTATTTATCATTATTCTTATTAATGTCATCATTTTATCTTCTTTGATGCCAATGTTCATTATAGGAGATAATATTCATGTATCAATTTTTACTAAACATTTACTTGTGTTTTATGTATTTGTGTCATTGATTCATTCATTTCACCATCATTTACAATATTCATGGAAATATATATTCATATTACATGTGTACTTAAGTCAATCATCCATTTAGTAATTTCAACCACCATTTATGGTATCTCATGAAAATCAGTAAATAGATTACATGTGTACTGTTAGTCCTTCTTTTGTTTCTTCCTTGCAAAAGGATGTTCAGTTTGTTTCACATATCTAACTACCCATCTCTCTCTCTCCCTCTCTCGCTGTCTTGCTGTCTCTGTGTGTATGTCAGTCTGTATGTATGTATGTGTGATTTAAAAACTTGGAAACATAACTATTTTTATTTGCACAACAACAGCTACAGTACTGTATTTATCTTTGATCAGACCAACAGGAACCTATGTTTTTTAACATCTTCAATCAAGGAGAATTTGTGCAAATACAGGTAGAAAATACTTTGGCATGTCAATTAAAAACTCAAAATACCATTACAAATAACACAATATGAACCCTTTTAAATTTGTACAAATGATGCCAATCTGCCATTCAATATGGCCACCATTTCTACAAATTGAAAACCTTACATTTACATCAAACCAACCTCTCAACAGAGGTTGACAAAATTTGACAGAAAGCATCCTGGCATGAAAGCCTTTAAAAGTTTTACAAGTGATGCCAATCTGCCAGCAAAATATGGCCACTCTTACTAAAAATAGAAAACCTTCAAATGACTTATGTTCAATAACCCCTAAACAGAATTGGACAAAGATTGACAGAAAGCATTGTGGCATGAATGCCTTTTAAAATATATACAAATGATACTGGTCTGCCCTAAAATATGATCACCATAACTATAAAAAAAAAACCCAACTTTATATGACTTCTCAAAAACCACTGAACAGAATTGATCAAATTTTACAGAAAGGCCCTGCATCAAGGCCTTTCAGATTTATATAAAATGATGCCAAGCTACCAACAAAATATGGCCACCATTTCTAAAATTAGAAAACAAAATTAAGCAACTTGTCCTCAAAATCCATGTAACAGAAGAAATGACCAAATTTGACAGAAAGTGCCCTTTCATGAAGGCCTTTCAAATGTGTACAAATTATGCTGATCCATCATCAAATATGGCTGCTGTTACTAAAAATATTGTTTACAAACTCTACAACTTCTCAAAAACCACTCAACAGATATTGCCCAAAGCTGACAAAACACTGCATTCTAGCATAAAAGGTCTTTCAAATTTGTACTAATTATACATATCTGATAATAAATATGACCACCTCTATTAAAAGTAGACAGTCCCTTTTAATGACTTTATCTTTAAAAGAGCTCAACATAATTGAACCAAATTGAACAGAAAGCATCCTGGCCTTAAGGCCTTTCAATATTGAATGTTTCTGACTCTGATTTACCATCAAATATGGATCAAGATACATAAAAAGAAAAACAAAAAAATGATTGTCTTCATAACATATGCAGTCAATAAGAAGAAATTTCAACATAAAGCATCCTACTGATCAAGATTTCTTGGCTAACTGCTTTTACATTTGGCTATTATGTAGATGTCATCCAGGTGAGCAATTGCATGCCCAAGTAAAATCAGCTGACCTTATAGAATGGTCTACATCCATGGTGCATCATACATTGCAAATCTGTCAACAATTGCCATTTTAAACTTATTTTAAAAATGCAGCAGACCAATTTTGACCAAATCTGGCAAGAGAGCATCCTGGCATGAAGGGCATTACAATTTTTACAAATGATGCCATTCCACCAGCAGATAATGTTAATAAAATAGTAAAATCCCTTTCAAAGACATCTTAAAATCCGCTGAACAGAATTTGATCCAATTTGACAGCATCCTGGCAAGAAGCCCTTTCAAGTTTATGCAAATGATGCTGATCTGCCTTCAAATATGGCTGCCATTACTAACAACAGAAAAGCCACAGTTACTAAAAATAGAAAAACCTTTAAATGATTTCATCTTCAAACTATTTACTATAACTTGACTAAACTTGATAGAAAGCATCCTAGCATGAAGTATTTTCAGTTTTGTTCAAATGATGCACCACCATTACTAAAAATGGAAAAACTTGTTAACAATTTCTTCTCCAACACATCTGAATAGAGTTTGACCAAACTTGACAGCATCCTGGCATGAAGACCTTTCAAGTTTGTACAGTTGATACTAATCTACCGTCAAACATTGCCACCATTGCTAAAAAAACAGAAAAACCTTTAAACAATTTCTTTTCAAAAACAACTGAATTTCATGAAATTTGACAGAAAGCATTCTGGCACAGAGGGCTTTCAATTGTATACAACTGATGCTGATGCACCATCATAAATGGTTACTGTTAAAAGTGGAAAAACCTTTAAATGACTTCTCCAAAACCGCTAAACAGAATTTGATTGTATTTTACAGAAAGCATCCTGGCATGAAGACCTTTTAAATTTGTACAAATGATGCCAATCTGCCACCAAATATGGCTACAGTTACTAAAAATAGACAAACCTTTTAAATGACTTCAGAACTGTATCTGTAATTGTGTAAAGAAATTCTGATCATTCATTACAACATTGCACATAGTTTATATTAGCCTGCAATTATACACTAAAATTGAATTTTACCAAACTCAAAGCATCCTGGCATGAAGCCATTTAAAGTTGGTACAAATGATGCTGATTCACATCAAATACAGCTGCTACTACTAACGATAGAAAAGTCTCTAAATAACTTCTCCAAAACTTCTGAATAGAATTTGATGATACTAGATAGAAAGAAACAGAGGTTTGGGGGGGGGGGTCAATTTGGGTACATTTGACTCAAGATTTGAGAATGCTGCAGAGTATGCGAGTTTCATAAAATCTGTTTGAATCCTATATCAAGCTTAGCATTTTCAGCAATTTATTCCTTGAATTCTGACTGAAAACTTAAGATGATTACAACACCTTTCATAATAAAAACTTTTGGCAATTGGACCATTCAGAGTTTTATGATCCATAAATGACCTACAGAAAACTGTCTATTTGAAATTTAAATCAATATTTGTCTGTTTTCAGTAACTGCTTCTTTATCCATGAAGGAAAAAATAGATGTAGAGGAATTAGAATCTCACTTATATGTGTTCTGTGTTACACATTCCAAAAGTTTGCATTTGCTTTTGAAGTCTTATGAGATTTTCAAATGGAAGAAAATGTTTATTAGCTTTACTGGTCATAGACCAGGAGAGCTTATGGGTTGGTCTGTTGTCCTTCATCTGTCTGTCCATCAGCACTAGTTTGTTATCACTACTCCTCCTAAACTACATGGAGGATTGCCATGGAACTTTACACACACATTCATCTGTTGGCCCTAAATGAAAATGATGCCTAGAGAACATCCAATATGTCCACAACAGCAGCCATCTTGAAAATATTATCGTTACTCCTCCTGAATGGATAGTCATATCAGCATGGGGTTTTCACTGAAAGACTTCTAGCTGGTACTCAATGAAAATAGTGCCAATCTGACTTCCAATATGGCTATCACAATGGTCATCTTGAAAATATTGTTATGGCTACTTTTCCTAGATGACCTGTCATATTTATATATTGCTTTTACCAAAAGATTTCTGATGATGTCTAGTTGGTCCTTAATGGAAATGGTGCCAATCTGAGATCCAATATGGCCACCATGGCAGCCATCTTGAAAATCTTGTTATTGTTACTTCTCCAAAACAAGTCATATCAGCATGGGATTTCCACCAGAAGTCTTTTTATGACATCTTGTTGGCCCTAATGAAACTGGTGCCAATCTGACATCCACAGCAGCTATTTTGAAAATTTTTTTATTGCTGAAGAATATCAAAGATGGTTTCAACACTCAGCAGTTTAAAGGATTAACTGGTCATATCTTAAATTCCTGGAAATTCATTTAGGCAAGTAGAGCATCAGTCCCTTTGAGGGACTCTTGTTACCACTTGCTATACTTTCTTCCAAGTGAATAAAACTGAGAAGAGATACTGTTGCTGCTGCTGCTTGCACAATACAGTTGAATCCATTTACCCCAATACCTTAGGGAAGTAAATTTTGGGGATAGAAGGGGAATTTTGATGAGCAAATGTTGCTGATGGGTTTTAAAAACAAAAAATTAGAGGTATTAGCAATGGCTGCATTGCAAAGGGCCAAACTAACTCGGTTTGTTCCATAGTGCTTTAAACAGGATCTTATACAGAAAAACCAAAGGTAGGAGATGGGCATTCAGGAGTGATGATGCCTCTAAATGACATGGAATGCTTGAAATCCAACTACTTCAAGGACTCAACAATACAAGCAATGTCCCATGTAGAGATATGAAGTTGACTGACAAGGGCCATAACTTTGTCCCAAATGTAATGACAAGACAAAACCCATAAAAGGCACATCAAGGTCCATGAAACAATGTTCACATCAAACTGCACCAGAATATGTTAAATGCTTCTTGAGCTCTGTTGATTACAAGCAACATCACATATAAAGATAGGAAGGTGATTGACAAGGGCCATAACTCTGTCCAAAATGGTTTAGATGAAACAGAAGCCAAATAAATGGCATATCTAGGTTTAAGAGACAATGTTCTTACCAGATCACATTAGAATGTGTTGAATGCTTCTTGAGTTATGCTGATTGCAAGGAACATTCCATGTTTCCATGTGAAGATAAGAATTTGCTTGACATTGGGACATAACTCTATCCAAAATGGAGTAGACATGACTAAACCTATAAAAGGCATGTGTAAGTCTATGAGACAAGGTTGATACCAAACTGCATTAGAATATGTTGAATGACTCTTGAGCTGTGCCAGTAGAAAAAGCATCCCATGTAAAGATCTGAAGTTAATTGTCATGGGTCATAACTCAATCCCAAATGGAGATCATGAGACAAAATACATAAAAGGTGCTACATCTAGGTCTATGAGATGATGTACACACCAAATTGCATCAAGATATGTTGAATGGTTCCTGAGCTATGCTGGTTACTAGGATCTGCTGTAATGGAGATTAAAAATTGATGGACAAACAGCAATAATTCTGTCAAACTTTGAACTGAAAAGGCACATCTATGTGTAATAGGCAATATACCTACCAAATGCAATCAAATTATGTGCAAGGGTTGCAGAGTTTTGGTGGTTACAGGACGTGTGAACATACAGACAGATGGACATACAGCTAAGGTGATTATTATAGGGATTCCGCATCTTGATGTGGGACCCTAATAAAAGTAGGTGAGCATTTTCAAGTAACTGACCTAACATTAAAAACCTCATTTCTCTGTAAAAAAAAATATAAAAAAAATGTTAATTCCAACATTTTTGACACAACAGGGCAGTATGACTGTAGGACAAATACATCATTTGTCCAGCAAAAAATTCTCAATATCATACAATTATTGACTTTTGTTTTTGGTGAATATGAAGTTTCACAAACCAGTACACCTCATATTGACTGACATGAAGCAGAGGTCAATATGATAGGTTTACTTGTTCATGAAACCTCATATTGACTGACATGAAGCAGAGGTCAATATGATATGTTTACTGGTTCATAAAACTTCATATTCACTGAAACAAAGGTTTATATTAAGTGTTATATTACATGATTTAGTGCAAATTTTTAAAAACTTTCTTCAGAAAAAATGAAAATGCCATGTCACCTGCATGACATAACCAAAAATACTTGATGATATCATCTGAAAGTTGAATGATATCACAAAAGTGCAATATAATTATTGCAAATCACAAGACGCCATGTCAGCTAATGAAAAAGCATCCCATAGAAATTATGTAATGATACTGTTTGTATCACAAGGATATTTTTCAATGAGTCTTTTTGGCAGCTTGTGTTGACTTCTTGTGAAACTGCATTCACACTTTATTATGTTTCATTGGCACAGTGTTGATAGAGGAGAAAAGTAAATAAGTAAAGCTGACAACAACAACAAAATTAAAAGATTAAAACAAAAGATCATGGAATAATAGGGACAGAAAATATATAAGAAAAAGGAAGATTCACAATGCATTTTCAAACTTGTTTCCAAACTTTATGCATAACTTGTGCCATTCAGTATTCAGACTTGTTTCCAAACTTTATGCATAAAGCTTTTGCTTGGTACGTTGAAATGGAAAAATAAAAACATAAGTTTGTAATGGATGTATATTTTTTGGACATTAACAAAAACATTGAAGTAGGATATGTACATGAGTAACAAAACATTCAATGGCACATGTAAAATACCTAAAAGCAGAAAGTCGGTGAAAATTTAAGTTGCAAATTTTTGGAACTCTAAACAAAATCCTCAATAACAACAAACTGGAATAGATATCAAAATATTTTACTGTTAATGGAATATCATCAAATAAGCTTGCACAGACAAAAACGTGCTGGTATGTGTTCTAATCTTTAAAGAGTGGAATATTTAACAAGCAAATGATTAACAAAATAAGTTGAGATTTCCAACATTCAATTTTAGCATATTAACATTGTGATTAATTTGATGTTTCTAACATTGTTCATCATATCTTAGTGTCATAAATAAAAAATTAAAAAAATTTCAAGATAAAATTATGCATATTTGCAGCATCAAATTGTCTGAAATAACTAAATAGACAATTTCCAAATTACTTCCCATGGGCAACTCCCCAGTAAACCCAGCAGCCTATTTCTTAGGCATTATTGACAACTCTATGTAGCATTACACAGAGGAATAACACCAGATCATTCCCATTGGTTCAAAATAATTTTTGGTTAAGGGAGGTTTATTATCTGTGAATATTTTCATAAATGTTTACCTTATCACTGAAAATATTTTGTTCCTCATTTAGCTCTACTGGTCAGAAGAGCTTATGGATGGCCTGTTGTACATCAGTCAGCACATGTTTGTTATTGCTACTCCTCCTAAACTACTTGGCAGACTGCCATGAAACTTTGCACACACAATCATCCAAGGTCTAGTTGGTCCTACATGAAAATAGCGCTGCTCAGACATCCAATATGGCCACCACAGCAGCCATCTTGAAAGTCTTGCTATCACTACTCCTCCTGAATGGATGGTCATATCAACATGAGGTTTTCACAGAAAGATTTCTTATGATGTCTAGTTGGTCCTAAATGAAAATGGTGCTGATCTGTTTTGAAAATCTTGTTATTGCTACTCCTAAGCAGAAAATCATATTTACATGGGGTTTTCACCAGAAGACTTCTTATGATGTCTAGTTGGTCCTAAAAGAAAATGGTTCCGCTCAGATATCCAATATGGCAGCCACGGTGGCAATCTTAAAATCTTGTTATTGCTACTCCTGCTGAATGGATGGCCATATCAACACAGGGTTTTCACTAAAGACTTCTTATGATGCTTACTTGGTTCTAAATGAAAATGGTGCCCATCTGACATTCAATATAGCTGCCATGGCAGCCATCTTGAAAATCTTGTTATTGCTACTCCTGAACAGAAGGTCATATTGACATGGGATTTTCACCAGAAGACTTCTAATGATGTCTAGTTGGTCCTAAATGAAAATGGTTCCGCTTGGACATCCAATATGGCCACCACAGAGGCCATCTTAAAAATCTTGTTATTGCTACTCCTGACTAGAAAGTCATATCAGCGTGATGTTTTCACCGAAAGACTTCTTATGGGGTATAGTTTGATTAAATAAAAATTGTGCCAATATGATATCCAATTTGGCTGCTACAGCGGCCATATTTAAAATCTTATCGCTACTCCTCCTAGATGGAAAGTGATATCAACATTGACTTTTCACCAGAAGACTTCTTATGATGTCTAGTTTGTACTAAATGGCTGTCACAATGAATATATTCAAAATCATGTCACTAATTCTCCTGAATGGATGGTCATATTGACATGGGGTTTTCACCAAAAAGTCTTCTAATGGTGTCCAGTTTGTCCCAAAGGAAAATGGTGCCAATCTTACATCCAATATAGCTGCCACAGCAGCTAATTTGAAAATATTATCACTCAAGACTACCAGAGATGGTTTAAACACTCAGCAATTAAAACAAAGAAATGGTCTTATGTTGAATTCCTGGAAATTCTTTTCAGACAGTACAGAGTCAGTCCCTTTGAAGGATTCTTTACTTTTTAAACAGTGGGAGCAGTATTGTTTATCATTCACTTTTACACATAATATTATAGGTTACTCCATGAAACAGAAATGTGGGTTAGGTTGAAGAGAGCTTGAAGGCATTCTCCCCATTCACAAGAAAAACAAAATATGAAGCAATACTCCCTCATTATAATGCTGCTCATGGGAGCTATAGAGTATGCCACCTTATAGTGAGACTGTTTTATAATGAAGTACATGTACATTTAATTTCACTACCACTTAATTAAATGGAATTCATGCCTGCATTATAACAAGAACTGTATTATAATGAAGAGCCGTATAGTGAGGGAGTTCTGTATTTAGAAAACAAAATCTCAACTGAATGCAAGCCACATCAATTCAAGCATTCTTTGATTATTAATGGATACTAGTAAAGTGCATGTGTACTCAACTGGCTACCAGGACAAGCAAGGGCAACATCACTAATCTTCATTTAGAAAATACAATCATTTAATACTAGATTAATTAGATGTTTTCATGCCTGTTGCTTGCATAGAACTTTTTGAAAATAACTAACTTCAAATCAGAATGCAAGTTTTAAGCATAGTCAGTTACTGATTTCTTAAAGTGGATAGCAATTATTGAACAATGCAGGCTCTTTAGCTGTATCTAACAGAAGAGTCAGGTAGGGGAGTTAACTCTTGGTATTTGAGAATTGTTGATATACTGCATATGTTAGGTCACATTAAATGCTCATAAGAAACATGATTTAGGATAACGAATCAAAGTAGGGGCCTCACTATATTTACATGATTTAGGATAATGAATCAAATTAGAGGCCTCACTATATTTACATGATTTAGGATAATGAATCAAATTAGGGGCCTCACTATATTTACATGAATCAAATTAGGTGCCTCACTATATTTATAATACTATTATGCTCATTAAAACTTTGTGATATCTAGTAACTGGATGGCATGAATGGTATTATTTATCATTAATTACAGAACTTTCTGTATTCACAAAAATGTTATGCTCATAACATTTATTGGCTTTACAGTATAAGACATGAAAATGGTACAATGATCTCTCACTGTAAAGGTACCTCACTATATTGCTGACAATCTGATAACTAGGGGATGGCTATGGATCCCATGAATTTAGTTAAATTTAGTTCTATCATTGCTACTTAATATATTTCATTAAGTTTAGTTAGGTAATAAAACAAACAAATTGTGGTGTTAAGCCATTAAATTATATATTTTGTTTTGTTTTTATACACTATTTTGATATTTTGACCCATCTTTTTAAGCATGCATTAATATAAGGTGGTCTCACTTGCAACACAAGTCACATTAAGGTTCACATGGACAGCATTATAAAGAGGAAGTACTGTATATGGATCTCAACAAATTAATGGAATTATTTTTTTTTATCAATTAATATTTAATTAATAATAAATAATATTTTGTCGGAAAAGATCACTGAAATTATATCTATATGACTGCATACAATTCTCTTTTTCAGTGAAAAATGTCCTTGGTACTAAATTACAAATCAAGAAGTTGGAGTTGGCAAATTAAGACACTTTTAAAAGATGATGTCAAAGAGGAGAAAAAAAAGAAACAATTTTCTGAATTGAATATTGAATATACATGATGCACAACAATTTAACAAGAAAATGCCACTAACAAATGTTGTTTTAAGCACTTAAACTCTAGCACCTTACAAACTCTCAAAAAAACTCTACAGCTCACATTTTCACATCTTAAATAGCAACCTAGCTGTAAACTATGGTCAAAAACTAGCATATGCTCAAAAAATAAACTTGAAACATAAACATGAGCACATATTCAAAACAGGAGTTTCAAACATCACCTCAACATAGTACACAAACAACAACAATGACTTATCTGCTAGATGACAAATCTGATAACAATTTTGAGATTAGAAATTTTAAAAAATCATTTTATCTACTTTCAAAACCGTTTTACATATCATCAGATCCTCTTATTTAACCAGGTCAATATTTGATTATAAACAAACTAATTTTGAAGATCAATGAAAGTTTTGGAAACAAACATCCCTCACTCCAAGACAAGAGACTAAGTTTTTGATTTACAATTGATTCTTTAATTAAATTAGATGCAATTTTAATAATTAAATTACAGTATTTCTCCTCCAATAAACCATCCTGATAAATTTTGTGAAAAGCAGAGATTAGTTGGATAAAGTTTTATAAGAATTAAAAGTTGCCAAACATTTTGGCTTATTGTTTTTAATCCTTTTCTTCCTGTTTAATCACAAATCAAAGCCTGATAATATTAACATTTTCCTTCAATAAAGAATTATTTTTTGCAGAACTATATGGAAATTGTGTAGAAAAAATAGGTTTTAGCCTCACATAATGGCAATTGCCAACTGAAAAAACTCTAAACACTAAAATAATCTTTATAGAAAGGTTCTATATATTCTAAATGTATTTACAGATGAAACTAATCTTATCATGGTGACATACATATGATTCATGACAACTATGTTGTATATCATGGTGACATACATATGATTCATGACTATGTTGTATATCATGGTCACATACAGATAATTCATGATAACTATCATGGTCACATACAGATAATTCATGATAACTATCATGGTCACATACAGATGATTCATGACAACAATGTTGTATATCATGGTCGCATACAGATGATTCATGACAACTACATTGTATTTAATTTTCTTCAATATTGGTATTCACTCCTGGCTCAATTAAAACCTTTTGTAAATGACAAAATCAGGAATGTGTTTTGACTATGACCAGGAACATGGTTCACTTTTGGTCCTTTATTTAGCTATTTTTGGCAAATGTTGTCATGGAAGTATGGTGTTATTGTTCAACCAAAGTGCAATCAAGCCTTACACCAGTTATAAGAATTTGGCAAAATGGCTGATGGGTCAACATATCTGAAAGCAAGCACAAAGCATGTTGCTGAAAGAAATTTCATCAATGAATACTGTAATTTCATTTATTTTCATGGTTTCATGAAAATGACACATTCATTAGTACTTAAATTCATGGATTGGGGAAGGGTTTTTTATTATTTTCATTGAAGGATTATTGTTTGTTGGGTCTTTATACTCATAGTTTGTAGCAACCATGAAATCTATCAAAATTGGTCCTCCACAAAAAAATGGTGAATTCACAGTAATTTTGTGAAAATAATAACATTTATTTTATTTCAGATGTAAAAATAATGACATTGAAAAAACAAATAAAAAAACTAATGATTTATAAAGTTTCTGCTTGAAAAATGGTGAATTCACAGTAATTTTGTGAAAATAATAAACATTTATTTTATTGTAGATGTAAAAATAATGACATTGAAAAAACCCCAAAAATTAATTATTTGTAAAGTTTCTGCATGTTCTGACAAGCCTTTTATATCGTATCATTAGGAACTAGTGCTGGGAATCATATAAAATGTCATGATTAATCATCAGTTTTGCTAGAACATCAATTATTAATTAATAATCATTACATTGGTCCACATGATGTTTTGCCAAAACTGAGGTTATTTTTCAAATAGCCTAAAGTTTGAAACAGCAGGAATGGTGTAGAACTGAATTTTGACCCAAACTCCATTGCATAAATTGTAATTGGTTAATTGGTTATTTCTCTGAAAGAGACCAATGCTTGACCAAACCAATTTATTGGAACAGCACTATTTAGAATCATAAAATCTTGGTCAGAAGAGACTTGCTCAGCTAGACCACCACAACACACCCCAAAGTGGGCAAGTAGAGTCAAATATTAATTACCATGGCAACTATTCTGTCAGCTTAGACCATGAACACAGATGACATTATTTAGCTCTGAGAGTAACAATACTGCCATTTCTCAATGTCTAAATGAAAATATGCTGTCAAAGCTGTGTATAAAGATGTGTTTGGTAGAGTTCTGAGCCCACTGTAGGTAGGAAATTTGATAATCCTGTAATTCCTCCTTGCCGTATTACTTCATGTAAAACATCTGTAGCTATATCTTTGGCCATCTCCCTAATTTCACTTTTTAAAGCCAACAGTATTTCTGTCTTCATATTTTCGATGTATTTCGGTGTAAGCAAACTGAAATCATAACTTCTGGGCATTGTGTCTCGCTGGATTGTGCTGATCCCTGACTCGGTCACTTCCTTTGAGGCCCAGATTGCCCCAAGAGTGTCATTTCTGAGGTCATTCAGATGTCTCTGAATCTTTGCTGTCTCTCGCTTTTTGTCTTCACGCAGCTCATACCTGAGAAGAAGAAAAACACTTTTCTTACATGATCAGGCCCCGGTTTTGCTAAAATTCTAAACATTTCTCATCAAATTGATATTTTACATTACCATGCTTATGATCCTTCATACAATATCAATATTTTTGTCAATGAGAGATAGTGGAAAGGATGCATTATCAATTTTTAGTTTTAAAATTTAACACATTGAAACCTATTTAGTCTTGAAAAAATTTGAAGGATTCCTAAAATTTTAGTAAATTTTCATAAGGTACAACTCTTTTAAGGACAATTCAAGATTTTATGACTGTAGGTTAATTTCTGATGCCTGATGAATATTCTGTTAAAAATAATATTGTTACCAACCAAGCAATAAGAAGATATTCAACAGTCTGAGTTGGGGGAAAACATTTTGAGATGTTTAGTGAAACTGAGAACTGAGGCCAGGCCAGTTTTAGTTAGTTTGACAAAAGGATTATGTGATGTCACACATGTTGAAATATCAGAACTACATATGTTGCTTGCATACATTTTTTTTTTTTGTGTGTTTAGAATACTTTTTTTACAGGTATTTTGTGTTTAATTTATGTAATATGTAAGAAGAACAACCATACACAGTTTTCTGTGTGTAAACTTTTGCTGGAGCACTTGCACTAGATTTTGAACCATTGGTACCACACTCTTCACTTGTCCTGGTGTTTTAGAATGTATCATTACATGGTTCACACTTCTTGGGAGTTTTCACTTTATAATATTTACAGATTCATACTGCTATAAATATAACTTGGCAATTTTTGGCCAATGTAGGGTAAAATTTCAGCATATACTCAGTAATAATGTGAAATATGTATCCTAATTTGTTCAAGACAATCCTGATTTGTTTTAAAAAGTTGATATGTTAATGACTAGGATAAGCACATTTTTTGTTTGTGTTGGTTTTAAGGACACACTGAGGTAGCTGACCCAGGCTGACTTTGGCAGGTATTGAACCTCTGACCCTTCATTAGGAGTCCGACACTCTACCAACTGAGCTACCATGGCTAGCTAGGTCAATGAGTCAATCAAAGCTTTTTTTATCTTAAAGTTTATTTATGTCAAATGTGGATGAATTATAAATATGCTGAAATTTATTCAAAGACTGAGACATATGTTAACATCAACCAAACATAGATTTCATAATACATATGTGAGTGAGCTAAAGAATGAAATGTGTTTTGGAACACAAATACACCACCTAAAATCTGATGTAAACATAAAACATAACTGGACAAACATAGAGATGAACAGACAGTCAAAGGTAACACTATCATGGTGGAATATAAAAACAAATGATTAATGATAAAGTCTGCATTAACCTTTTTTAAAAAAAATGATAATTTTCTATAATTTTCAATTATCAGAATAATTCAAGATAATAATGGACAAGAAACAAATCATTCTTCTCTTTATGTGAATCCATCATAACCATGCATTACCTCTGACTATATACAATATAGACCAATTAAGTTGTTCTCTGCCAATTTTGTTTCCTTTCTGATGTTACTGGCCTTGGCAGAGATCAACCATACAGTGACAAATTCAATGGTGGACAGTCTGCATGCACGTGTTAGCAGTTCACATAGGAATTGAACAGCTACTGGACTGATAGGTGGTCAATTCCAAGAGGGATTGCTAATAAACAGTGAGTGTATGGAAAGATTTTATGCAATAGATCAATAGAAGAGGGATTTTACATTTGTTGACTGAGTACAAAGGTTAGTCCACATAATTTAATTCAGTAGCTGTGAACTGCCCAAAATCCTAAGTTTCTACGGGGCAGACCATCCACCACTGAATCTGCTGCTGTGCAGTTGTTCTCCACCACTTCCAGTAATGTAAGAAAATAAAAAGTGGCAGAGAACAACTTGTTGGTCTACATACAGTAGAGTCTAAATTATCCAAACCTCAATTATCCAAATCTTCAGTTCATCCAGACCAACAGCATTTTCCCCCAAATACTTCCAATACATGCATATACAGTCTCAGTCATCTGTTTGCCCAACGGATGATTTGCCAATTACAAAAATTATGGTTCTTTTAAACATTTATCAAGAGTTATTTCCCTTTCAATCAGACAAAATTCATCTTTTTCTTTTCTAAGTGAAACAATGATTTCAAGGGTTCACCTTCATCTGACATTAGAAAAATTCAAAGACATATCTACTGTATACCCTCTAAATAATATTCAGACATCTGTTAATGAAATAACATATTACTTTATGAAAATCCAAGTACAAAATTTGCTTAGTTAAAGAGTAAATTGATTGCTTTTGTCTGCCTATCATTTGAAAAGAAAGGTAACTCCTTTTAAAAAAATGTTATACAACTCCTTTTAAAAAAATGTTATACAGTTGATATCAAATGGTCTATTATCTTAACCATTCTCATGTCCCATGTTGATTTTCGATAAATTAGGTTACATTGTAGGATATTTTACTTTACCTCAGACTGGAAATATCCTGCTTAATTTCCAACAAATCATCTTCATTTACGCCATCTTGTCTTCTTTCTTTGTTACTCTGGTGGATATAACGACTCACCAAACGCCTCATGATGTCCTGAAGAGAGAGGAACAAAAATACCCTATTAAGGGTACATTTTTTCAACATAGTAATTTTTAATCATTTTGCATGTCTTGTCTTTACCTACAGAAATAAATGCATAAACATTCACATCTTATATATAAATACTTTGTTATTTTCCTTAAATATATACATATATATATATATATATATATATATATATATATATATATATATATATATTGGTAGTTGGAATCTTTATCTGTAAATTATAAATACATAGTAAATCATCTATTTTTATGCAATTTAGTAAATATTACAGAAATGAAAATATCCCGAAATATGGTATATTATACAATTTTTTAATTACTTTTTATGAGGCCGCAACAATGATTTATCAATCCCTGGAAAAACAATATTCACCAAGGTCATTGGCAAAATATAATTTTCTGGGTTGATAATTCTTTGTAGCAACCAAAACTGAATGTGTTTTATTATATGATTTTTAATATTTGTTAATATATTTTGCTATAATGGTAATGAGACAGAATTTGGTAAATTTTTTAAAAGAAATATAGATATATATATATATATATATATATATATATATATATATATATATATATATATATATATATATATATATATATATATATAATATATATATATATATATATATATATATATCTATATATATGCATGCACACACAGAAAAAGTGCAGCAAAAGAGGTGCTTTTTGTTTCATTACGTAAAATACAGATATGAATTGATTACCGGTAATCAATATCATAAGAAAAAAATATAAGAAAAAAAATATATAAGCATTAAACATTCCGAAAAAAATTTATTTTACTTTTCACCAAAAATTGTAGTCTTTAAGTGTTCATTTAAAGCCCAATTACATATATGAAATGGGCAGGGGGAGGGACAGATGGATGGACAGATGAAAAATACATTATATCAGTGATACACACTCAAGCAGAATTGAATGCTCAGACTAGGTACACTGGTGATAAGACAAGAGGAGAGCTACTGGAATCTTATAACACCTTTGCATGTACATGTCAGAGTGCTATGAGATTTTAACAAAGACAGCTAGTGGTGATTTAACCAATTGGAACATGGCAAACTTCAAAACTATATAATAAACTCTATTGTTGCAGGTTCTGTCCATTTAGGTATCCACTCTGAGTATGTGCCTAGTGTAAGGAAGGTCAGAGTTCAAGCCCCAGTCAAGCTGCATATTTTCATCCCCTTTGACACTATCAGTCAAGGAGGGATACAACACTGGGTATGAGCATGCATGGGCCACCTTCACCATTCTGGGTATTTCTTCTTTGCTGCATACTGACCAGTGCAGTATGGTGGATAACACAATTTTTGTGCATATCATGTGTGTATGTGCTTATTTTTAATAGAAAAATGTGCCAGCTATACTATCAAAATCATAATTTGTTGCACAAACAGGAAAATGGATGTGACCTCACACAGTTTAGATGGTAGAGAACCCAGTTAGTGTAATTGCGGTCTGGGTTCGACTGCTGGCTCAGAGCAGTATTTTTTCTCCATGTTGTCATATCACATGTCCACCATGGGACCATGTTTCAACAAGTGGACACTAGAAAGAAGTTAACTAACAGAGCCTATTTAGTCATAATTGATGGAGACCATGGGAAACCATGGAGTGTGTATCTGAAAAGCAGGAGGATAATGTTGCAGGAACAAACTAGGGAACATCAGCTTGGATACCTCATGCGGTAGAGTGCCAGTTAGTTTTAGGAAGGAACTGTTTAGATACATATTTTACAGTCAGAAAATTTTTGTAGCTAGGTTGATCAGTTTTGTCCATGATTTTGTTGCCACTAGAGATCCTAAATTTGTAAAATGCATTTGCTTAGCAAATGGTAAGAATAAAGTATCCTATGCTTCCATGAATAACATGCATCCCCAGCAAACAGCTCAGATCCTGATCTGTTGTCATGTGATGTTTCCATATACAACACCCAGCAAACGGCTCAGATCCTGATCTGTTGTCTTGTAATGTTTCCATATATAACACCCAGCAAACAGCTCAGATCCTGATCTGTTGTCATGTAATGTTTCCATATATAACACCCAGCAAACAGCTCAGATTCTGATCTGTTTTCATGTAATGTTTCCATATATAACACCCAGCAAACAGCTCAGATCCTGATCTGTTGTCATGTAATGTTTCCATATATAACACCCAGCAAACAGCTCAGATCCTGATCTGTTGTCTTGTAATGTTTCCATATATAACACCCAGCAAACAGGTCAGATCCTGATCTGTTGTCATGTAATGTTTCCATATATAACACCCAGCAAACAGCTCAGATTCTGATCTGTTTTCATGTAATGTTTCCATATATAACACCCAGCAAACAGGTCAGATCCTGATCTGTTGTCATGTAATGTTTCCATATATAACACCCAGCAAACAGCTCAGATCCTGATCTGTTGTCATGTAATGTTTCCATATATAACACCCAGCAAACAGATCAGATCCTGATCTGTTGTCATGTAATGTTTCCATATATAACACCCAGCAAACAGGTCAGATCCTGATCTGTTGTCATGTAATGTTTCCATATATAACACCCAGCAAACAGCTCAGATCCTGATCTGTTGTCATGTAATGTTTTCATATATAACACTCAGCAAACAGATCAGATCCTGATCTGTTGTCATGTAATGTTTCCATATATAACACCCAGCAAACAGGTCAGATCCTGATCTGTTGTCATGTAATGTTTCCATATATAACACCCAGCAAACAGCTCAGATCAGAATCTGCTGTTATGTAATGATTCAGTATATCAGGCCTCATTTTCACTTAACAACTCAACATTTCATCCTCAAATTGAGATTTCTCAACATCTTTCTTATTGCTTGTTCAGTGAGAATTATTTTGTTTCTTCATAGAATAGTCAGCATGCATCACAGATTAAAATACAATCATAAAATCTTGAACTTTCCTAAATTAGGAGTCTTGCCTTATCTGTGAGGAAATTTTGAGGATTTCCTCAAATTTGAGGAATTCCTCAATTGTTTTTACAAGATTAAAAAGGTTTCCATGTGTTAAATTTAAAAACTAAAAAGTGATTTTGCATCCTTTCAACTAGATTTATACCTCTGACAAAAATATTGATACTGTCTGAAGTATCATAAACAACACAATGTAAAATTTCAATTTGAGAAAAAATTCTAAGAAATTTAGTGAAACCAGGGCATGGAATTTTGCTGTTTTGCTTGAAATCAGAAGCAGAACAAAAAGCATAGATCTAACCTGCTGATGTAATATGCAATGAAAAATTTTGATCTGTGTTGTTAACAGTTAGTTATGAGTTGCACACATGTGAATTTGGTACCAGACCCTTGCCAAACAGTTGTTGAAGAGCCACATGCACTTACCCCAGTAAAAAAACAAAATTAATTCAGCCAGAGTAAGCTCTAATGGCTTGCATAGAATGTAATTATAGCTTGATCACAAAATTTGGGGGTAACAGCCTTGTATTTGAGGATCTGAGGTTTGGTTTGACTTAGTGTTTTTACAGCACAACAACACAAGTAAGTTATTTACCATTGAGACAATTGAGTAAAGTGGCTTGCCCAAGAGCACAACATGGTGGCCAACCCAGGCTGATCCAATGATTGCATTCAAATTTGCATCTTTTCGGTCATGAGACTGGCATGCTAACCAATGGGGCACAGCTGCTTCTGCCTTCATTAGTTACCTAGCAACATGCAGAAGAGTGCATCAGGCATATTCTACATGTCCAAACCCACTGGGGGTTGAAGATCTAAGGATGTTAACAGTGGTCTTATTTTCACAAATTGAGTTTTACCAGCATCACATCAGCATAGCCATAAAGCAGATATTTGTGACAGTAAAACCATCATTAATATCCTCAAATTCTCAAATGCAAGGTTGTTATACCCACTCCAACATTCTACTGAATTTGTCAAAAGATAGGGACACATGTAATTCTCAGAGGCACCATGTCATGGAGTGTCATGACATCACAATACATGTAGTGTACAAATTTACAACAGTTTATTGTCGATTTTACTACCTGCAAAGTTTGATGTTCTACCAATCAGAAATTGCATTACACACTGGTGTTTTAGAATGTATCATTACCTGGTAACTTGAGGTAACGCCTCGTTGAATGGGTTGCAGATTGTATACATTTCCATGCATGCTGAAGGCATTCCCATTGTAAGATGGTCTCTGAAAGTATATCAAAAAGAGAATCCTTAGGTAGTAATGAATCTCAATTCCTTACAGTGTGATAAGACAAAAGTAGAACCTTCAAAAACAACCTTATGTCTTATAAAGGCACTGCACCTGAGGTACCATTACTTGTAGAACTTAATAAATAATTGTCTACATACTTCAAAATTATTTTAACTATAAGCACAAACACCTCAACTTAAACTATTTACTGCTAATAAGTTCAATTGGTGATCATTACAGACTTCTGACTTATATTAAGCCAAGTACTGGAATTCTGTCATGATAAGAACATGCTTGATAATAAACCCACCCACACATATGGCATACAAAATTTTGATAAACTTTTATAATTTAAGAAAGCTTTTTTTTTTATACTCAGCCCACCCCTAACCTCCCCCACCCCACCACATGCACAACGACTTTTGACAAATATACATGTATTAGGTATCCATCTAGGCTTATTATGGAAGAAATATCGCAATTTATTTAAGACAATTGTTATCTCAAAAAAATGATTACAGGATATCTTATATTAACTGTATATCTTATAGATCATATAATGAAACTGACTCAATGTCTAGCCTGCAGTGAGACATAGGGATCTGACATTGTTACCTGTATTCTTGTCATTATGAAATAGCTAGGCTACATTATTTCTTGTATAATGACCCCAGATGGCCTGGCCTTGATAAATTATTCACATTAGGGGCCATGCTTATCACTGGAATATTTGCCATAATTTTATTAAATTATGGGCTGTACTTACCATCAAACATTAACAAACCTAACTGTGCCACCAGGTTTGGTTCTGTTTGGTGTTTGACAGCACAGGAACACAAGTAGGTTATTTAGTGCTGAGGCAATTAGACTAAAGTGCCTTACCCAAAGACATGCAGTGGTAGCCAACCCAGGCTAATATGATGGTTGGATTTGAACCCACACCCTTCTGGTCACAAGTCCAGCATGCTAACCACTTACCAGGAGTCAGTAGGATCATTACTATGGTATGACTAGTAAACATCAGTTACATTTAAAATATGGAAAGCTATACAACAAACATACTTAAACCAAGCTTAATTAGAACAGTCCCTCATTATAAGTCCCTTCATTATAACACAGTTCCATTATAAGGCAAGTATCATCATGGATCCCATATTATTTTGGAGTAGTAAAAGTATATGTGTAATATACTCCAAACTAAGAAGGTTTCACTATAAAGCAGTATACTCCATGGCTCCCATGGACAATGTCATAAGAAGAGACTGCCATATAAACCTTTTCTCTATTTAAAAAAAATTCTGTTAAATATTTATATCAAAAAAGCCTTTTACCAATTATAAGCCCATCCACCACTCTTAAAGAAACTGACAAGGTTGGCCACTGGGCTAATCATAGGAGAAATACTGCATCTAGACCTAAAGAAAATAGTTTCAGTTACAAGCAGGATTATTTTCCTTCCAACTCAGTGAGCACAAAGCAACTTGATGAGAAAGTTGATGAAATCAATTCAAAAACCTTGTCTTGAATCCTCTCCTTTAGAGAAATTTGTGATGAAATAAAACCAATACTGATTGCACTACCATATTTGCCTGATTGTATGTCACTATTTGAAAAACTGACAAATTTACCCAAAATGCTCTGCTTTTAGATAATCAAAACTATTTTTGTTGCTATGTAATTTATTGGGGAAAATTAAATGACAGGGAAAACCAAAACAGGCATAACTCTGAATATTATTAATTTATTTTCATCGGTATTATGTTTTGTGGTTTGGAAAAATATAACATTGTCAATGGTACTTCAGTTTGTGGATGTAACTAATGGCTTATCAAGGAATGTGTTTATTTTTTGTTTTGGAAAAATATTCCATTGTCATTGGTACTTCAATTTGTGGATGTAACTAATGGTTCATCAAGGAATGAGTTTATTTTTTGTTTTGGAAAAATATTACATTGTCATTGGTACTTCAATTTGTGGATGTAACTAATGGCTCATCAAGGAATGGGTTTATTTTTTCCTCATAAGTAGATATTTTTACATTGCATATTTAATTTTTTTTGTTTGCAGCAGATGACAACATCCATGAAAATTGGTACCCCACAAATAAAAGTGAATTCACAGCAGATTAAAATTTTGTGCAATACTGCACTAAGTTAAGCTGCATACCGTATATACATGTACTCACATATAAGTCGAGTCCAACAGCAAACAACATAGACACTGATCAGCCGTCACATAATGTGCCAGCAAATCAGGGTCACTGTTGTTTGTTCTATCATTAACTCCTAACAAACTTCATAAACCCAGATCTGCCAGCACATTATGCAATGGCAGATCTGGGTCTATCCAGTTTGTTGTTGGATTCGACATATAAGTGAGTACATATGGTACATTTCTGTGCATTGAATGGTTCCCTGTGATTCCCCTTCCAGTCTCACACATTCCCAGCTCACAGATAACCCTAAGAGATGGATAGTAATTAAAACAAGAGACCCCACCTTTTGTTGAGCTCACCTTTCATTTAGCTAGAAAGTAGAAAACTTAAAATTGAGCTTAATCTAAACATCTTTAACACTAACCATAATCTAGCATGTAGATGGAAGTTCAGATGGTCACACACACTGACCATAATTTAGTGTGTATATGGATGTTCAGATGGTCACACACACTGACCATAATCTAGTGTGTAGATGGATGTTCAGATGATCAAACACACTGACCATAATCTAGTTTGTTGATGGATGTTCAGATGGTCACACACACTGACCATAATTTAGTGTGTAGATGGATGTTCAGAGAGTCACACACACTGACCATAATCAAGTGTGTAGATGGATGTTCAGATGATCACACACACTGACCATAATATAGTGTGTAGATGGATGTTCAGATGGTCACACACACTGACCATAATCTAGTGTGTAGATGGATGTTCAGATGTTTTGATGGTTACACACACTGACCATAATCTAGTGTGTAGAGGGATGTTCAGATGGTCACACACACTGACCATAATCTAGTTTGTAGATGGATGTTCAGATGGGTTACACACACTGACCATAATCAAGTGTGTAGAGGGATGTTCAGATTATCACACACACTGACCATAATCTAGTGTGTAGAGGGATGTTCAGATGGTCACACACACTGACCATAATCAAGTGTGTAGAGGGATGTTCAGATGATCACACACACTGACCATAATCTAGTGTGTAGATGGATGTTCAGATGGTCACACACACATTGACCATAATCAAGTGTGTTGATGGATGTTCAGATGGTCACTTACACTGACCATAATCTAGTGTGTAGATAGATGTTCAGATGATCACACACACTGACCATAATCTAGTGTGTAGATGGATGTTCAGATAGTCACACACACTGACCATAATCTAGTGTGTAGATGGATGTTCAGATGGTCACACACACTGACCATAATCAAGTGTGTAGAGGGATGTTCAGATGGTTACACAAACTGACCATAATCTAGTGTGTAGATGGATGTTCAGATGTTCAGATGGTCACACACACTGATGCAAAAGTCATCACTATGCCCTGCTTACACCAAGGCAGGCTCAGTAATGATTGTGCATGCCAACAGAAGAATATTGATAATCTAAACCTTGATTATTCCAATTTTTGGTTCATCCAAGCCAACATGCCTTCTGGTCCTTGATAATTAAAACATCAATTATTACTCAAATAACCAGAATCATAATTCCAATAGCTTGATCAATTCTGATGCTTTAATTCCTATGGCCTCCTAAACTCAAAACTTTTATAAAATCTTGAATGATCAATCCCTTGTACACAAAATAATCACAGTTATTTATATGTAAATTAAATTCTAAGTAATATTTTAATCACCAAAATGTTGATCAGCAATCAGTGCCATAGGAGTACTTGGGATATGTATGCATGACATACTGAAAAGATGTAAGGACCAGGGATCCAGAAACATGTGTTTTCCATGTTAATCTCTTTGGCAACAATATGCACTCACATTTGTTCTTGAGTATGCCTCACTATGTCCCTGCCCATCTCTCACCCAATTCCTTAGGCCTTTCTAGTGGTCAAATGATAAATTGACATTTGGAACATGTAATTGTATGCTTAAAATTTGTTGCTGCATTGTAACATATGTTACTCTCTATGTTCTGAAAGCCACTGATAATTACAACAAATATTTTGAAATATTTTATTCCAAGGTCTTTTATAAATGTACTTGAATCTATGAAATTTTGAAATCAAATTGTATTAATCTAAGCAACGTTTAGAATTTATCTTCGACTAAATCTAAGGGCATATCTAGTTCAACTGTGGTATTTGCTTTCAAAAACACAAACAAACCAGATATCACTAATCTGACAAGATAAACTAGTAAGCAAGTGCTTATGGAATTACCCCCCCCCACACACACACACAAGATATGATTAGTGTAAATAAAATTGTAAAAATTGGGGAAATAACTCTAAAACTACTACATGTAATTTGTCAAAATGCAATCTTATATAGGACACACACTGTTGTCATGATACAAATGCATACCATAACCAGACAAGAGTGTGATGGATGGACAGACACAATTTGTAATAAAAATGGGAACAAAATGTTTAGTCATAATACAAAGTATGCAAAGTTTCATGAAGATATCTCAAAGGGTTCAGGATATATTAAGTAAACAAAAGTGTGATGGACAGCATTGGACTGAATAGACATACATGCCATAACATGACATGTCATGCAAAAAACATGATTTTGGACTCCCAAAAACCCTGACCTCGTCGTGTTTCGAAAAACAAGATTTTCAGCAATCTTAGCGAAAAAAATATTTCCCACAAAAAAAAAAGAAAACAAAAACCAAACAATTCTTGAACACCATGATATATGCCCGTAATCTGTGGTATGTATAAAAACAGTAAGCAGTCTTGCTCAGAGCTCATGTAAAACTATCCTCGGGGCAGTTTATACAGCTGTTTTAGAGACAATTAAAAGGTAAGGCGGTCCGAGATAGACACCTTTCAGAGATTTACTGAATTGGCTCACAATAGCTAGGGTGATGTGTCATGTTAAATCCTTTGAGCACTGCTGAGGCAGAGCCCATTAGGCTAATTTGCATAGGTAAAGTACACTAAGTGTAACAACCCAATTTGTCTGAAGTTAAGTACATCAAACAGATGCATGCTGAAAAACAAATGTTATTCCACATCACTGACTGCATTGAATGAGAATGTTGAAGCCGTCTTTTTTTAAAGTTTGTGATCAGCAGCAACATTTCTTTGAAGTTGGATTTTTACTCCATATTTAAAATTCAAAACATGTTTATTTCAGTAGGTTTAACAACAGCACCATTCAATCTCTAATGCAGTGTTGCACCTAGGATCCAAAGGTCAGGAGACACTGTCCCTCACCCTCCAGATTTGGGGGACACACAATATTTTAAAAGGACAAAGGAAAATTGTATTACATAATGCACTAGAAGTGCTAAAAAAATGAGATAATCTTATTTGCTTCAACAGTTTTGCAACCTAAACTTTTTCATGTTTTCCTTGGACATTTACATGATTGCAATAAACGTTTTATCATGTGATCAAGTAACTCATGAAAACATCAACATGTTTGAATATCTGATTAACCTGAAATGAACTGCACCATGGAATTTTAATAATTTAAAAGTATTAAATCATTAATCAAATGACAAATTGTGTATTTGCATATTATAGATGAATCCTGTATACCCCCAAAAACTTCATCTGAGGGGGTATAATTAATCATTTTGTTATACCTTTTCTTTATCAGTAGTGACCAGATTTTACTGCTTCTACAACAAACTATATGGTAGAAAGAAAATTAAGGAAATGACCATGGCCATCTAGTCCATACAGTAGTTTTCTTGGTGAAAAACTTTATTGTGTCAGGATGATTGACTGCTGTCCAATCAGTTCTAATAGTACAACAAGCCTGATAACACTGTCAATCAAATATCCCATCAGAGTTAAAGTATTGGATACAAGTTCCAAAGTGATTGGACAAGACTGTCATTATAAATATTGGACTATGTGCAACTGAAGATACCCATCTTTTCAACTGATTGCTCCAGTGGGCATGATCTTATCTGTAAAATGAATTCATCAGTATTCTGGTCTAATAATGTATTTCTTATACTAAATATCCATCCCCTAATAAATGTCCCATCTTGTTATTCCACATTGCTAAATATGCAGGTGGGACAAAATAAATCCCACTTAGTGCCTTTTCCTGCAATGCTGGTGTTGAAAAATTATTGTTTGGTGTGGTGTTTTGTGGCACATCAACACAAGTAGGTTATTTAGTGTAGAGGGAATTGGAGTAATGTGCATTGCCCAAGGACAACATGGTAGTCGAACTGGGCTGATCCAATAGTAGAGTTCTAACCCACACCCTTTCGGTTGCAAGTCTGGCACACTAACCAAAGCCACCCCAGCTCCTGCATCCATTAGTAGCCTCTTACAACATGCAGGAGGATGCATCAGGCCTATTACTAAGTGGGACTGTCAAACACACTGGATAAATGAAGACACTATACCATGCCTGCAGGGGGTAGATACCAAGTGGGACTGTCAAACACATTGGATAGATGAAGACACTGTGCCATGCCTGCAGGGGGTAGATACCAAGTGGGACCGTCAAACACACTGGATAGATGAAGACACTATACCATGCCTGCAGGGGGTAGATACCAAGTGGGGCCATCAAACACACTGGGTAGGTGAAGACACTGTGCCATGCCTGCAAGGGGTAGATACCAAGTGGGACCGTCAAACACACTGGATAGATGAAGACACTGCGTCATGCCTGCAGGTGGTAGATACCAAGTGGGACCATAAAACACACTGGGTCAGTGAAGACACTGTGCCATGCTTGCAGGGGGTAGATACCAAGTGGGGCCGTCAAACAAACTGGGTAGATGAAGACACTGCACCATGCCTGCAAGGGGTAGATACCAAGTGGGACTGTCAAACACACTGGGTAGATGAAGACACTGTGCCATGCCTGCAGGGGGTAGATACCAAGTGGGACTGTCAAACACACTGGGTAGACGAAGACACTGTGCCATGCCTGCATAGGGTAGATAGCAAGTGGGACCATCAAACACACTGGGTAGATGAAGACACTATACAATTTTATTAAGCAGATAGGGTTGTTTTCAAATGGATTGATAATCAAACATGTTTAAAAAAAAGTATACTGCAGTTTCTAAATCCAAGATATGTTTTGATTTAGTATTCTAATAAATGTCCCACATTTAGAAACTTGCAATGGCCCCAGAGCATTGGTTAAAATAAGTTGGTTGGCTTTTAATGGCACTTTCAGCACTTTATTTGACTACTAGTATATCATGTCCAGGAAATGGGACCTAAGTGCCTTTTCCAAGAACACACACAAGTGACCCTGGCAGCTAGTCTGGGCTGACCTGAATGGGTATTGAACCCATGACCCTTGGATTATGAGTCCAATGCTCTACAAGCTGAGTTATACTGCTGCTCCTTCTTAAAATAAAATATGATAGTTGAACATCAATTTAAAATAAATATGATATTTGAATGTAAATTTTCCAAACCTGTTGGAGGGAAATGAAAATGGGTCAAATATTTTGGCCAGTCAGATAGTGGGGTCTACATAGATTTTTATATATTGGAAATGGTTTGGGGACATGACCTTTATGTGGATAAACCAAAAGTTTGATTAATTGAGGTTCAAATTGTCATGGTTGTATTGTATGTGTGTTTGTTCTATGCCAAAGCTGTGCAAAATGTGAGCTTAAAATAATGGCAGGAATCAACCCATTTAACAGTTACACAAACATTTTGTTAAAGGCCATCTAGAGCATAAAAAAGTTTCAAAATGAAAAACATCATTAATTAAATGAAGAAGGATTACTGGTCTGATCAAGTCCTATAGTTATTACAAAATGCCTGACAGCACTCTCACTTATACCATATATGGAGAAATGAGGTTTGGTAAATTTCCTTGATCTTCCAAATTTTTAAACATTTTTACTCAATTTTCACACTGTTTCAATTTCCAATGTTTATAATGTAGATATAAATGCATGATATTCCAGTAACTAAATTTCCACAACATTAAATTTTTTTGATTTGTAATCTGATCATGACAATGAGGAAAATCAAGCCATATTAAAAAATTTCACTATGTGCAGCATCTCATCAGAGTTAATTTACTATCTGCATTTTAAAAAGTGAATGCACGGACAGGATTCTCAATAGACAGACAGAGGTATGTTTATTCAAATACATAATTTCTCAGATAACAATCTCAGGGGGTCAATCTTTAAACTTTTCTTTTTATTTTAAAGAGAGGATGAAACTTATCTGACAAAACTCCATTTCTAAATGAAAATTTGCAACAATCATGAAAAATTGGTGATGGGCTTTTCATCAAGCATGAACAATACAGGAGAATGATGAGAAAATTCTCAGTGGATGAATTTGTGTATGTCCATCCAAAGTCTTTGATGTTGTCCGTAAATCCATTAACACTTGCCCATAACTTTGTAATGGTTGGAGAGATTTTAATGAAATGTGCATATAGTAACCATACCCCCTTTCTCAGTGTCAAGGTCAAAGCAATGGTAAATGTAATTCTTTGACTTGTATCTGCGTAAGGAGTATAACTTTTGATTTGGTTTGGTTTTGTGGGGCTTAACACCATTTTTCAGCACATTACAGGCTATACATGGTGGCAAGTATATTTGGTAGAGGAAGCACCAGGTAAGACCCCAGGAAGAACCACTGACCCATGGGAAGCTACTGGCAAGCTTTCTCACATACCCATGTTGGCCAGGCTGAAACTTGAACCTACGCGGACAGAGGCAAGATGTGAATGATCTGTAAAGGTGAGCGCCTTAGACCAATTGGAAACCCGGGGCCCCTATAACTTTTGAACCTGAATGAATATACTGTAATGAAACTTTAGCCAGTTTATATATCGTGTATAGATGGTGTGTTTCATACCATTTGCCTGACTCAATGTGAAGATCACAGCAATGGAAAATGTAATTCTGCTTTGTATCCTTGTGTTTAGTATAACATTTTAACAACTGAAGATATTTTAATGAAACTTTACCAGTTATATATCATGACTAGACAGTGTCATATACTTTTGCCATGCCACTTGCCTGAAGTCATGGTCACAGCAAGAAAAAATATTAATCAGTGACTTCTATTCATGTATGGGTATAACTTTTAAACCATTTAAGATATTTCAATGAAACTTGAGTCTTTTAACATATCTTGACTTGACAGTGTATTGAGTATTCAACCTCAAGGTTAAGGTCACAACAGGGGATAATGTAAGTCAGTGGTCTGTTTCCTTATCGTGACTGTCACTTTTTACCACCTACAGACATTCTGATGAAACTTTACCCAGGTCCACACCTTATCCCTTATCATGCAATAGTCAAGTCCCTAGCTCAATCTAAAAGAATGTATGGGTAAATTTATATCTTGTTGGAATTTCATGAATTTCCAACTTTGAAAAATCCAGGTCTTCAATTTTCATGAATTTGCAAATTTTTTCCAATTATTTTAATGTACATCTAATTTCAACAACATTAAATTCTTATGATTTGTAATCAAGTCACAGAAATCAGGAAAATTAAAATATCCAAATGTCTCCACATGTATGGTATATCATAAATTTAATGTTTTGTGACTAAACAGTAATGTCCATAGATAGACTGGATTGACTGCAACAAAATGCAGTATTACTCCAGTGGTAATCCTAGGAGGCCTATCTTGTATTGGAGGGGCGGGGGGCAGGTGTGTGTGTGTGGGATGGACTTGTCATCTGCAAAAGTTTTTCTAAAGAAGATGGGAGTGGGGGGGATGAACTTCTCTAAATAAGAATTTCAAGCAATCAATTTGTTGCCAAAGTCATGATGCTGCTGCATGTGCCATCAATCATGGGCTTATCATAAGAGAATTATGGGAAAATTCTTAGGAAGGGATTTCACTGATTGATATCTTTGATCTTTGCCTAGGACATGGGACTTAAAAAGAATGACACAATCTGTCTATATTGACATAAAATAACAGCAAATTGGATAAATGTTAAGACCATCATGTGCAAAAAGCAGTTTTTTGTCCCTGTGACATAATTGCATAGGGAAGATGGACAACTGGTCTGTAATTCAGTCCTAATAGTACAGTACATGTGATTCCTCTCTCAACCCAAAATTGTATATGGGAAAATTCCAGGGCGCCCATCTTGTCAAATTGTGAAAAGTTGGCAGTGGTTTTATCATCTGGTATAGATTTGCTAAACTTGTGTAAACATCATCAAACAATGGGTTTATTAGGGAAAATTGTATCTGATCAAAGTTAATGTATTGGATACTGATTCCAAAAAGACTCAACATGATTTTAATAGAAAGACTTAATTATATTGAAACAAATATTAGTCTCTCTTCATTTGACTGCTCCACTAGACATGATATTATCATGGGAAGTGAATTCATCTTATTCCTTCTTTTTATTATTATTTGTTACTGTACTAGTGGCAAATTCATGTAACATTCTGGGTAAAATGTTTAGAGCTTTCACAAGAGGAAGTTACACTGAATTGCATATCTTGACAGTAATTTCTATCACCATAGTAGGGTCCATTCATCTACTGCAACAATGTAAGGGGAAAATCAATAGAATTTTTTTAAATATTTAATTAATGATAATTTTTAAACACTGCAAATTGATCAGTACATTTTTGTCCAGGTAAGCAAGTTATCTGAAATTTTGTTTTCTTCATTTTCGACTTGTAATGTTTACAAATTATTATTACCTAGATTTGTTGAATGCTTTTTGTTGGTCTGTTCCATCAGAAATTTCTAGAAAGATGTTATTCTAACATGTTAATGGAATATGAATTATGCATGTATCATGAACAAGATTTGTAACCCACAATTTTATGAATGAATATTTTCTCCTTAAATATGAGCTATTAAATGCTTTTTTGTGGAAAAATGACAAATAACAGTTTATAATAAAAGTTCCTGAAAAGAGCTATGTTAAATTCAGGTTGTCTATTGTTTTCTGAAAGCACAGACATAAAGAAAATACCATACATAGTAATTTTACATAAATATTGCAAGGGACATCAAAACAATAATTTTGTATTTGAAACTGTTGCATAGCATGCAGGCAGATCTGGGTCTATGCAGTTTGTTAGGAGTAATCAGTAGAACACACAATATAGACCCTGATATGCCAGCACATTATGCAATGGAAGATCAGGGTCTAGGTTGTTTGCAGTTGGATTCAACTTATAGGCAGTATATATGGTAAGAAAAGAAACCCTTACTGAGAGTACATTTTTTTATCTAGGCCTCATGATAGGGAAGTAACTGCTAAAACCTAACTAGAACATCATGATTATTTTGTAATTTACTACTATGCATGTCTGATGTCTAGTTACCACTTAATTTTTGTATGCCTGCCATATTATGATTTTGTCCATCTGTTACCAATTTCATTTTCCACACAATAACTCCAGTTGTCCACAATCTACAGATATCAAACTTTCCGGATGGCTTGCACTTGGTGTAAGGAAGAAGTCTATCAATTTCAGGAACAAAAGATCAAAGGTCAAGTTAACAGTGACTGAAAGAATACAAATTATTTCTCCACAATAACATTAGTTCTACAAAACATACATAGACTAAACTTTGTGGATGGTTTACACTTGCTGTAATAAAGAAGCCTATAAAGTTTGGGGTTAATAGGTCAAAGGTCCAGGTCAGTGTGGTTGAAATAAGAAAAAGGGTTTCTGCACAAAAATTTCAGTTATCAACTAAGCACCTTCACCAAAGTTAATGGATGATTTACATGCTGGGTAAGAAAGAAGCCAATTGATTTTGGGATCAAAAGATTAAAGATCTATGTCACTTTGACTGAAAGAAAAAATATGGTTTTTGCATAATAACTTTAGTTCTAGGCCACGGACATTGACCAAAGTTTATGGAGGGCTTGCCCTTAAGATAATGGAAGAGGCCTCTTGATTTTGGGGTCAAGGCCATTGTGACTCAGCGAAGAAGAGTCCCAAGTAGGCCTTGTATTGCTCACCTGGCTTACATAACTTAGCAGCTGACCATTTCACTAATCAGGTTTATGTAGTATTGTAAGAATACAATCTATGTAAGCTATCTTCCAAACTTTATATCATGTCGATTTTACATATTTTACTAGTCTGTTAAAAATTATTTCCAAAGATAAAGACATAGTCAATATGCACAGACTGTTGCCAATAATAAAAGTCATCCAAAATCTTTAAAAGGTAAGTTTACAGATGAAGCTTTAATTTGTGGCCTACACATGTCTTTCACATGAATTAAAATTATAATTCACAGGTCTGTTGGAGGTTTTTTTTAGGCCAGGGGTTTCTTTACTCTTGGTAATTAAATCTGGAATTGTTTCAGAAGAAAAATATATTATATTATTCTTTTTATTACAAGCTAGAAATTAAAAATATAAATTCAAATAATTTGTGAGTAATGGCATTGAATGTATAAAATTAGCATAAAGTAATGCACAATACATGTGATACCATATAAATGACAAATGTGTCAGGCACTTTAGCATGGCAATATTAGCAACTACCAGACTAAATTTCACTAAAACATATAAAACTTGCTTCCAAATATTTAAGCATTTCAAATGTGGGAAAGTTGTTAGAAATAAATCTCTGCAAATAAATCTATAAACAGAGACATGGTTTTTACAAGAAAGATGATCTTCGAGCAAGATCAATATTAGAAAGAAAACAATTACTTGCAAATAAATATCTATAATTGTGTAAAAAAATTCTGATCCTTAAATGCAACCCTGCACATTGTTTATGCTAGCCTGCAATTGTACATTTTCTCTAACAATATTTATATTTATTACTTTTTCTTCAGTTATAAATTACAAATTAAAATATCCCCAAGGTGTATTACTTTGCTAATTTTGATAATTGTTCTATTGAAATTACACATCTTGTATTCTAAAAAAAATTTTTTATATCTGATTTGCATAATTTTTGCAAGGGAAGAACTCTGTAACCACAAACCTGTGATTCTCAGTAGTCACCAACATGGGTTACCTCCCTTGCTTTAATTTAGAGAGAGCGTTAAAGAATATATATTTTAAAAGCAACAATTTTTTAAAAAAAATTGCATAAAATTTGAGAACAATTTCTAACTGTGCTGAATTTCTTTAATATGTGCAGATCTAACTCATAATAAAACTCATCAGACAGCTTGATGATTAAAATCTATTTACCAAGTTTATTACGAATCATATAAAAAATACAATAGTAACAAGTTCTGCCAATCAAATGCAAAATCACCTCATCAATAAGTGTGCATCTGATTCATTATTGAACTCATGTGAGATCTTGATGATATAAGCCTATATTCCAAGTTTTATCAAAATACGATCATAAATATGGCTTCCAGAATGGTAACAAGCTTCAGATGCAAGATCACGTCATTCATATGCGTGGATCTTACACATTATCAAATTCATCCAAGAGTTTGATGATATAAGCCCATATTCCAAGTTTGGTCATAATTGGATCAGAAATATTGCTTCCAGAATGGTAAGAAGCTCAGCCAATCAGTTGCAAGATCACCTCATTAGTATGCATGTATCTTGCTCATTATCAAACTTGTCTGAGATCTTGATGATAAAAGCATATATTCCAACTTTAATCAAAATCAGTTCAGAAATATGGCCTCCATAGTGGTAACAAGCTCAGCCAATCAGATGCAAGATCAGCTCATTAATATGTATAGATTTCACTCATATTAAAACTCACATAAATCTATGTATTGTAAGTTTTATCAAATCCGATCAAAAACACAGCCTCCAAAGTGGTAACAAGCAAATGTTGATGGACAACGGACACATGACCATACCATAAGCTCACTAGGAGTTAACAACAGGTGAGCTAAATATGGTTTTGCAGAGCAACTTCTGTCCAAGAGTAAACTTCTGAACGAAACTTTGCAGATGACTTGCATACAGGAGTATTAAACCTGGGGCAGGCTTATAATGTGCCATTCATGGTACTCTTGTTATGGGTTAAATCAGTCTCAGAAACAAATCTAGCATATGCTTATTTTCAGCATGACTATATTGGGAGTGGCAATGCACCTCAAAAATGGACAAAGGGAGCTAACAAACATGATGGGGACATTGTTTATGATATCATTGATGCTCACTTATTATGATGAGCTTCAACCATACGAAATTTACCAGAATAAATATGTTTTAAGTGCAAAGTGCAGGGATGATGTCAAATAATCATGCAAAAAATTGTGAGTGGCCACAGACATCCCAGTTGCCACTACTTTGATGTTCTTGTAATGTACAGGTTTCGATATATCAAACTACCCATGTTTAGTGCCCCAGCCAACTGTAAACAGTGTACACAAATCTGCAGCTGTGGACAGATCTGCAGTTGTGGACAGATCTGCAGTTGTAGACAGATCTGCAGTTGTAGACAGATCTGCAGCTCTGGAAAGAGTTGCTGTTGCTGACAGATCTGCTGTTGTTGACATATCAGTTTTTGACATCTGCATTTTGTGGACAGATTTGCAGTTGTGGCTAGATCAGTTTCAGAAATATCTACAGCAGTAGACAGATCTCCAATTGTTGATAAATCTGTTGTTTGGACAGATCTGCAGTTGTAGACATATCTGCATTTGTGGACAGATCTGTTTTTGACAAAGCTGTATTTGTGCATAGATCTATTGTCGTGGACAAATCTGCACTTGTTGACAGATTTGTTGTTGTGGACAGATTTGTAATTGTGAACAGATCTGTAGTTGTGGACAGATCTGCCATTGTGGATAGATTTGCAAATGTAGAAATATCTGCTGTTGTGTTGTAAGTTGCAGTTGTGGATAGATGTGTAGTTGTAGGCAGATGCATACATATGATTCTACCAGTGGTAGGACAAAAAACCATTTTAAATGCTGTCTATCACACATACCATTTTGTAGTTAAAATCAGCTGCTTTTGAAAATAGAGATTTTTTAAAAATTACATTTAAAAAACTGCATTTTTATACCTTCTATCCACAGATTACTACTGGGGACTGGCACTATTCCACCAGTACAATGACTGATGGTGCTGGGTGATTACTATTCCAATTAAGAATAGCTACACTGACATGAGTACACAGCAAGCTGTAAAATGATTACTTTATTATTGTAATTTGGAGAGTTTAAGGCCAAAGACAGGATATTTATTGAGGTGTTCTAAGTAATAAAGGGATCAAAGATGGTCCATTATGGCTTGTGAGTGTTTGATTAAAAATCTTAATTCTGGAGCCCCCTCCCAATAAAAAAATGTTGTTTTATGGGAATTTTGGGCCCCCACATAGTTGCGGGGATTGCTTGGGGAGTTGCTACAACACTGGCAGATACTAATGCAAAGGGGGAAATCTGGACTTTTATTGATGTGTTATAAGTAATAAAGGGATCAAAGTTGGTCAATCATGGCTTCTGAGTGTCTGATTAAAAATTGGCTGATATTTGACAGAAGTGAGATAAAAAGGAGAGACTGACCAAAAAAGGATTTCAGCAGAAACACTTGCATAAGCATTTTGATTTTTTTCTCTTCTTTAATTAGTATTGTGTTTTTCAAGATGTTTTTAAAAGGAATATTTAGTCGATTCATGTCAAAATGTCTGACGTAACGAGAGTGGATTAATGTTCTATTCCCAGTAGGATATTTGACAGAAGATTTAGGTTGCTTCTCTGTTTATTTTGAAAGGGGAAATAGCTCCATCCACATACCTACGTATCCACATATCCACCTATCCACCTACCTACCTACCCACACAAATTTTTAGGGCTGAAAGAGGCGAGATAAGAGAGAGTGAGGAGGAAAAAATGAAACAACAAAGGGAACAGCCACATTGAAGTTAGAGTGACCAGCGATAAGCAGGTTATGCAGTTGTACAGGGCAATGACTTCAATTGTTCACTTGATTCTATGAATAACTAATTCCATCTTTTAAACAGATCGGCTATTTACATAAGTATATTTGTGTTGAAATTCGGTAAATGATTTATTTAAAAAACAAGTGTATCTTCCTAATGTAATGTATTATCTCAATTTGTTTATGTAATTGATTAACTTGTTATATTTCATGTACGTGGGCTCGTGTTATTCTGTTCTATATATCTGCTCAGATCTCTATTTATTCCATCTATAAATTTCATAATTTATTTTATTATTTACTCGATCCGGGCAATAACACTGAGGTCGATCATCCTCTAGATAACGATAACCATATAAAGTGGACACCTTGTAAGAAGGGGGCCCATCCGCCACCACAGCTACAAACCTTGACAATATGAAATCTCAGTTATTTTGAACAGGTAAATGAATGCCGATTTCATTTTTGCAGTTTATTGTGGGTAATTTTCTGCAGTTATTGTGGGTAAACTGGTACAGTGTTATATTTTTACTAGTTCACACACCACTATAGCAATTAAAATGTTTGCAAAAAGAAATCTAATACCAGCCAAAGCCATAAAACCTTGCACAAAATTAGTTATCATTTTAAATTTGTTTAAGTCATTTTCAGAAAACTTTAAGGGTATACCTTTTAGTCTGTGTGTAAATGGACTATAATAAAGACAACAGCTGAAATGGACTATAGTAAAGACAACAGCTGAAATGGACTATAGTAAAGACAACATTTACAATTTTTAAAGGCAGTAAGTATGCTTATTTTCAAGTATAAGAGATCCCTCAAGCAGGCAAATCATTAATTCTCTGAATTTTGGGTATGATGCAAATTAATTATCTGAAAAAAGGAAACTTAAAAACTGATGTCAGCATATAGCTCTATTTGCAATTGGTATTTGTCAAGTTTGTATATTAAGTTTTGTACCTGCAATCACTACTTACATCTGTGTTACCAGTAGAATATAAACTCCCCTTTGTCTGCAACCAAAAAAAAATCAAAGTACTATTAACCAGAAATAGAAAATAAATATAACCAAAATTAAAATAAAAAATAAAATTTGTGAAAGAACTCAGAAATGCAAAGGTTCCTTGTCTACCATAAAGAGCAAAAATATGTGTCTAAAACAAACATTATTTTTTTTTACCAAACAAATACATAAATGTCATGGAAAATATAATGGGGGGGGGTGTAATTACTTTCCTCAACATTTACCTGCATTTATCACATAAGGTGCGATATACAAATCATCTAAATGTACTTCAAAGTCAATTCGCTAGCCTATGATGCAGTTTACTAAACAAAATCATGATTTTTATCATGTGATAATCTGTGCTCATGTTAAATGACATTTATGACACTCATTGAGTAATTTCAATCTTTTGCTTACTCATTTCATAAATTTAATATGAAATGACCACTCATGAAATATCAACTTAATATCCGCAACACTATATATTTATTGTAGTTTAAAATTATCATAAAAATATTCAGATTTCAGATTTTTCTTCAAACAACTTTTTTTTCCTATTGATTCTTCTACTGTAAAATGTTAATTTCTGGAACCAGTTCTTAAAAAATCTTTCTTTTAACTTTTTTTGTCCTTTTTTGAACCGCAGTTATCCTAACTACTACCTTGATTAATGCTAAGCATAATGAAGTGAAGCTTAGAAGAAAAATAATCACCTTTTTATGTTATTATTTATAAACCTTTGCTTCCAAATAACTGCTGAGAAAATAAATTAAAGAACTTATTAAGGATTGATATTTTTATATCTAACAAGAGATTATTTTTTGTTAGTGTGAAATAACAAAATGTAATTTTTTGCAATGGGATCGTTAATGTAATCTCACCATTGATATGCCTGGTTAATTGTTACTCAATCTGTAATTTTGTTTCTAAGAACTACCATATATACTCACTTATAAGCTAAGTCCAACTGCAAACAAGAGAGACCCTGATGTGCTGGAAGATCAGGGTCTATGTTGTTTGTTCTACTGATTACTCTTGACAAAGTGCATTATATGACAGCAGATCTGGGTCTGTGCAGTTTGCAGTTGGACTACACTAATAAGTGAGTATATACACCACTTGTATATTCACAAGAATAATGTTATCAACAAATAATTTTTAAAAAAATGGATGTATTTTAAACAAGAGGTCCAAGTGGGTTTAATATCATCCACCTGGCATACATTGGTCTTATAAACAAAATGAAGTAGTACTAGGGCGGTTGACTTGGGTTCAAAGAAACCAATGTCGGGATAATTTCTATCTATATGCTAGAAACTGGTGGTATTAGACATGTTGTTTAACTGTGTTTCTACTTTGAGTAGCCTTAGCTGTAGTAGATGGTGTGCTGGCATCTTTTGTATCAATGGAAAGAAAGTTCTGGCAAGAAAGTAATTCTGTGATAGTTATATATATATATATATATATATATATATATATATATATATATATATATATATATATATATATATATATCTATATATATATAACTTTAGACCTTTTCATTATTTGGATAGTTTTTGTTCTCTGTGCAAAAATGTAAATATTTTTTGTTCTACATGTGTTGCTCTTTGTGTGTGTTAAGTCTGTTTATGTATTTAGTTGTCCCCTGAGGAAGACCATGCTTTAGGGTGAAACATATGGAAACTTTGTTATTTTCCCCATGCCATTTTACAACTTTTGTCAATAATATTTGTGCTGATGGTCTGCATTCCTGTTTTGTGTCTAATTCTAACACCCTGGGAACCTGGCACCTATCAAAGTCTAGGTCATAATTACTATGTCAGTGTCTTTAATTTTATACAGAGTCAACAAGGTGGAAAACCTACAAATGATACTCATGGTTGCTTTGAAAACCACACCATGTCTAGGAGAGTCACCCAAATATAATTCTGGCATAGCATATCCTAAGGAACATTCCTACCAAGCTTGATAAAAGTTGGCTGAGCCATACTACAGACAGCTGACTGGAGAAGAAGTCGAAAATAGGTTTTTTACCTGGTTGCTATGGAAGCCACACCACTGCTAGGGGAACCAACCCAAAAAATATTTTGGTAGAGCATGTCTTAAGATTTGTTTCTACCAAAATTAATCAAACCTAACTCAGCCATTCTGGAGAAGAAGTTGAAAATAGGTTTCTCACATTGTTGCAAGGGGAGACACTCTAGACACAAATCTGGTTGAACATGTCCAAAGAATTGTTCCTACCAGGTTTAATCAAAATTGGCTAAGCTGTTCTGGAGAAGAAGTTGAAAACAGGTTTCCACATGGTTGCCACAGAATCCACCCCAGTGCTAGGGGAGTCGTGGGCATAAATCTGACATATCATCTCCTAAGAAACATTTCTACCAAGTCTGATCAAAACTGGCTCTATTGTTCTGGAGAAGAATTGAAAATAAGCTTTCCATATGGTTGCTATGGAATCCACACAACTTTAGGGGAGCAATCCCAAACACAATTCTGGAAGAGCATCTCTTATGAAACATTCCAATCAAATTTGATCAAAATTGGCTTGCTGTTCTAGAGAAGTCAAACATTAATATTCTGCCAGTTTCTAAGGAAGCCACACCATTGCAAGGGAAACCCACTATGACATACTTTTGATAGAGCATGTCCTAAGAAACATTCCAACCAAGTCTGATAAAATTGGATCAACCATTCTGGAGAAGAAGTCAAAAATAGGTTTTCCATTTTGGTTCCTATGGAAGTCAAACCATTGTTAGGGGAGACACAGAGAACACAATTTTGGTAGACTATGTCCTGAGAAACATTACTGAGCAAACTGGCCCAGTAATGTTTTTTTTAGAAGTCAAAAATGGCAATGTTAATAGATGACAGACATGCACAGCGGAGGAAGCATGCCTGATGCAGGGCCATACAATAAGCTTACTTAGGTTTTAGGACTATTGCCAGGTGAGCTAAAAACAAATCTATAATATCATATAAAAGGCAAATGTACAGCAACTGGACAAAATTTATAAACCATCCCCTGGTGGATAATGTAAATTAGGTAAATATCAATAATTCACATGCAATAAACATTGACCTAGGGATATTGCATGCAGTCTATATATCCCAACTTTTAGGCAATACCTCCATGGCAAACTTAAGTAAAATAAACCAAGGTCAAATTTATGGACAAGTTCTGAATTTTATTACTTGAAAATGACATACAGACTTTTCAAGATCAGTCAGATGCTATGCTTTTAATGTATTTTCTAGATTAAAATTTTCATTTAAAATAATCAAGCTGTTTATGACCAGTTAAGTGATGAATTCTGGGTAACATTCCCAATAAATGAAAACTACATTTCCAGTTCAATAGTATTGGATGTATTGATATGTGGGAGAAATTTGGGTAACATTTCCAAGAAATGGAAACTATATTTCCAGGTCACTAGTATTGGATGTATTGATATTTGGGAGAATTTTGGGTAACATTGCCAAGAAATGGAAACTATATTTCCAATTCACTAGTATTGGATGTATTGATATGTGGGAAAATTCTGGGTAGCATTCCTAAGAAATGGGAACTATATTCACTGTAGTATTCACCAATCCATCTGGCAGTTTGTACCCCCCTCCCCCCTTTTGACTTTAAAAACAAAAAGCCTGAATAATATAACAAATACACAAAACTTAGTCATTTCATTCATTAATTTATAATTTCTAACATGATTGTCATCAGGGGGTCACTATCACTGTCATCCTCTTAAGTTTTGTGCATTCTTTTATATCCTTTAAGCCTTCTGTTTTTAAAATCTGAAGGGGGATACAAACTGCCAGTGGGGTTGGCAAATACTATATTATTGCATGGTTGTATTGATATGTGAGACAATGGTCTTAATTCAGCCTGGACCCTAGATAAGAACATGAATGTTGCCCATTTGAAATTCAAAGTCTTGTCCATATGTGTATCCTTTGAAAAGGGTCAATTTTTTTCACAGGAGATTCAAAATGGGATATTTCTTTAAGAGAAAAAAAAAATTGCAGTACAATAGTGTCACTTTATACACTAAATTTTTTCTTTGTTGCTAATGATCTCCACCTCTGTCTCTGTCTATATTCAATATTCTTAAGTTAGTTGTATCAATGCTTTTCTATTTTATACTATGTCTTGGATGCAACACAGCAAAGACACAAACCTTAGATTTTGGCACATTCATATACTACCTACAAGAGAAAAACAAATTGAGATTGACGGTGGAATATAGTTGGCTATTTCAAGTGTTTCATCAAGGTCATAACACCTTTATTTTACAGTTCATCCAATGACTTAGTGCCCATAAGATGCAGCCTGAGGACTTATTCTGGTTTGGCACCTCCACTAACATACCAGCAACAGTTTCCCAAAATATATTCAAAGTAACATGAGAGCCTAGGGTAAAATTCAACATAGTTGTAGGTATGTGTTTTTTTTTTAATACAGTGTATGTTTATCTGTCTTTTGATAATTAGAACTACTGTAATAGGCTTATACCCAGTGTCTTTTTATTAAAGGTCCCCTCCCACCCCCTTTTCCTATCAGTTGCTATGGTGCTATACAAGCTAGAAAAAGAAACTGTTAACATTAAAATTAAATTAAATTACTGATCCATATAGGTTCAGAACACAGATCTGATGTGCACAAGGAACTCTCAGATGAAATTGGAATGATACTAATACACCTCTTATACAGAACTCCCTCACATGTTTTCTGTTATAATGTATGGTCATGGATCCCATTTAATTATGTACAGTATTCCCTCATTATAATGCTGTCTATGGGAGTCACAGAGTATACCACCTTAAAGTGAGACTGCGTCATAATGAAGGATATGGCACTCCCCCACTGTAAGGCCCTTCATAATAACATGGCTCTTGCTATACGGTGGGTAATGTCATGGATCCCATTTCATTATGTACAGTATTCTGAGCCACAGAGTATACCACCTTATAGTGACATTGCCTTATAATGAAGTACATGATACGTATAATTCTACTACTGAATAATGAAATTGGATCCATTACCATACCTGCCTTTTAACAGGAACTGTGTTATAATGAATGGCCTTATAGTGAAGAGGTGTTTTAATACTAAAATTATACATTTAATTAATGTACTTCATTATAAGATGGTTTCACTTTAAGGTGGTAAACTCCATGGCTCCAAGGAATAGCATTATGAGAGAGTGCTCTATGTCTGTCTGTCTCTGTATATCTATATCAGAATAAAAAGAAATATCTGCAAGAGGAACACAACAGATATAACACTGCACATGGATTTCTATGCAAGCAGAAGCACCAATACCCTCCTGTCTGTTTGCTGATCTGATGAAATGCACAGTGTCATGTATAGAAAACTGTACAGAGTAATTTGGCTATAGATAATGTATTGTTTGGGCTCATTACAGTCAGTCAGAAAGAAAATGAAAGTGGATTTTTTGTAAGAATTGCACACAACAGGATAACAACTGAATACAACAAAGTATTTATGCACATTTTTCAGTTTCCCCAATGTAAGTACCTGTCAAATTGTGACACAGTAAAAGAACAATTAAAGTTGATATTCATTATCTTAACTATTTGAACAATTTTAAAAGAACTTTAAAGCTGTCCTCTCTTTCATTTATTTAAGTGTTTTTGATTGCTCTAATCCTAAAAAAAAGAATACCTAAATTTGTGTTTGTAAAACATGTATGCCCCCAATGCAGACAAAAATTAGTCTAAGTAAAAATGTTCAAAAACCTGATAAAGCTATTTAAAAAATAATTGAAATGATACAACAATCTTATCCGGTTATCTACATATGCACAAAACAAGCATACCAAACATTTTTTGCCTAGGTCAAGTGATTTCTTCATGATCATGCTAACAAGGTTTCAACAATAAAGTCTAAGTTCAAATGTCAGAAAAACTTTTAAAAAATCCCCCCCACCACATGGCATGAAAATCTTGCCAGGTCATATACACAGGATAGAAATATGACTACTCAATTTAAGTTTCCAAGGTCCAGCAGTTTTTGCATAATCATACTAAACAAGGTTTGCATTGAAAAAGTCCAAAAACTAAACAAAACAAGAGTCCCAGTTGGGCCTGGCATTGCTCACCTAGCTTACATAATTTAACTGTTGACCATTTTCCTAAGCAGACTTGTGTAGCATTGTAAGAACACAACCTATGTAAACTATCTCCCAAACTTTATATTATGTTGATTTTAGGTATTATACCACATCCTGATAAAAAAAATTATTTTTAAAGATAAAGGCATCATTAATATGCATGGTCTATTGCTTATAATTGAAGTCATCCAAGATCATGCATAGTCTCTTACTTATAATCAAAGTCATCCAAGATCTTGATGATATAAAGCAATCTACCACATTTTATAGAAACCTTTGAACAAGTCTGATTAATCTAGTTATTAGAGTATTGACAAGCTCAATGCAAGGTTAATATGCATGAATTTCACTCATAATCGTACTTAACCAAGATCTTGATAACATTAGGCCTATTTATCATGTTTGATCAAAATCCTATAAAAACTAGTGTCTCTAGAGTGGTAAAAAATCTCAGCCAATAAGATGCAAAATCACCTCATAAATATGCATAGGTCTCATTCACAATAAAAAAGATCCAACATCTTGAGGACATTAGCCTATTTACCTATTGTGATTAAAATCAGGTTAGAAATACAGTCTCTCAAGTGGTAAGAAGCACAGCCAATCATATGCAAAATTATTAAGTTGTGTAGAACTTGCTCATAATAAAACACATTATATATCTTGATGATATAAGCCTATTTACCAAGTTTGGTAACAATTTATTCAGAAATAGAGTGGTTAAAGAGTTGACAAGTTCAGTCAATCTGATGCAAAATCACCTAATTAATATGCATATATCTTGCTCTAATTGTAACCATTCAAGATCTCAGTGATTTAAGCCGATTTACCAAGGTTGATCAAAGTTGGATCAGCAATACAGTCTTTAGAGTGGTAACAAGCCCAGCCTATCATGTGCAAGATCCATACTTGCCATATTCCGAGACAGTGTTGGGGGTTTTTTGAGACTAAAAAAGTGTGTTTTGAGGTCCCGAGGGGGTCAGTGCATGTGACCCCCCAAAAGCGACATCATCCAAATGAGAATAAGCTATCTTTTCAAATCAGCCTATAGCAAATGACTGGAAATTCAAATCTGAATAAAAGAAAATACCGTGTGTTTTCTCTGAAGCATTTAATATACTTAAAAAAAAAAAAATGGTAGACTTAGCATTGTCAAATAACATCACCACAAACATGGTCACAACTTCACAGACATTAAATACAAAAATACTCCAAGTTACTGTCTTTAAAATCCAATGGACAGTTGAATGTAGTTTTAATTACATGCAGTCTATGCTGGTTTCAATATTTCAGTAGTTAGTTTGACGGTAATGTAAGTGTCATTTGTGTTCACAAATATGCCTACACTTTTCCATTGCGAATGTGCATCCACGTCTAAGTTGGCGCAAGCAATGGCAAAAATCGCTAAAAGTGATAAAAACCTGTAAGATGGCAATGAATATCCATTTAAAAACAATTAATTGGCAATGAAAACATTCAAGGTGGTAGTCGGCCAAGTTGCTGAAGTCTCTGACCGCCGCTATTGTAACATATTTTTGAGGTTAAACTCACACCTATGCTACGGTAGTGAAGATTTAATTTATTCTCCAGCTTAATTAATGAAAAAAAGGTACTAATTTATGCAAATACACAATTTGTCATTTTATTAATGATTTAACACTGTTAAATTATTAAAATTCCATGGTGCAATTCATTTCAGGTTAACCAGATATTCAAACACATTACTGTTTTCATGAGTTACTTGATCACATGATAAAACGTTTATTGCAATCATGTAAATGTCCAAGGAAAATATGAGAAAGTTAAGATGGCAAAACTGTCAAAGCAAATAAAATTATCTCATTTTTTTTTTTTAGCACTTCTAGTGCATTATGTACCACAATTTTTCTTTGTCCCTTTAAAATGTTGTGTGTCCCCCAAATCTGGAGGGTGAGGGATACTGTTCCTTGACCTTCGGATTCAAGGTGCAACACTGCATTAGAGATTGAATGGTGCTGTTATTCAACCTACCAAAATAATCATGTTTTGAATTTTATATATGGAGTAAAATCCGACTTCAAAGAAGCATTGCCGCTGATCACAAACTTTAAAAAAGACGGCTTCAACATTCTCATTCAATGCAGTCAGTGATGTGTAATAACATTTGTTTTTCAACACGCATCTGTTTGATATACTTAACTTCAGACAAACTGGGTTGTTCCACTTAGTGTACTTTACCTATTAGCCTAATGGGCTCTCCCTTGGCAGTGCTCAAAGGATTTGACACGAAACATCACCCATGCTATTGTAAGCCAATTCAGTAAATATCTGAAAGGTGTCTGTTTATCTCTGCCCACCTTACCTTTTAATTGTCTTTAAAACAGCTGTATAAGCTGCCCCAAGGATAGTTTTACATTAGCTCTGAGCACGACTGTTTACTGTTTATACATACAACAGATTACGGGCATATATCAATGTGGTGAAGAAATTTTTAAAAATTTCCTGTTGTTTTTTTTTGTGGGAATTTTTTTTTTCTTTGCCAAGATTGCAGAAAATCGTGTTTTTCTAAGCACGACCGTGTTGGGAGGTTTGGGAGTCCAAAATTGTGCTTTTCGTGTGACATGTCATGTTAAGGCATGTATGAAGATCACCTCATTAATATTCATGGTACTCATGCATTATCAAACTTGTTTGAGATATTGGTCATATAAGCCTATATTAAAAGATTAATAAATAAAAAAATATGGTTTCCTGAGCAGTAACAAGCTCAGGCAACCAGATTAAAAATCACCTCATTAATATATGTGGATCCAATGCATTATCAAACTCTTGTGAGATATCAGTCATATAAGCCTATATTCAATGATTTATCAAAATCAGATCAAAAATATGGCTTCCAGTGGTAACAAGCTCGGTCAATCACATGCAAGATCGTTTCATTACAATACACATGGATATCACTCATTATCAAAACTGTCCAAGATCTTGATAACATAAGCATATATTCCAAGTCTGATCATAATTGGAACAAAAATATGATTTCCAGAGTGGTAACAAGCTCAGTCAATCAGATGCAAGATTACCTAATCTCAATTATTATTGAATCCATCCAAGATCCTATGATATAAGCTCATATTCCAAGTTTGATAAAAATGAAATCAGAAATGTGGCTTTCAGAGTGTTAACAAGCTCATTAATAAGTGTGGATCTCGCTTTTTATTGAACTTTTCCAACCACTGGATGATATAAGCCCATATTCCATGTCTGATCAAAATCCAATCAGAGCTATAGCCTCCAGAGTGGTAACAAACTCAGCCAATTAGATGCGAGATTACTTTATTAGTATACCTGAATCTTGCTCATTATAGAACTTGTCCAAGATCATGATGATATAAGCATATATTCCAAATTTGATCAAATTCAGATCAGAAATATGGCTTCCAGAGTGGTAACAAACTCAGCCAATTAGATGCGTGATTACTTTATTAGTATACCTGGATCTTGCTCATTATAGAACTTGTCCAAGATCATGATGATATAAGCATATATTCCAAATTTGATCAAAATCAGATCAGAAATATGGCTTCCAGAGTGATAACAAACTCAGCCAATTAGATGCGAAATTACTTTATTAGTATGCCTGGATCTTGATCATTATAAAACTTGATTACTAGGAATTTTCTTTACTCAGAGCATAAATGTGTTTGAGTTCAAAATTTTCGGCAATATCACACTGCCTTCATCAGCGACTACTGTTGATCATGTGACTTGTAATGGCACGTGATCAACAGTAAGGACAAAACACGTGAAAGACAAAACAGAAAATTTGAAGAAATGTGGTGTGGTTTATCATATCAAATGTAGTGATTGTGAGAATTACTATATTGGTGAAACAGGCAGAGTGTTAGAAACAAGGATTAAAGAACACATCAGTAGAGAGTCATTTGCAATATATGAACACTGCAGCAATATGGGACATTCTATCATTCCCAATCAGACCAAGGAAGGTCATCACAGCTGAAGACAACCTATGGAAAAGGAAGGTGAAGGAGGCAATCGAAATACAAAAGCGGAGGCCAAAACTAAACAGGGATGAGGGGCTTAAACTACCACCTATCTACTCCAGTCTCCTCATATCACGTGACCATTACAAGTCACATGATCAACAGTAGTCGCTGATGAAGGAAGTGTGATATTGCCGAAAATTTTGAACTCAAACACATTTATGCTCCCAGTAAAGGAAATTCCTAGTAATCATGAATTATCCAGTGCAAGGAAGCAACCTTTTCAGTTGTATTATAAAACTTGTTCAAGGTCATGATGATATAAGCATATATTCCAAATTTGATCAAAATCAGATCAGAAATATGGCTTCCAGAGTGATAACAAGCTCAGCCAGTCATATACAAGCTCAGTTCATTAATAGGCATGGATCTGGCTTATTATTGGACTTGTCCCAGATCTTGATGATATAAGTATATATTCCATGATTTATCAAAATTGGATCATAAAATACAGTCACCAGAGTGGTAACAAGCAGAGAGAATCAGATGCAAGATAACCTCATTAATGTGAATGGATCTCACTCATTATCAAACTCGTTCAAGATCTTAATGATATAAGCAAATATTCCAAGTTTGATCAAAACTGGATCAGAAATAGGGTCTTCAGAGTGGTAACATAATGTGAAAATTTAATAAGGTCATCTACATGTGAATTGAAACTTGCCCTCTAAATTTCACATGTCTATGTCAAGTGAATTTTGTGTATGGTAATCATACCAACATGTTTTCCAGGACAGATGTATGGAAGGATGGTGTGTATGGTAATCATACTAACATGTTTTCCAGGACAGATGCATGGAGGGATGGGTGTGTACGGTAATCATACTAACATGTTTTCCAGAACAGATGTATGGAGGGATGGGTGTGTACGGTAATCATACTAACATGCTTCCCAGGACAGATGTATGGAAGGATGGATGTGTACAGTAATCATACTAACATGTTTTCCAGGACAGATGTATGGAGGGATGGGTGTGTACGGTAATCATACTAACATGCTTTCCAGAACAGATGTATGGAAGGATGGGTGTGTACAGTAATCATACTAACATATTTTCCAGAACAGATGCATGGAGGGATGGGTGTGTAAAGTAATCATACTAACATGTTTTCCAGGACAGATGTATGGAGGGATGGGTGCATAAGGTAATCATACTAACATGTTTTCCAGTACAGATTTATGGAGGGATGGGTGTGTACAGTAATCATACTAACATGTTTTCCAGGACAGATTTATGGAGGGATGGGTGTGTACAGTAATCACACTAACATGTTTTCCAGGACAGATGTATGGAGGGATGGGTGTGTATGGTAATCATACTAACATGCTTCCCAGAACAGATGTATGGAAGAATGAGTGGACAGGACTAAATCAAAATGCCCCCACAGCATGCACTGCTGCATGCAGTAGAAGTATAAAAAGAAAAGAAATATGGACTACCTCTCAGACTATTAAATACCATATTTAACTTTGTACCATAAGCACCCAAATGCAAACAGTATACCCCCTGATCTACTGAGGCATTATGTTCCCTTGGAATCATAAAGAGAACAAACAGCATAGACCCTTGCTCATCAGCACATTATGTTACTGTATGGCTGATCAACTCTATAAAAGGGGTTAACAATTTTTGACCCTGCAATGTCTGGTTCAAGGAAGTTCTACTATACTTAAGTGTCATTATATTGTTGCAAATCTAGTACATTCAGCATATAACATTTTTGACGAATTAATTGGAAATTAAATATATACATGTACTGTGTTGTACTGTAGTTTCTACCAAGAATAATATTTTTTTCTAATTCAGTTCTCTTTGTTAATTTGAAAAAATTGTATGCTCTCAATACTTTGATTTGCAGTACGTTTGTAATCTTGTTAGCAACTCTTATACCATTCAACTACAAGTGAAAAAAATCCTTGCTTATTCAACAGAACTAGCAAAATAAACCTGCAATACTTTCAGAACACCAAACTGTGAGATTGGACAAAAATATTCTGTAAGATTTCAGTAATTAAATTCTGTGAGATCTGATTTTTTATGAGGCCCTCTATGTGCATTAATACAAACAAAGTGTCCTTTGTGTTCACTTTTACAGAATTGGAGCAAGTTGAAGATTGTGTGGAACATGACATATATACTCGCTTATAAGTTGGGTCCAACTGCAAGCAACATAGACTCTGATCTGCCATCACATAATGCACCAGCACATCAGGGTCTATTTTGTTTGTTCCACTGATTACTCCTAACACACTGAATAGACCCAGATCTGCCAGCACATTATGCGACAGCAGATCTGGGTCTATGCAGTTTGCAGCTGGACTCAACTTATAAGCGAGTACTTTTGGTATTCCATCTTCAGGTTTACTCAAACATGCATCTTATTATGCAATGTATAGTTCTATTTATCAAAATACCACATGGAATAACTCTCAGCACAAGTGTACTATGGGATTTCAAGCCAGATTCTATGTTTCAGAAGATTTTACTCATGAAAAAAACTTATAAAACAGAGAACCATAAGAACTCAATACAACATGTCTGCAGAATTATTACAAGAGTGAGTTCCATTGACATCCAGATTATTGTTTCATTGTACTCAATGTCTGTATCACAAAGTCTGTAAACATTATAAAAATCATTTCATCAGTTACTATCACTGATTGACCAGGATGAAAATACCAATCCATATAAAATATAGAAATCACATATATTGACTACTCTCTGATTATATTTAAAAAAGTTTAATAATTTATTGTAATAAGTTATAAGTTATTTAATGATATCACTAAATGTATTACTTTTGTTCACTATCTCACTTTGAAAAAGAGATAAAAATGTGACTGTGTACTCCAACTTGCCAGGTCAGCATAAGCATGTTGACCAACAGGTCCTATCATTTTGGTCTTAGTTGATTACGGACAGTTCAAACCTTTATTTTCACACACATTGTGTTCAAAACCTCTGGTACACCCCTTTTTTAGACTCTGCTAGTCAGGACCACTCAGGAATAAGGTATTACTTTTGAATATGAACTGATTAGGAACATTCCTTGTTTTTGCAATACAGGCATCATGCCCCTATCCAAGAGTATATCAAGTATCAACGCCCTCTAACTCCCACTCCACCCCACTTACCCCCAACCCCAAGGATAAAAGCTGCTTGACCATACCTTGATATTACCATCAAATGATTTTTGGCGCCGTGTGTGTTCAGGCTGTGATGACCAGCATTTGCAGATGATATCCTTGACTGCTGTCAGGAAGTAGAAGATGGCTTTTGGGCTGATGATAAGATTGAAAGGGGGCGGAAGTGTTGACCCTTCATCAAAATAACTCATCCACAGTTTGGAACGAGCATATTTCCATTCCATGTCAGCATGATTCTGAAAGAAAGATTTATAAAATAACATATTTATTAAGTCCATCATACAACTCTCTTTGATAAAAATCCAGGATTTCCTCAAATTCTAAGTCAGTCACAGCTGCTGTTAACATTGGGAATTGGGTAAAATTTAAACATCAATAATTACTGTGTGAAAATTGACCACTGATTTTAATCAGTTGGAGATGTTTCTATACTTTTTCAATGACAATGTTGTGTCCACATACTTGGTAATAGTTAAGTTGCTTGTATCCTGTAAAATCCAATGGTTTACCAGTTTACTAGCACATTTGTCATCTGCTATCAGTTTACTGGCCCATTTGTCCTCTGCCATGTTGTTGGCACTTGGGTTGTTTTAAACAATGGAAGCCTATATTAAGTGGAAGCTGTTGTTCCCATATTTTACTTTTCCTGGACAATTTCATCCCAAAAAGTCAAAAAGGTTCAACAAGAATGCCCAGGCCTGTCATGTCAATCCCATGATCAAAACATTGTTGTGAAATGTGTGACCTTGACCACAAGGTCAAAAGGTTCAGCAAGCATGTGGCAGAATTAACTGTTTAAGTTTCATGATTATTCAGCCAAAGTATAAGAAAACCCATCAAGGGGTTTATGAAATATTAGCAAAAACTTGAACCAAGACCTAAACACAAATTTTCTATGACTGTGACCTTGACCCCAAGGTAAAAAGGCAAGAAAGCATGTCATAGAATGAATTGTCTTAGCTTTATACTGATTCAGGCCAATTATGAAGAACACCCATAAAGGAGTTTGGTAATATAAGAAAACTAAAAACTGTAACCAAAACCCTAACACAAATTTTCTATGACTAATCTTGACCCCAAGATCAAAAGGGCAAGCAATTATGACATAAAATGAATTGTCTTAGCTTCATAATTATTTATTCCAAGTATGATGAGAATCTATCAAAGGGTTTAGGAAACATATGCAAATAAAAAACTTTAACCAAAAGCTAAACAAACTGCTGATGCTGCTGTTGACACCATTGGATTAGTGATTGCTGTGTCCCACTTTCCACTAGCATGGTATTGACAACAAGAAAACTATATTATAATTGTTTTATATTAAATTATGGATAAACATAACTAAATGCTTGCTTGTTTTCTTTTTCTGCCAATCTTTGGTTATTTGGATTATTCATTACACTACAAGCTGCTTGTCAGCATTTTACTCACTGGTCATAATTAAATTAAAATGTCCACTACATACAAATTGTAACAGGCAAGTAGTCTGTCAAATATTACATACAAATTGTAACAAACAAGTAGTCTGTCAAACACTAACAGCATATACTCATGAAAAAATGTACTCCGTTATAAGTCATGTCCCTCACCTTTGTTCAAAGTTACAACAATCATAATTTCTCATTTGTTCTTTTGTAAGAATAATTTTGTATTTTGCCATGCAAATTCAGCCAGGGAAACGGGTGGCTGAACTAGTATTGAAGCCATTGCTTTCATTTCATTACAAATATACTGGCTTGTAAGTTGATAAATTTACCAACATTGTGACTTTGATTGGAAAACAAATACTAGATTTAGTTCCCTGCAATTCTGTTTTTTTTTGTTGTTTTTTGTTGTTGCTGGTTTTAACAGTGCTTTTAAGACATTATTGGCTATATCATGCTGAGGAAATCAGAGCCAAGTGCCTTTCCCAAGAACACACTGAGGCAGCTGACCTGGACTGGCCTGGGCAGGTATCAAACCCACAAGTCTTGGACTATGAGTCCAATGCTCAACCAACTGAGCTACCATGGCTCCATCAATTATTGTTATGCACTAACATGACACCCAGATTTGGTCAATTTTGAATATACATGTACATGTATCCTGCTTTTAAGTCAACCCCCTATCTGTATGATCAAAAGTTTGTGAAATTTCTTATCTAATAAGCAAGATTAGTTAAAGTATTAACTTTGATTAATTACTGTATGACATTTACATTAATCCCTCACTATAAAGCCCCTCAGTATAGTGTTGCACCTTTTATAATTTTGTTTGAGTCATGGATCTCATTAAATCTGGTAAACTGTATTATATGACTGTTAATTTATTTTATTTATTTTTAGCTTTCAGCTGATGAGAACCAATCCTAATGTGATTTCACACCATTTAATACTTTATTTTTGTGTTGTTAAGAGCTGTTATGACACAGCCTTGTTGGGACATCCCTCAGTATAAGGCCTCCTCACTTATAATGGACAGAGCGTGGCCTGAGATAAAAATAAAAGGGTCATTTAGAAGAAGAAAAAAAGGTTGCAAATATCCATTATACTTGTTTCTTGTTTTTTCAAGAAAATGTAAACATTTCATTATCAGCCTCCCATGCCAGGAATTTAATTCCTCATGCTTCAGTAACCATTCCCCCTCTAAAATTTTATTTTGGCCACTTGAGACTACATTTTTCCCCTGTATGCTACTTTGGAAATAAATGCAGCAATGCTTTTGCTGAAGACTTCATTTTCTCTTTTTTACATTTGTTATCCATGACCACCAACCATGTGCTCTTGATTGGTGCTAATTAAATGCAGTGCCTAAATTTTGAAAATGAACAAATATGAGCAAAAATAAATGAAAATGACCTGAAAATGATTTAAAATGAATGGAAAGGAATGAAAATTATTTTGTAAGGAGTATTGGGCTATGTGATATAGCATGTTAGCATTAATTACTTAAAATATTATTCACAGTTAACAATTAGTTTGAAATCTTGTCATGCCTCCATTTATCTTTGTTAATCATTCTTTCTGGGATTTTTTCCATACTTGCTTTCATAATATTTACATACAATCATAACATACTGTTTAAATCACTTAATTAAGTTATTAGAACCTTTGACCATAGATAATATTTACATACAAGCATAACATACTGCTTGAATCACTTAATTAAGTTATTAGTACCTTTAACCATAGATGTGTGCTTTGTGAAAATGACAAAAAGGAAATCCAACTTAAAGTTGAAAGGAATATTAGGAAGTACTTTTAATTTTATTTTGTGCCCATTGCAGGTATGACTTGTAATTGCATTTAAAAAATCTAAAACAAAACAAAAATGAAAAAAAACCAACATATGCCATATAAAAGCATGGTCCCTATTCCCGAGGCACTGGCAATGCAACAAATATTTTTAGTCCATATTCAATGTTAATATGAACATATATTGTGCAGGAGATGTTTTCAAGCTTTCAAATTATGGCTAAATATTTCATTTTTACTCTAAGAAAGTATCATATATCATGTATTATTAATAATTACATGAGAAACTTATTCCTTTGACAGCTTAATTACCCAAACAGTCCCCTCCAATTTGATTTTTCACAATAATAACACTCATAACACTCACAATAGCATTAACAAAATATTGTAAACTTAACATTTCAAACTTCTTTTATGGAAAAATTTTATTTATTTTAAATTCCTTTCATTAAATTTTGGTGACTTTTTCATTTATTTGAGATTAATTTTCATTAATTTTTATTTTTTTTTATTGATTAGGTATGGCTCTAATAAAAGTCAGTAATCAGATTGGTGTGCACTCGATTCAGTCAGTCTAAAATCAACCATAATGATATTTTATCTTTATTTTCTGGGGTCTTTTTTATGCGCCCTACAAATGACATTGAGGTAACTTTCTTGCATTAAAAATGAAAAATATAGGTCAATGGCGCAATGGTGCAGTCTAAAACGAACACTGAACATGGGTCACTTTTATGGTTCCCATTGACAGTGTTATAAAGAGAAAGCACCATACATTTAGTAATAATTTAATTTTGGCTGAAAAATCAGCACAATAAAGGTAACAATATAGATAAAAATAGGTTATGAAAAAGCATTAATCGATGATAAAATCCAAAGTGCCTGATGTAAACCCCACTTAATATTTGGAAAACAACCCAATTTTAACAATGCAAATATAATGTGCTATTTCAGTATTCATACATATATTGTTGGTTTATCAAATGCCTGCAGAATAAAAGTGATTGTATTGAACAGATGCCACTGAAAAGGAGGTAGTTCAAGAAGCTGGATGCATCACATACTATATGTATAAGGCTGGGAATTTTTTTTTACCCCATGTTCAAAATTTTGTTGGTCAAGTAAAATTTCCTGTTACTTGTACTGAATTTTTAAAAAAGAAATATGAATACAAATAGCTGGCCATGGCCTGCATGTCAAGCCCACCCCAATCTTTGATAAAATGAGAGCATCTATTTAGCTTAAGATAAAGATAAGCCCATGCCGAAGCTTTCTTCCAAATCTGAAGAGGGTGGGATAAAATGTTATTGAAATAAAAAGGAAAGTAAAAAAACTTTAACATGGAGAGTAATTTAGGGTGTGGACTGACATACATCCAGATGTATGAATGGGCATGCACACAGTCACTAACGTGATCACTATGTCAAGTTTACACCAAAAACAGGCCTGACAAAAGTTGGGATTTTCTGCTATTTCATGAAATTTAATTTCTTCATAAATAGGAAACTGTGTAATTTTTTCTAGCAGCATGCAAACAAGATATATACCTCAATCTCCTGGAAGGAGTTGGACATCATGCAAACAAGATATATACCTCAATCTCCTGGAAGGAGTTGGACATCATGCAAACAAGATATATACCTCAATCTCCTGGAAGGAGTTGGACATCATGCAAACAAGATATATACCTCAATCTCCTGGAAGGAGTTGGACATCATGCAAACAAGATATATACCTCAATCTCCTGGAAGGAGTTGGACATCATGCAAACAAGATATATACCTCAATCTCCTGGAAGGAGTTGGACATCATGCAAACAAGATATATACCTCAATCTCCTGGAAGGAGTTGGACATCATGCAAACAAGATATATACCTCAATCTCCTGAAAGTAGTTGGACATCATGCAAACAAGATATATACCTCAATCTCCTGAAAGTAGTTGGACATCATGCAAACAAGATATATACCTCAATCTCCTGGAAGGAGTTGGACATCATGCAAACAAGATATATACCTCAATCTCCTGAAAGTAGTTGGACATCATGCAAACAAGATATATACCTCAATCTCCTGAAAGGAGTTGGACATCATGGCAATCAGCATGTTGGTCAGTACAATAATGGCCAGTCCATGGTATGCCATGAAAAGAAGCTCTCCAATTGTCTCTGTAAAATCTTGCCCACCCTCCAGCTTGATGTCCTTGACCTGGGTTAGGCTGAACAGTGACCAATACAATGTTCTATAGCTACTGGTCAGTCTGGAAGTGGAACAACACTCATATGAATCATATAATCTCTCTAATTTATCGTCTATAATTATTCACACCCTCTAATGTTTTTACAACACAAATACATAAAAACATAGTTCTTATTATTTTTACACAGAACTTTGTATTCTTATTAAGTTTTTTTCAAAATATTTGTATATAAGAATTAGCTTCAAGTTATGATTAATATTAATATTTTTTACAATAATGATTTGTAAATCTAAAAAAATAATTAATAAAAAGTGTACACAAAATTCCTCGAAGACAATTCTATATAATTTGCACTTTTTTGGGGATATGGAAATCCCACTTGATGCTCACAGTGCCAACAAGCATCCCAAAATTGGTGGTGCCTCATCTTGCTTCATTTAATTTTTTTGCTTTCCATTACAAAGTGATGGAAACTGAAGCTGGCCAGGTGACCTAGGCTATTAATCATAAGCCTGCAAATGAAATTTCTCATATTCCAAACCAATAATATATATGGTTTATTATATCCCTACATTAGAAACAGTGGCCAAAATAAAATGACAGATCACCAGTAAAGATGTTGCCTCATACAGAAAGAATTATTTTGAAAAGCTTTTTCACATCATGAAAGAGAGCATCAAAAGTTTAGTCTTAAAAAATACTTAATTATTACTTGCATACATGAAAAATGAGACTTCCTATCATTAAAACTGCTAGAAATGTAGCAAATTTCAATAATACCTCAAGCATGATATCATGTTGTGTCATTAGGAACACTTTAGTAGTTTGCTATAAAATAAGAGAATGTCTCAGTTCAGTTTTAAAATGCATACAGAATTCTTCAACTTCAGCACAGGATCCTCTATACAATGATTTGTAATGGATATAATTTATAGAAACTTACGTGAAAAATGCTGATGGATTGCCCTGTTTTGATGGGTTATAGTACCAGTACAGCTGATTCAAACCACAGGCAAAGGATGTCAAGACAAGGAAAAATATAAACAAAAACTTTGCAATATCTATCAGCATACATCCCAGTGAAATTTGCAGTGGGCCTAGATACTGATCTGCCTGGAATAGATAGATGATTCGAGAAAAGCTGAAAACATTCGCTACGGCAAAAAGACCCTCGGATATTAAAGTGGGGTCCCATAGAGGCCATTCTTCCCTCCTCATTTCTCTGGGTCCATACTTTCCATACTCGATTTGAAAATATGCAACAAATCGTAGAGCAAATGTGGCAAGGTAAAGGGAGAGCATGATAAAGTCAAGCCAGTTCCACCATTGCCGAATATATGCTTTTAATCCTTCATCCCATATCTGTTTACACTCTGCCCAGATAAACCCTGAAATAAATAATTTGATAGAAAAATATCAAATAATGTAATAAACAAATAATGATTTGGTTTGTTTTTGGTTTTGTGTTTTATGGCACAGAAACACAAGTAGATTATTTAGTGCTTAGGCAATTGTAGTAAAGTACCTTGCCCATGGATGCACCACTTTAGCTGACCTGGGATGATAAAATGATAGGATTCAAACCTGCAACCTTTCTGTCACAAGTCTGACATGCTAACAACTGAGCCACATCGGCTCCTGTTTCTTACAACATGTGGAAGGGCACAATGGACCTATTCTACATCACTGAGCCTGCAGGGAGAAATGAATAATTATCATAAAATTAATTTTTTCACAATTTTAACAGGTAGGTATGATTAGCAACAGATTATATCTGAATAAATCAAAAAGGTTTCTCATGTTGGAATATGTTGCAAGTTAAATATCTGGAAGAAAGGCAGGATTACAGTAATTTTAAAGTCACAGTGAGGCATAGCATAACATAACATTAACTATTTTGTGTAAACAAGAGTTCCCAACAGCTATAGCTAAAATACATTCTTTGTATGTTGGCACTATCTAAGTTACTAACACAATAAAAGAAGTAGCATGGAAATATACTGGATAAATCAGCTACACTATTCTCTATACAATCTAGTAAAACTGTCAATCAACATGGGCAGATTCTGAGGGGGGTGGAGGGTACGAGGGGAGGAGGTCGGTCAAATCATTACCCATCTTCCAGTAAAACTGTACATTTTTCAGTGTAAAAGTAAATGAATTTGGTCATTTTATGCATAATGAACCACCCCTTTCAAGTTCAAACCCCCTTAGAATAAAAATCCTTGATCTGCCCCTGATCAATACACTACATTAGTTTCTAGTAACATTTGTTACAACATACCATATGATCAGAAATACTGAATTTTACATTATTGAAGGGGAAATCTGGTTGTGATACATGAAAACAAAACTTAAGGTCTATGTGCCCTTCTTGGTCATTACAGCATGTATTTTGGCCATATGACTTCCAATGTGCACAGCAGAAAATATACATTGTAATTGATTTTAACTCATAGGAGTACCTAGATTACAGTATTGTAAATACAAATAAGTAAAAATATTTAATCAGCTGCTACTTAAACAAGTAATTTAATTTGTTTTAGTTTCTTAAACTTCACCAGAAAATGACAGTTGAAAACATTTCAAAACATTTTTGAAACAACCCCTATAAATGGACTTGAGAGCACATGCACAGGTGTCTTCAGACCATAGTGTTGATCTATTCAAACCATAGTGGTCACTTATGTTACAGATTAGTAATGTCAACTTTACAACTTCATGTTTAAGGTGTTAATTCAAAACAAAATCTTGATCTTTTGGACTTTGTCAAATTTGTATGAAGTTTTGAAAAATAAAAATAAAACAATTGCTTGTTCTAGTGGCAGTTGATCAACTATTTATTAATATTTGTAATTACATCATTGTAATCTTGGTACTCCTATCAGTTAGAATCAATTACAATGTCTAGTTTCTGTTGTGCTCATTGAAAGTCATATGCCCAAAATACATAGTGTAATGACCAAGAAGGGTACATAAACCGTAATAAGATGTAATCTTTCAAAAGATTTGAACACATAGGAAATAAAATATACTATGTACTACTTAGAAGAGGTCAATTAAATTGACATCAATTTACTGGGGAATTAAATATTTCTCCTTTCTACATATTAATTTTAGATCATTGAATATACACTGAATTTGACAGAATTCAGTATATTCCATATACTGACTTAATTTTATAGAATTCAGTGTCTTCCTTATACTGACTACATTTGATAGCATTCAGTATCTTACTAATACTGCCTGAATTTTATAGAATTCAGTGTCTTCCTTATACTGACAGAATGTTTATAGAATTCAGTGTCTTCCTTATACTGACTGAATTTGATAGCATTCAGTATCTTACTAATACTGCCTGAATTTTATAGAATTCAGTGTCTTCCTTATACTGACAGAATGTTTATAGAATTCAGTGTCTTCCTTATACTGACAGAATGTTTATAGAATTCAGTATCTTACTAATACTGCCTGAATTTTATAGAATTCAGTGTCTTCCTTATACTGACAGAATGTTTATAGAATTCAGTGTCTTCCTTATACTGACAGAATGTTTATAGAATTCAGTATCTTACTAATACTGCCTGAATTTTATAGAATTCAGTGTCTTCCTTATACTGACAGAATGTTTATAGAATTCAGGGTCTTCCTTATACTGACAGAATGTTTATAGAATTCAGTGTCTTCCTTATACTGACAGAATGTTTATAGAATTCAGTATCTTACTAATACTGCCTGAATTTTATAGAATTCAGTGTCTTCCTTATACTGACAGAATGTTTATAGAATTCAGGGTCTTCCTTATACTGACAGAATGTTTATAGAATTCAGTGTCTTCCTTATACTGACAGAATGTTTATAGAATTCAGGGTCTTCCTTACACTGACAGAATGTTTATAGAATTCAGTGTCTTCCTTATACTGACAGAATGTTTATAGAATTCAGGGTCTTCCTTATACTGACAGAATGTTTATAGAATTCAGGGTCTTCCTTATACTGACAGAATGTTTATAGAATTCAGTGTCTTCCTTATACTGACAGAATGTTTATAGAATTCAGTGTCTTCCTTATACTGACAGAATGTTTATAGAATTCAGTGTCTTCCTTATACTGACAGAATGTTTATAGAATTCAGGGTCTTCCTTATACTGACAGAATGTTTATAGAATTCAGTGTCTTCCTTATACTGACAGAATGTTTATAGAATTCAGTGTCTTCCTTATACTGACAGAATGTTTATAGAATTCAGTGTCTTCCTTATACTGACAGAATGTTTATAGAATTCAGTGTCTTCCTTATACTGACAGAATGTTTATAGAATTCAGGGTCTTCCTTATACTGACTGAATTTTATAGAATTCAGTGTCTTCCTTATACTGACAGAATGTTTATAGAATTCAGTGTCTTCCTTATACTGACAGAATGTTTATAGAATTCAGTGTCTTCCTTATACTGACAGAATGTTTATAGAATTCAGGGTCTTCCTTATACTGACAGAATGTTTATAGAATTCAGGGTCTTCCTTATACTGACAGAATGTTTATAGAATTCAGTGTCTTCCTTATACTGACAGAATGTTTATAGAATTCAGGGTCTTCCTTATACTGACTGAATTTTATAGAATTCAGTGTCTTCCTTATACTGACAGAATGTTTATAGAATTCAGGGTCTTCCTTATACTGACAGAATGTTTATAGAATTCAGTGTCTTCCTTATACTGACAGAATGTTTATAGAATTCAGGGTCTTCCTTATACTGACTGAATTTTATAGAATTCAGTGTCTTCCTTATACTGACAGAATGTTTATAGAATTCAGGGTCTTCCTTATACTGACAGAATGTTTATAGAATTCAGGGTCTTCCTTATACTGACAGAATGTTTATAGAATTCAGGGTCTTCCTTATACTGACAGAATGTTTATAGAATTCAGGGTCTTCCTTATACTGACTGAATTTTATAGAATTCAGTGTCTTCCTTATACTGACAGAATGTTTATAGAATTCAGGGTCTTCCTTATACTGACAGAATGTTTATAGAATTCAGTGTCTTCCTTATACTGACAGAATTTTTTAGAATTCAGGGTCGTCCTTATACTGACAGAATGTTTATAGAATTCAGTGTCTTCCTTATACTGACTGAATTTTATAGAATTCAGTGTCTTCCTTATACTGACAGAATGTTTATAGAATTCAGTGTCTTCCTTATACTGACTGAATTTCATAGAATTCAGTATCTTCCTTATATTGACTGAATTTTATAGAATTCAGTCTCTTCCTTATACTGACTGAATTTTATCGAATTCAGTGTCTTCCTTATACTGACTGAATTTTATAGAATTCAGTGTCTTCCTTATACTGACTGAATTTTATCGAATTCAGTGTCTTCCTTATACTGACTGAATTTAATAGAATTCAGTGTCTTCCTTATACTGACAGAATGTTTATAGAATTCAGTGTCTTCCTTATACTGACAGAATTTTATAGAAGCTAGTGTCTTCCTTATACTGGCTGAATTTTTTTTTCTTTCATACCATTTGGTATATTTATCAATTAATAGTAACAAGAATCATACACTTACACAGAAAAAGTTCTTTATGACCAGGTTTCCTTTATGTGGAGGCATCCAGTATGGTGGATTCCACTTTATAGGAATCATTGTATCACATACCTGTTACCCAAATACAAATCAGCCATTCCAGTTCTGTGGGTGGAGGCCCTCTCATTTTCTCTCTGTTGTCCTCAAATGCAATATCAGTGGATGCGCAAACCAATAAAAACAGAAATACTCCAAATGATGCACTGTGATACAGAAATTTCATGAATGGACTTCGAAGTAGTTGTCCAATTTTACTGCGTGGGAATATCAAATAATAGATGGACATAAATGGAAGTAAACATATAAGACCAATACAGAGTAGGAACTTTGTGACTCCATTTCTCTTCCGCCAGCTGGGTAGCCCCTCATACCAAATTGATGTGAGCAGTTGTTGGCAATGTGGGTGGGCAACAAACTGGAAAAAATAGGGTGTTTGATTACAAACTCTGTAGAATTAAACAATTTCCAAAATAAAGGCCAATATGGAAGGAAAAAAAATTAAAACAGACAATTGTTTTAAATTTATTACCTGACCCCAAGAAATTAATTTTTCTACATTGACCTTTGGCCATTTGAGCATCTTCCAGATCTTTTTATGAACCTATGTGCAGAGCCTAATAACTACTCATGAAATGTGACACAGAAGTAATAGCTATGCATGAAATGTGACACAAAAGTAACAACTACTCATGAAATGTGACAAAAAAGTAATAACTACTCATTAAATGTCAACACAGAAGTAATAACTGCTCATGAAATGTGTGACTCAGAATAACCCCTCATGAAATGTGACACAGAAGTAATAACTACTTATGAAATGTCAAAATAGAAATAATAACTACTCATGAAATGTCACAGAAATAATAACCACTCATGAACTGTCAACAAAGAATAACTACCCATGAGATGTGACACAGAAGTAATAACCACTCATGAAATGTGACACAGAAGTAACAATTAAATGTTGCAGAGAAGTAATTACTCATGAAATGTTGACAAAGAAGTAATAACTAATGAAATGTGACACAGAAGTAATAACCACTCATGAAATTGCAACAAAGAAGTAATAACTACTCATGCAATGTGACATGGAAATAATAACTACTCATGAAATGTGACAAGAAGTAATGACCACTCATGCAATGTGACACAGAAGTAATACCTACTCATTAATGTTGCACATAAGTAACAACTCATGAACTGTCAACAAAGAATAACTACCCATGAGATGTGACACAGAAGTAATAACCACTCATGAAATGTGACACAGAAGTAATAATTAAATGTTGCAGAGAAGTAATTACTCATGAAATGTTGACAAAGAAGTAATAACTAATGAAATGTGACACAGAAGTAATAACCACTCATGAAATTGCAACAAAGAAGTAATAACTACTCATGCCATGTGACATGGAAATAACAACTACTCATGAAATGTCAACAAAGAATAACTACTCATGAAATGTGACACAGAAGTAATAACTACTCATGAAATGTGACACAGAAGTAATAACCACTCATGACATGTCAAGACAGAAATAATAACTACTCATGAAATGTGACACAAAAGTAATAACTACTTATGAAATGTGACACAAAAGTAATACTTCTTGAAATGTGACACAGAAGTAATAACTACTCATGAAATGTCAAAACAGAAGTACCCAAAACAATGAACATGAGATTTCCTTTTTGTCAAGCAAATCTTTTTTTTAGCTAGAAAGTAAAAAAAATTAATTACATTAAGCTCAATCTAAAAAAACATAGCTCTGACCCTAATCTCGCATGAACAGACACACACATGAATGCCAAAGTGATCATTTGGTGGAATTAAGCCAAAACTTGACCAAATGCTGACTATGGACAGATGGGCCAAATTTTGTAAAAAAAAAATATATTTTGCAACATTTTTCAGAGGTGTGATAGTTTTCTGTCAAAATTTTCTGTATCAAAGATGTCAGAAAACATGATAAAACATGTCCTGAAAGACCACTAGTATGAGACCACATATCTTGAGAGACCAGATACTCATTACTCGATGTACAGATTGTTTATATAGTGTTAAGACCTGTCATGAGAGACCACCTGTCTCAAGAGACAATTATTATTTAGCAGAAGGGGTGGTCTTTCTAGACAGGTTTTACTGTATACCCTTCCATCAAGTTCTTCAGTCTGTTATGGCTGCCTCATCAATTACAGCAAGCCTGGGGGTCCAGCTTGTAAAATTTTTGAAAAGATTTGGTTTGGTTTGGTGTGTAACAGCACAGCAACACAAGTAGGTTAGTTAGTGCTAAAGTAACTGGAGTTGCGAGTCCAACATGCTAACTACGGCACTTAAACAACTTGCTTGAATAAATATTTCCAAAGTTTTGTACACAGGTGGGATAGGTTTATTATTAGATAAGGGCAAAAAATGTGGTTGACATGTGAATAATCAACATCTAGCAAACTTAATGCTACTGAATAAAATTAGTGTTCACAATAATATTTAATTTCATACATTTAAAATTAGAAAATATTAAATCAAGTGACTAAACTGAAGTAAGTGGATATTCACCATAAGGTGCCTTAAAAAATAATAAAGAATATTATTGCTGCAAAAATCTGTTCAAGGCACAAGTGGATTATTGCAGGGACCCTGATGGGCCACCACTCTACTATTAGAGTTTGCTTTTTAAATTGCCTATAATTTAGCATGAAACTGCACTGGCATAGTTTGCAATGCAAGCTACTTTACTTTAATTAAGTCATATTGGAGGGGGGGGGGGGTAGTGGGGGTGCTGAAAGGGTATGGCTTTAGTAGAACATTCCTAATCACTGAAAACAAAACAAATTGAGTGACAATGAATTGACTGTGATGTCAGTTTTTTATTTAGCAGAGCAGTATGTTTTTAAGGTGGGAGGGGGTGATGAAATTGCAAATTATTTTGCATATACAATCAACTGCCTCCTGAGCACCTCTGGTCAATTATGGTAACTAGCCCACAGATATTTCACTAAACTCTGTCCAAATAAAGTTATGCACATATATTTTGCCAATAATTTTTTCTATTTGTAATTTGATATAAAAGTGTCAGTGACAAAGTTAGTTCAGGATGACTAATACCAACTTTTCAAAAAGGTCCCATCTTTATAGAATATAAACTTGCATCACAGATCATGTCTCAACACCTACATCATGTGGAATAATTAACATAAAGTGTTCTTTTCTTCTGAATTACATTACTCCTGATAATACTGCATGTGAGGACATTACCATAAAAAAGAAAACATATGCTGAGCTTTTGCAATATTTTCCATCTGCTTTTTCTCTGTTACAATGGAAATAAAGTCTTTAATCATGTCTTGTATCCAGACAACTATAAAAGTAATGATAACTGAAAAACAATTACCCTAGTTTTCTCCACATAGCTTCAAAGACAACATATTTATCTGTTTATACAGTAATATGCATAGAGCATTTATCACTATCAGACATTCCCATAAGGCTTCCATTTATTTCTGATTCTTTTACAAAATATTTGGTTTAGGAACTCTTCAACCAATTTTGTTGCAATAAACATTATTTAAGGACCAATTATGGGTTGAAGATTTCTTGTGGGGACTGTTTCAATATTGTTTTTTATAATTATGACACAGAAAAACTTATACAAAACTACATACCTTTTAATACATGATATAAAGCTATAGGCTTTGTGTTAATTACACAATTTTGTGTTAATTTGCACTGTAGCACAGTTGTAGAGTTAAGAAGGTATGAGAAATTGAATTTACTTTTGCCCCAATTTATGACAAATGTACACGCAGAAAAACTCTTAAAGATGAACATTCAGTAATAATAAATACAGAAATACCAGTCATGTGCAGATAAACTTCCTATGGTTCCTCAATCCAGCTAAAGCCAGTATTCTCTACAGAATGCATATTGCAGTAATTAAAAACACTAAAGAACAAAAAATTGCATACAGCTGATCTTCACTTACAACTACATCACACTCCCATTGGTCAGGAGACAACATATAACAATAAAGCATCATCTTTTGACAACAGTACAAAAATTTTGTACTTTGTACCCATTACACACTGCTGTCAATGCAAAATCACCAATGAATCACAGCAGTCCAGGGGAATTTATCACTGTTGTGTGAATGACATCACTGACTAACCAATCAGGAGACAGAGATTTTATCTGTTACTAAAATAAGATATTGGTTTGCCAATTTAGACTGGGTGCCAGCAAAACAGCTGATCTTTTTAAACTGTTACCTTTAATTTTTTTTGGCATCAATTGTACAAGAAGTTCTAATATCTTATACCCATGTTACTATTTTGATACTGTATTACTCTTCAGAGACACTGTGTTACTATTCTGGGGCACTGTATTACTCTTCAGAGACACTATTACTCTTTAGAGGAACTGTGTTTACTCTTCATGGGCACTGTGTTACTCTTCATAGGCACTGTATTATTACTCTTTAAGGGCACTGTGTTACTGATTAGGGGCACTATGTTACTCTTTAAGCTGTGTTACTCTTCAGGGGCACTGTGTTACTCTTCATAGGCACTGTATTACTCTGTATGGGCAATGTATTACTCTTTAGGGACAATGTATTACTCTTTAGGGGCAGTGTGTTACCCTTCAGAGGCATTGCATTACTCTTCAGGGGCACTGTGTTACTCTTTAGGGGCATTGTGTTACTGTGTTACTCTTCAGGGGCACTGTATTACTCTTTCTGGGCACTGTATTACTCTTCAGAGGCACTGTATTACTGTTTAGGGGCTCTGTATTACTCTTTAGGGGCACTGAAATGATTTCTCAAGTGAAAAGGCTCTCTCAAATGCAACCCTAGTTTTGTCAAATGAGTGGGGCAGCTATGTATAGTGCCCATCAGAGATCCTGAAATTCTAATGGCTCTTGCCAGACATTTTTTCCTGAAAAATAATGTGGCAGCCATATATTTGTGAAATTCAATATAAAAACATTAAAAGGAAATACAAGTTGTGACAAAAAAGAAAACTTTAATATACCTAATTATTCAATGTACCAGAAAATGTGTCAGTTTTGGATCCCGATTTGCTGCTGCTTTAGTATTAGCATTATCCTTCAACTTTCAGAAAACAATATTATAAAATTTCTCCCAACAAGAGTATTTTATTCCACTCTACCATCTGTAAAAATTAATTATTAACTGACAACAAGCTGACATACCATCTTGTAAATACATAACAAATAATTGACGGGCACATCCAGTGAAGTTGGATAGTGAAATTTTATTTTACCAGGTCCACAACAAAGTCTTGGAGGATGATAATAAAAGTTAGTTGTCGTTGCCTAAGCTTCACATATTTTGTTCTAAAGTTATCATGTGCAGACACTCTGCAACACAAACCATGTGGTGTGAGGGACTTGTGTAAGAGAGCGACCATTTAATTTTCAGGGGAGGAAAGGCTGGGATTTTCTTTTGAGCTGTGATATTATTTTTTTTACTCCAAGATAATTTATTTTTTGTAACAAATATAATGGATGGTTATAGAGTGTTTAAACATTTGGGAACACATAATGACCAAACACACTTACTTGGTGACACATCTATTTATTGTCCAACAAAGAAACAGTGTAGTCACTTTTGAATTAAGCTTAGTTGGCAACATCTTTATTGATTTTTGTTTTGACAAAGAAACAATCTGCAAACTAGGCCTAGTGACCACTGAATATTACTTTGTTAAGGTGTTTATTTGGCAGTATAATGGATAAGCAAAAAATGTAAACTGCCAAGACAAGTTGATATAATGATATTTGAGAACTCCTATGAGTGATGTCTAATTGCTGTTAGTATGTGCTGGTCAAAACCTTTGACCTACTGGTCATGTCTGGCAAACACAGCTATTTAGGGATCTCTGCTGGCCATGCAGAATATGTACATTCACAATCTCAGCAAAATTTGGAATAGCTATAACTGCCATGGTTGCCCTGTTTCAAATGTCCTTGTTCTTAATGGAGAAGATTTTAGAGTGAGTTGGACGTAAATGCAATGGATGAAAGTCAGGAGAACTTGGAGAAAATCAATGAATAGTGAAACATTTACCCTTGACAATGCAGTGGTCACTCATAATAAAGCCCCACAGTATACCACTGCCCCTCTTATAATGGTATGGTCACCCCACATTATATCACTGCCCCTCTTATAATGGTATGGTCACCCCACATTATACCACTGCCCCTCTTATAATGATATAGTCACTCCACAGTATACCACTGCCCCTCTTATAATGATATAGTCACTCCACAGTATACCACTGTCCCTCTTATAATGGTATGGTCACCCACAGTATACCACTGCCCCTCTTATAATGGTATGGTCACCCCACAGTATACCACTGCCCCTCTTATAATGGTATGGTCACCCCACAGTATACCACTGCCCCTCTTATAATGATATAGTCACTCCACAGTATACCACTGCCCCTCTTATAATGGTATGGTCACCCACAGTATACCACTGCCCCTCTTATAATGATATAGTCACTCCACAGTATACCACTGCCCCTCTTATAATGGTATGGTCACCCCACAGTATACCACTGCCCCTCTTATAATGGTATGGTCACCCCACAGTATACCACTGCCCCTCTTATAATGGTATGGTCACCCACAGTATACCATTGCCCCTCTTATAATGATATAGTCACTCCACAGTATACCACTGCCCCTCTTATAATGGTATGGTCACCCCACAGTATACCACTGCCCCTCTTATAATGGTATGGTCACCCCACATTATACCACTGCCCCTCTTATAATGATATAGTCACTCCACAGTATACCACTGCCCCTCTTATAATGATATAGTCACTCCACAGTATACCACTGCCCCTCTTATAATGGTATGGTCATGGATCCAATTAAACTGTTCAATATTTGTTTTATTATTGATACTTAATTTATTTCAATTTAATTTAGTTTTAGTCTCATGAAAACCAATTATGTTGTAATTTTATATCATAAAATAGTCTAAATTTTTGTATTTTAATGCACTAACCAGACACAGCCTTGTTGAAACATCCCTCAGTCAAAGGCTCCCAAGTTATAACATGAGTCACTTTTATGGTTCCCATAACAGCATTATCAAGATGGAACACTGAAATCATACTGATGATTTTTGAACTTAATATTTTTCCAATAATAAATCAATTTCAGGAACGGCATGAGTAGTGTTATAAAATCAGGATGAGATAACTGGACCAAGGACATACCTGTGGTTTCTAAGTATCTCCATTTTAGTCATTTGTCACAGGAAGGAAACAAACACAAACTTGTATAAAGATATCAAATTTTAACTTTCTTGAATATGTGATACTCATTTTTGGAGTAAAATGTTTCTTCAAGAACACTTACCTAATCACAGTATGTTAGGAGAAAATTCACTACCTTGCAAATCTAGCCCTCCCAGGCAATAAAAAATGATGTTCACCACATCTTTTGGCTCATTTAGCAACAAAAGTGCTAAAAAGTCATTTACTTGCTGAGGTGGAAGTCAGCTAGAGTGGTCTGCATTGGATAGAGGGATTGAAACTATATTCCATCAATTATCAGTTAATATAGAGCGAATGTGCCTGCTCTTCCAGGGATGTAACTGCAGGGAGGGCATGGGCAGGTGTGCCTATATTATAACCTGGTAAGTATTATGAGAAAAAAAAATGTTACTAAAAAAGTTGGTTTCTTTTTCAAATATGATACCTGATCATAATGCATTAGGAGAATATGTTAAGAGGTCCAGGGAGTTGCATCCTCTTACCCCTGAGTTTGCCCTGTCTCTGCTTTCCTAATGTATGCGAAGCAGCTTCAGGTCTTCTGTAAGACACAGACTAGTGTTAACACATGGTCAATGCAATTTAATTTTGCTCCCACAAATCCAGTGGAAGAAAAAAGTAATTATAATTACAAAGCTAATGAATGACCTGGGAAGGTACCCTGCTGCTGACATAGGTTCCATCAGATGAAACTGAGCCTTTGGGATGAAAGGTCAATGAGGTAAAAACTGGAGAAAGGCATCTCTGACCTCCATTCCATGACCTGACTGATGTCGGCTAGAGATCAGTTACACTCAAATGATATGCTGTTGGTGACTGCCCCAACCTTGTGAGTTGATATGTGCAAGGGACTGACAATATAAATGGGAAGGGGAGCAGGGTCTTGGATTTTTTTAAAAATTTCCAGCGCCTAAATATCTTGAAAAATATAATCTTGCTCTGATTTTTTTTTTTTAAAACAGATCTTATTATATCCATTAAAGTACATGTAGTTGAAAAAAATAATTATCTTGAGATACATGTAAATGGGAAAAGAATATTCTGATTTAATAGAAAATCTCCAGCTCTCCTCCCTACTCACCCCCACTGCCTGAAAAAAGAAATGGTCATCTGGTCTGGGGTTAGTTCCATGTAGACTGAGAGGATGATTCATTTATCCAGAATGACAGGGCCTGAGCAGAAATATGATCCCTTCCTTCTTTGAGTGTTGGGAACAAGCAAAATCTGCATCTTCTGATCTGCTCAGTTCACTTCAGGTACCACACCCTCATTAAGAAGGATAAAAAAAAAAAAAGTAGTTTCAAGGCAAAGGACTGATTTCCCATAAGCAGGAGCTCATTCTTAGCAGTGAAAACAGACTCCATTATGAGAGAAACCTAATGATCATGGCAGAACTGCTGATAGTTCAGGTTGACCAATAAGCTGTGTATCTCACTGATTTTGCCTGCTGAAGCCAAGGTGACTAGGAAGCAGGTCTTGTACAAAAGGTGAATCAGAGAGGCACTAGACAGTGGTTTGATCAGTGTCTTGTTCAGCCATGTCAAAACCCATGACAGATTCCATTTGGCCAATGTGCCATGGCCTTCGGTTGACACAGTTTAAAATTAGCGAGAGGGTTGAAGAGATCATTGTTCTGGCCTATGTCCTCCCTTTCATGATGGCAAAACATGTCTGAGAACATGGAATGGTAGCCCTTGACTGTGACTGGAGCTAACTTCTTCTCCTCAAAAGTCATAGTGGGACGTTAGTTATTTGTGTTACCAAGACTTTTAAAGGAGAGATGTGTCCCTGCTTGCACCACTGGAAGAAAAACGTTCCATTCACCCAATTGTAAGCTTTTAAAATGGTGGACCTTCCTGCTCAAGCACCACTTATTTGCAGAGCTTTTTTCTTTCAGAGGGCTTGTTTGATATGAGCCAGACATGCAGGTTCAACATCTCCAGGGTTCAGATGGAAAACCTGCATTTGCAGTTGTTTCAGCAGGTGGGAAGAGGGCAAGATTTTCTTGGGAATCTCGGCTGCAAGGTTCAGGAGGTCACTGATCCATGATTTTTCCCACCTGAGGGAAGCTATCAGGATTAGATGGCACTCTGATTCCCTGGCTTTATGACTTCGGGGATCAGAGGGGTTAGGGGAAAAGGCGCATGCATTAAGACCACCATTCCAATTCTAGGAAAGGTCATCGACTGCCCAGGCTTTCAGATTTGAGACTACCAAGATAAAGGTGAGACCTTGCATATCATCTCATCACAAAACAGATCCAAAAGAAGCCAATCCCAATGGGCTCATATCTGACTGAAGATTAAGGGGTGATAGGACCATTTGGTGTGGATTGGCTGATTCTGTTAGGACAGTAAGTTGGCTGGGACATTAAGCTGCTGAACAGGTGATCTGTCTGTTTCCAGTGACTTAGTCAAAAGGAAGCTAGCCATGGAGACAGCATTGGTGACAATACCAATGTCGTTTGCATCTTTATGTATGTGTTTCTTGACTATCTCATTAACCTGGGTTAACTACTGGCCATGGCAGTCACCCACCTCTACTTGGACCAATGAAAGCAAATGTGGCAAGTATGGTTTGAACTGCAATCCACACAATTAATGCTAATGGGGTGATTATCATCAACCAGCTTGAAGTGCCTTTATACCCCACATTTACTCCTGCCAATTGTTGTTGTTACCTGCTGTTAACTTACAATTAAGATCAATTTCTGAGATGAATTGTAAGAACAACAGACCATAGAGCAGGCAATTAAGATGACATTAATTAGCTTATCATATGGTGAGGTTTTAAAAAACTTAATTGCAAAATATTCAACAATGATGAAGAAAGAGTGAGAAAGAGTGAGATTTAGACTGACAAAATGTGGAGTATATGTCAATGAGGTGAGAAAACTCTGAAGGATTGCTCAAAGTGTATGGAATCTAAGAGGCCTCAAATCCGAGCGAGCTGACTAGGCACAAGTGGAAGTAGTAACTGGCAACTGATGGGATTTGGTGCCAATCCCTCTATCCAAGTGGGATAGCAACATCGCTATGAATGCTTGAAGTTGCCATAAGCCAGTTATCCCTGTAGTGCGACATCTGCCCTGGCAAGCAGATGACTTTTTAGCATTTGCAGGGTAGTGACTGTTCTCCTAATGTATTGTGATTGGGTAACATATCTGAAGAGAAACATTAAAGTACTTGCATCACATACATTTCTGCATTACATGTTTTCTCTAATTTCTTCTTTTATTTTTTTTATTTTCATTGATAAAATACACGAGGAACTTTGATGATGATGTCATTCTTTACATCAGCAAATGGTTGATTACTTTATCAGCCGTGTTGTGACCCTTATGCCTAAGAGGGTAAATTTAATACCTTATTAACATACCTGTTTCTGTTCATACTTCAAAGCCAACTTGAGTCTGGTCAGTGTGAGCTTGTCACTGTCTGCTGACTGTGATGCCTCATCTTCACTATCCGTCTCTTCTTCTCTGTTTAGCACTGCAATCACTTCCTCACTGCTTCGACACTGATCCAGAAGATCACAGGCAAACCTCTTGCATTGGTCACTCAAATCTAAGTACATATCTTTGAACTCATTTTCACGAAGGGCAAGTTTTTCAAGCTCCCAAGAAAGCTTGAAAGCAGACAAAATTGGATCAGAGTTTGTCAATGAAATCCATGCTGGACTTGCAAGAGCACGATAGGTATTAATTCTCAAAAGAGAATGTCGCAGACCATCCTCATGGACCTGTTCCTGGCATCGCCGACACTGACATGAAAGCTGGTGTGGACGATCAATTGTTCCACCTCGTTGCAATAAAAGCTGAAGTATTTCAAACTGGTTACAATGTGCAGCCAAAATTACAGGAGAAATATCTGGCGAGTAGTCAGAGGTTTCTTCAGAATCACTCACATCCATGGAATATTTTGACTTTGACCATTCATGGCCAAGCATTTCTGGAGTGATTGATGGATGATCAATGAGCATCTCCACAATTTTGTACACCCCTTCCCTGATTGCATACAGAAGAGCATCACCAATTTTGACCCCATCTTGTTTTAACAAAAGCTCAACAATTTCTATATTTTCATTGTCCACTGCAATCTGGATTGCTGAACGTCCTAGCATATCAGTACAGTTAACATTTACAGGCACAGATCCTTGAAGGCACTGGATCATCATGTGCCTATCCCCTCTTGCAGCTGCCTCAAGAAAGATCCGTTCTTTTGGGTCAATTCCATGGCACATTTTAAGAGGCTCCAATGGAATGGAAATGGGCATCACCTTTGCAGAGTGTCGGCCAGAACTATTGTTACTTCTATAGCTACTGACTTTGTGTACTTGTCTGGGCATCTTGATCTATGGCTGGAAGCTGAAAGAAAAAGTCGACTGGCAGCCATTGAGATCATGTGTTTCTAAATACAGTGATTTCCAATGATAAGCATCAGGGACTGCCAAATATTTGTCTGTTTTTTTGTTATTATAATTATAAAGAAAAAGCTTTCTTTCACTTGAAAAACTTTCTTTAATAACAAGGGTTTCATGGAGTGCTTTGTCTTGCCTTTTTCAAAGTTAATGAGCATGTAAAAAAAAAGACCTTGAACATTAGGTTGACACTAATGATGTCTTTGAGAAGCATCATGCTCATCATGTCTTGCATTTTCCTCCAAAAAAGAACAAGACACAAATTATTATAACTAGGTAAATAAATCATTGCATTCCGGTTATATGTATACCCATAATTCTTCTGGAAAATAGTGAGCAAAGACTTTAGTCTTTTTTAATTTTAGAGTCTGTGTACCATCATTCTCCCATGGCAAGTCCATGTTGCTTGATTGCCTGTCTCATGGTATTAAGAAATTTGTCAAATTTGAGTTAATAAAAGTTTTATCATTAATAAGCCCACTACCCACTATTTAAAAAACTTGCAAGGCAATGCTCACAGGGGAAACACTCTATGCTGGTGTTACTATGCCATAAAACACAAAAAACCAAGCCAAACAGTTTACAAACACCATGGAATGTCTGATATCTTTATACATGAGATTATTTTATTGTTCTCAAATGATTTCTTTACTAATTTAGTACAGCTAATACAATGGTAGTTATCAGTTATTTCAAATGGGATATTTTTTTTATTTTGATTTTTGTCACAAACAGTCTTTCAGTTGATTCTAGCAGCCTTAGATGATACAGTGACATGGGCCAGAATGAGGTTTAGACCAAAGAAGTTGAGTTGCTTGGTTGTTAAGAAGGAGTGTGTCATGGACTAGTTTAAACTGAAAATACAAGAAGACATCCAATCAATAACAGAAAGCCCAATCAATTGCCTAGGATAGTGGTTTGATGCCAGCTTGTCAGACAAGAAAAGTGGACATAGATTAAAACAACTGGTGGAAGAGGGTTTGCGGAAAATTGACCAATCTGGTCTCCCTGGAAAGTTCATGGTATGGATGTACCAGCATGGTTTTCTTCTAAGACTCACATGGCCACTTGTGGTGAACAAAATCTCACCAGCACAGTTGAGAAACTAGAACAGGTTATCAACAACACCCGAGAAGATGACTAGGCATTCCTCCATCATTTATCCAGTATTGGTCTTTACAGTAGGTCATGCAAGCTACAGCTGCAACTAGCATCATTGGTTGAGGAATACAAGGTGGCCAAAGCAAGACTCCTGATAACTTTGAGGGATTCAAAGGACGAGAAAATAAGTGGAGCCAGAATAGAAGTTAGGACAGGAAGAAAGTGGTCCATGAGCCAGGCAGTGAATGAAGCCGAGAGCAGACTGAAGCATAGGGATCTCATTGGGACTGCAAATAAAGGAAGAGAAGGGCTTGGCTCAAGGAAATCCCAGAGATGGAAAACATCAAGCCCACCTGACTGATATACCATTGTCCAGCAAGAAATTCGCAGAGGTGAGGATGAAGAGAGGTCAGCAAAAGCAGTCCAAATGGGTGCCCAAGCAATGTGGATAAGATGGCAACGTCCAGAGAGAAAACTCACATGAACAGACTTTTGGCGATACAAACCACTGCAAATCCAGTTCCTGCTTAGGTCTGTATACGATCTGCTCCCACTGCCACCAAATCTGCACAGATGAAACTTGACAGATGATCCCACATACCCGTTATGCCAGAAAAGAGCTACACTCTAGCATATTCTATCATCATGTCAGGTTGCCTTGGCCCAAGGGCGATACAGATGGAGACACAACAAGGTCTTGAGAGAGATGGCAGATATGTTGGAGAGAGAACAACAGAAAGTCTGGAAACCAGGGAGGTCAGGTCCCCAGTTCATCCAATTTGTTAAAGAGGGACAAAAGAAACCTGCAACAACAGACAATTCTGGAATATTCCAAGAAGCAAAGTCATAAGAGATGAGAATAGACCTTGGGAAAAAACTCATATTCCCAGAAATTGTCCAGACATCCTTTCATCCAGACATCACCATATGGTCTGAGACTGCAAAGAGGATCATATTGGTGAAACTAACCATCCCACGGGAAAAATGAATGGAAGAGGCACATAAAAGGAAGATGGAGAAGTAATGGAGAAGTACTAGGAAAAGTAATGGAGAAGTACTAGGAACTGGTAGAGAGCTGTAGAGCAAAGGATGGAAAACTTGGCTCTTCCCAGTGGAAGTAGGATGCAGGGGTTTTTCTGATCAACGCTGTTATCCCACCATCTGTACCGAGATAAGGGGTGAAACACCCAGTGAAGGATGTGAATTTGACTGATGATGTCTGTGTAAATGCAGTCCAACCGTGTATCAACACAATGATAATGCAAGCTTGTCATGAAAAAGAGCTATCAACAATTGCCTTAATTAAGGTTACCTAATTGATGTTTATCATTTTATTCAATAGGACCTTACAAATCCCTTTATAACTCATCAGTTGTTGTTTTCACATGATTATAACACTGTTCATTTCTATTACAGCATATCTCCAGTGATAAGGACTTTTGTAACAGCTGGGGATGGGTAAGCTGATTTATCATTAAGCATGGGCTCTGAGAATCACTGGGGTATGTGCATTATTAGACAACATTTGTGAACTTAATGGACAGCAAACAAATCAGAAATTGCAGTGTATCATTGATTAATCTTGTGATTATAATTCCAACTTGAAGTGAATTGGATAAGGGTTACTGAATCACATCTGCTGCACACAAAAAACTTTAACCAAAGCTGTCTACAGGCAGATACATGCACTCACACACTCACCCATGGCCAACTCGAAAACTGGATACCCCTAATCTCAGAGGGGGTGGTAATAAAGGGGAGGGATGGAGAGAGTGCATAATGGCTAAAAAAAAGTTTTTAAAAAAAATATAAACAGTGCAATATGTCAAAGCATATACAAGGGCTGAGAATAAGGTTCATGCAAATTTTAATAGCAGTCAAATACACCAAGAGATTGTAATTGTAATTATATAAAGTTACACAGTTAAAAAGTTTCAAAACATGAGAGGTTTCATTAAGGCTGGTGCATAAATCAGCAGTTGTGGATTTAGAGGGGTTCAGAACTCCACTTTTCCACTCAAAATGGAACATTTTTCACTGAAAACAATAGTCCCTTGAAGGTACTGACACTCTACTGGGCAAAAAGAATTTCCAGGAATTCAATATAATACCATTTCTTCCTTTTAACTGCTGAGTGGTGCACATACTTTTAACTGCTGAGTGGTGCACATACTGGATGTCAGATTGGCACCATTTTCATTTAAGAAGAAGTAGACATCATTAGAAGTCTTTTGGTGAAAACCCCATGTCATAATGATCATCCATTCTGGGGAAGTGGTGACAACAAAGGTTTCAATGGATGTCATGGCAGCCATATTGAATGTACAACTGGCACCATTTTCATTTAGGACTAAATATGTATCATAAGAAGTCTACTGGTGAAAACCCCATGTTGATATAGCCATCCATTTGGGAGAAGTAGAGTTAACAATATTTTCAAGACAGCCACCATAGTGGCTATACTGAGGGTTAGTTACTTTCATTTAGGGCCAACCAGACACCATGCTAATTCTTCTGATGAAAACCCCATGTCAAAATGACTTTCCATTTAAGAGCAGTAACAAAACAAGATTTTCAAGATGACCACATATTGGACACCAGATCAGCACCATTTTAATTTAGGACCAATGAAACATTATAAGAAGTCTTTCAGTGAAAACCCCATGCTGATATGACCATTAATTCAGGAGTAGTGATAACAAGATTTTCAAGATGGCCAATGTAGCAGCCATATTAGACATCAGATCGGCACCATTTTTATTTAGGACAGTCTTTTCATGAAAACCTCATATCAATATGACTTTTCGTTCTGGAGAAGTAGCGATAGCAAGATTTTCAAGGTGGCTGCTGTGGTGGCCATACTGGATGTCAGATCAGCACCATTTTCATTGAGAACTACTTAGACATCATAAGAAGACTTTAGTGAAAACCTCATGTTGATATGACCATCCATTCAGGAGGTGAAGCAACAACAAGATTTTCAAGATGGCTGCTGTGTGGTGGCCATATTGGATGTCAGATCAGCACCATTTTCATTTATGACCAACTGGACATCATAAGTCTTTGGTGAAAAACCCATGTCAATATGATTTTCTTTTCAGGAGGAGTTGCAATAAGATTTTCAAGATTGCTGCCATGGCATCCATATTTGACATCACATCAGCACCATTTTTATTTAGTACCAACTAGACATCAAAAGAAGTGTTTTAGTGAAAGCCCCATGTTGATATGACCATCCATTCAGGAGGAGTAGCGATAACATGATTTTCAAGATGGCCACTGTGGCAGATATATTGGATATCAGATTGGCACCTGTTTCATTTAGGACCAACTAGATGTCATATGAAGTATTTTATTGAAAACCCCATGCTTATATGACCATTCACTCAGGAGGTGTAGTAATAACAAGATTTGTAAGATGGCCACTGTGGTGGCCATATTGGATGTCCAAGCATCACCATTTTCATTTAGGACCAACTAGACCATGAGATGAATGTGTGTGTAAAGTTTCAAGGCAATCCTCCAAGTAGGTTAGAGGAGCAACAATAACAAACTTTTGCTAATGGACAGATGGACGATGGGCAAAAGACCATCCCATAAGCTCTTCTGGTCAAAATTAAACCACCTTTAAAAACAAATCCTGGATCTGCCCCTGACAATTTTGGTCCTCCAATGCACAACTAATAAAGAGACTTTTATAGCTTTATGAGTGTTGGGCTGAAAGATAACAGCTAAAATGCATTTTATTCAAGAAGTCAATCAAGTATAAAAACTAGGTCACAGTGACCTAAGTTTGGGAAGGAAGTTTAATACTTCAGAAAATGCATGTACATGTAAAGTTTGATGAGCGATGGAGAAAGTATTATAGATATAGGCTGAAAATTCATTGTAGTGACAAAGTCATTTGATTATTAAAGAGGATCACTGTGACCTACAATTTGAACAAGTGCATGATGCTTGTAAGGATGATACAAGGTATACAGTTTTATGGGTGTGGGGCTTCTAGTGTCAATGAAGTGGGGTGAAATGCCGTTTTGTGACCAAGTTAATCAAGCTTAAATTGATGATAGTGATATCTACTTTTGATATAATAAAGTAGTATTTCTGGAGATGCATTGCATCCACATTGAGTTTGATGACTCTAGATTTAAAACAGTCCAATATATGACTGGCATAATAAACAGATATCTAGAAATACATAGGTCACTAAAGTGTAAATAAAAAAAGGTCACAGTGATCTACTTTTTGATTAGAGAGGCATCACTAAAAAGTTTGATGGGACCTGAAGTAATGTATAAGATTTGGATGGTGTAACAAATAAACATCTGAAAATAAAAAGTAACTAGGGCATAAAAATAGGCCACTGTGACATACTTTGGTTTAGTTGAGTTAGTCTCCTGAATATGCATCCATATTCCAATATTGATGAGTGTGTTTTTAATAGGGTCCAAGATACATATACTGTAATAAACACATGAGAATACAAAAGTCACTCAAGCATGAAAAGTAGGTCATTTTGACTTTAGTATGGTTGAGTTGCTCTACTGAAGATGCATCTACATAATAATTTTGATGAATATTGGTGTAACAGTGTCTAAGATATGGAATGTATAACAATGAACCAATCAACCAACAAACAGGCAAAACATGCTATAATCCCCTCACAACTCTTAGCAAGTAGATGAAAACAAAAAAGGCCTAAATCACCATTTGGTAACCTTGGTTTAGCTAAATTCTAAACATGAATTCATTTCATAACAACCAAGGTTATCAAAACAAAGAATAACAATTAATGGGTGAACACAAATTTTCTGGTCACAGTGCCAAAACCCACACTGGAGATCAATATAAATAACAATGCTAATTACTAATATGTTATTATCCTTTCCTAACAATGAAGGCAAATGAGATATTAATTAAGTTCACAAATTCATTACAGCTTGATTGATCTAATTGTTTATTCTCAGTTTCCTACAAATGAGTCAACTCAAAATGTATATAATTTCAAGGAACTACCCCATAACTGTACATCTACCTTATGTCTAAAACTGTCATCATTTCCCCATCTTACCTTCATCAACACCTTGTTTCATCATTGATTTGGACCATTGCTGCAATTGTATCATTAATTTTATCTTATCCTTTTTCCAATACATATATTTGGGACATTTGTTTTACAGATGTATTTTTAAATATGTGCTTATTTTTTCAATGTGCATGCATGCACTTGATTTGTAAAACATGTTGATCAATTAGAAAAGATCATGTAAAATGGTAATCTTATTATTAACATGGAAGGAGCTTTAAGAAAATAAAGTTTAACGTTACTGAACACTCAATGTGCCACTTCTTTGCTATAATGATTGAGTTGCCTCCCACTTCCTCTTTTTTCACAGTTTATTACTTTAAATCATTTAATTTAGCATCATGAAACTTTCACAAATTTGATAAAGTCAACATATTATTCTTCACACAAAATTTTTGCAATTTACACACTGAAACAATACAAATTGTATGACTATAGCTTGACATAAATAATATTTTTGCTGATATAATTTTCTCACTAAATGTGCAAACATTTTATGCTTTTAATTATTTTTTCATTTAAAGTATACGATCAGTCCCTTACAAGTCATACAGGAAACATGCATGATCAGTCCCTTACACCTCACACAGGAAATGTACATGATCAGTCCCTTACAGCTCACACAGGAAATGTACATGATTAATCAGTTACAAGTCATACAGGAAACATACATGATCAGTCTCTTGCAAGTCAGACAGGAAATATACATGATCAGTCCCTTACAAATCATACAGGAAACAAAGATAATCAGTTCCTTACAGCTCACACAGGAAACATACATGATCAGTCCCTTGCAAGTCATACAGGAAACATACATGGTCAGTCCCTTACATGTCATAAGGGAAATATATATGATCAGTCCCTTACAAGTTATACAGGAAATATACATGATCAGTCCCTTACAAGTCATACAGGAGACACATAATCAGTCACAAGTCATACAGGAAATATACATGATCAGTCAGTTACAAGTCATACAGGAAAATGTACATGATCAATCAGTTTCAAGTCATACAGGAAATATACATAATCAGGCAGTTACAAGTCATACAGGAAATGTACATGATCAATCAGTTACAAGTCATACAGGAAATATACATGATCAGTCAGTTACAAGTCATACAGGAAAATGTACATGATCAATCAGTTACAAGTCATACAGGAAATATACATGATCAGGCAATTTACAAGTCATACAGGAAATATACATGATCCATCAGTTACAAGTCATATAGGAAATGCACATGATCAGGCAGTCCCAGACAAGTCATACAGAAAACATATGATCAGTCTCATACAAGTCATACAGGAAATGTACATGATTATAGCCCCTTACAAGTCATACAGGAAATGTCACATTTCTTAGCCAGCTGCCACCAGATGCAAAATGCTCTGCTTTCAGGAATTTCATAGATTTTTGTTGTGATTAACAGCCATTCTTTTTAATTCACTCTGCAGTTTTTAACTGCTACTTTTGAGCATTATAATTAGTTTGCCTCAACATAACCACTGAAACAATGTGCAAGTACCATTTTATTTCTTGTTCAGAAATGATGCACTAAAAATTTTAATTAATAACGAGCCCACAATTGCTTGAGCCATACTGCAGAATTCAGTTTACATTATATCACACATACTGAAGGTGTACACAGATATTGATCTCTTGGAGTACTTTACATCACTGCCTAAATCCAACAAAATAGTTATAAAACTTCTCAATTTCCAATCATGTGATTCAAATGCAAGATAAAAATCATTCAAGAATGCTGTAAGCACTGACTGTCATATTCAACTGGAAACAACAGACCCTGATCTGACATCACAATATGACACATATCTGGGTCTATGCAGTTTGTTAGAACTAATCGGTAGAACAAACAACTTTAACTCTGATCTGCCAGTGTATTATGCAATTATGGCAGATCAGGGTCTATGTTGTTTGTTGTTGAATCCAACTTACATGTGAGTATATACAGCATTTAGTTATTAGAATCCAAATGATCTAAATTATCTGAGATGGTTTAATATTTGATATGTAACTGCCAAACAGGGGTGTTGGCAGGCAATTCTTTGTTTTATACACTGTTAGAGGGCTTGAAATGGGGTTGGGACAAAAGGAAAGGGGGGGGGGGCTCTTTGAAATGTAAAACTGTTTGATTTTTCAGTGTTATTATAACTTGGAAACTGCTGAGGTCCTGACCTTATAACCATATAGGTTTGTTTCTCTTGGCAATTTATTTAGCATTAATTTCAGTGTTTCATAAAAAGCAAACAATTCCAAATGGTGAGAAACTAATGAATATCTCAACATTATGAAATTATTTCATTTTAGCTCCCCACCCCAACACACTTTTTTTTGTGGCATAAATTTGGAGTAAACTGTTTATTTTAAAAAAAATCAATTACAGTTGAATCTCCTTTATCCCAACTCCAATGGGACACAGCAAAATGTGTGGATAAGCAGTCATTTGGATGAACAAGTTTGGTTACAACAACAAGAATTCTGCCAAATGCTCTATATCACCTGCTCTGCTGTGGCATAATCCCCAAACCATGCACAGTTGCTGGAACAAGAAAAGTAGGTCACTGTTATCTACTTTGCCCATTGTTAGTACCCTTCAAGATGATATATCCATAAAGTTTTATAACTGTATATACAACACTAGTGTCAGAGAAATTGAGTTAAATGCAAAAACTTCATGTAATCACAGTGGAGTGTGAAAAGTGTGTCACTGTGACCTACTTTTACCCATGGTGAGTGGTACCCTCCAAGATAAATGTACCCATCAAGTTTCATGACTGTACATACAACAGTGTCAAAAACTAGCTAAATGCAAAAAATTAACATTGATGCTTACATGAACAACAATGCCATCAGAAATTGATCAGTATGTCTTGCCTCATCATCGCAAGCCATGGGAGACAATCTGCTATACTCTTTATCCTTTGTGTTTGAAAGAGAAACTTTGATTGGCTCATTTAAACTGCATGAAAGGTCACATTGGGTCACAATGGTGAGAAGATTTTACTCATGCTTGCAGTGATTGGTTAAGCAGGTTTATGCATATTTATGTGACATGAGTAAATCTCTGCACAGACAGCCACGGGTGAAAAGGAGTATAGCGGATTGTCTCCCATGGCTTGCAACAATGGTCTTGCCTATGCTTCATTAGCAAGACAAAACACTGCATGTTGGCGGACATAGAAGTGGTTCTGATAAACTGAAATGTGGATGAACATATTTGAATAATAGCAGTTTTACTGAAAACCATGCATTTAGTGAAATCTACTATGGTCAAACCTCTATTATCCAGACTCTCTGGGAGACACAGTTTTAGTCTGAATAAACGATAATAATATAAAGAACAAACTGTAGGTTCAGAGGACATTCTATCAATCCAGATGAAAGGTTAATTAGTGTACAGATAATAAAGTTTTCACTGTATTTAACTCCTCTAATAATTTAGCAAATTTAATGTACTTACCGACTGCACCAGAACTGGATGTTGGCTAAAAATGTGATTTGTAATATTTAACTTATTCTAAAATATTCCATATGTACTGACTATACCAGTCTAATCCTCCTTGAGTTTGTTCTTTAACTGAGGTGAACCAGTATATGGGCAAGGACATTAGACTACATGCTTTATTCTTTAGTTTCATATCTGTCATACGAAACCAGGCATTCGACTATGAGATATGGCAAAATTTTCTGTAACATCTGAGTATTTTCTGTGAGATTTTTCTTTTTTCTCCATTTCTTTCATGTGCACTGATATGAAATGCTAACAATATAATTTTAGTTAACTTTTACCAGACATGAAAAAGCTACAGATTACCCACTGTAATAACTGATATAATCCATATGTTATTTATCTAGATGTTATTTAAGCATTACTCAAGTTGCAAATAATCATGAAAACAAATGCAAGGCATGATCATTAAATCAAGACTTAGATATTGTTCAATTAACAATAAATATTTTTTAAAAATATGCGAGTTAGACTAATGATAGATGGGCATTCAGGGGCATAACTCTTCCCACTGATGACAAGGAATGCTGAAAATCCAACTCATTCAAGGTCTCATCAACATAAAGGTGTATGATCACTTTGACTGAAATTTAATCTTCCTTAGTAAAGTACTTTGGAAAAAAAGTTAAGAGAATGAGCAATCAGGGGCAATAACTCTTCTAAATGATAATGTGTACCACTTGAAATTATACTTTAATCAAGGTCTCATCAATATAAAGCTGAATGCCAAATTTGGTTAAAATGCAAAAAAGCTAAGTACAGTTATGTTGCAGAAACAAGTCAGGAGGATGGGCAAGCAGGGGCCATAACTCCTGTAAATGATGACATGGAATGCTGGATATCAAAATCACTTAGTCTCATCAATCTAAAGCTACATGCCAAATTTTGTTGAAATCCAACAAATTTTGGTTCACTTATTTTGCAGAAACTAAAGTCAGGAGGATGAGCACTCTAGGGGCCAAAACTATTAAAAAAGAGACTAAACTCATGAGACAATGCTTATACCTAGTTGCAGAATATGTTCAATGGTTCTTTAACAATGCCATTACAAGCAACATTGCATGTGATATGAAGTTAATTATCAAGGGCTTAAATTATATAAAAAATCTAGATGATCAGACAAATTCCGTAAAAGGCAAATCTAGGTCTCAAGACAATGTACACACAAACTGCATCAGAATATGCTAAATGATTTCTGAGCTACATGTATGCTGGTTACAAGGATCTGCTGTAGTGGAGATCTGATATTAATGGAAAAAGGGCAATAAATCTGTCAAAATTAGGCCTAAAAGATAAAACCTTTAAAAGACACATATATATATATATATATATAAGGCAATTCATGTACCAAATGGAATCCAATTATGTGTAAGGGTTGCAGAACTACAAGCAATATGCCATGTGAAGATATTAAATTAATTGTCAAGGGTCACAACTCTATTCAAAATGGAGTTGATGAGACAAAAATCATAAAAGATTCATCAGGGGCTATAAGACAATGTACATGCCAAATTGCATCAGAATACACTGTATGGTTCCTGAGCTATGCAAATTAAAAGCATCTGCTGTAATGGAGATGCAATATTGATGGAAAAAGTGCAATAACTATGTCAAAACAGGATCCGAAAAGATGAAACCTTTAAAAAGGAACATCTACATGCAATAGGAAAGTCACCTAACAAATGATGGAACATCGACATATAATAGGCAAATCACCTACCAAAATGTCATCCAATTATGCCCAAGGGTTGCAGAGCTATAGTGGTTACATGAATTTTGAACAGATGGGCAATCAGACTGATGGACAGATGGATGGACAAGATGATTGTTATAGGGACCTAACAACTTTTAGCTGAGGAATGTATTTTTCTGTGAAAAATCAGTCTCGAGTTGTGACAGTCAGACAGTCAGTCATAAATTCTGAGAGATATTTCCTCACTCTGTGGGGGCCCCCGGGGGGCCGAGTGGTCTAAGGCGCTCGCCTTTACCGATCACTGCCATCTCACCTCTGTCCACGTGGGTTCAAGTCTTGGGCTCGGCCAATGTGGTTATGTGAGAAAGCTTGCCAGTAGCTTCCCATAGCTAGGTGGTTCTTCCCGGGATTTTCTCGGGTTCTTCCTCCACTAGATATGCTGGCCGCCATGTATAGCCTATCATGTGCTGAAAAATGACCTTAAACCCACAAAACCAAACCAAACATCACTCTGTGAGATATCACAGGTGCATCACCAGACTATTTCAGCCAAGCTACAAAGATGAAGAAATGGAGAAAATAATTTCCCATTAAAATGTCTGCATTTGTAACATTAGTATGCTAATACTGTATTTTTATAATGACTTTTTCATTATAGAAAATGTTATAACTGTATAAGGTTTTGTTTCAGGTGTACTAAAATATTTGATTTTTTTAAAGTTTCCTTTGTTTTATTCATGTACAGTTGACTGGTTAATTGGTTGTGTTCAATGCCACAGCAGCACATCAATGACTATTTAATGCAGAGGGAATTGAGAGGAAAATGCCTGCCTGGGACATACCATGATAACTGACCCAGACTGGATTCAAACCCACAACCTTTAGGTTCTGCACTCTACAGCTAAGCCACTGTGGCTGTTCATTTACAGTATCTCTCCTATTACAAGCTCAGGGGGTTCACCTTGTAAATGTTTTTAACAGAAAATACCAAACAGACTTTACAAATGCCCAATCATCTGATGACCACAAAACCACAAAAATCACACTGTTTTCTTTGCTTTAGTTTCCATAATGTACAAAGTAAAAATTGGATGATTCAGTCAAATCAAGAATCCTTTTAGCTTTGTCTGAATCTGATCAATCATTAAATGTATTTCTTATCATATATACTTGTATATAAGCTCGATCCAACAGCAAACAGCATAGATTCAGATTAGCTGTTGCATAATGCATTGGAAGATCTGGGTCTAGTTTGTTAGAACTAATCATTAAAACAAACACAGACCCTGATGTGCATGTGCATTATGCAATGGCAGATCAGGATCTATGTGTTTGCAGTTCAATCAGACTTATATACGAGTATATACAGTACAATATGATGTTTTCTAAATTGTTTTTTGGTGGGATTTTAGTGGCACTTTAACTCATTACCAGCTACATCATGCCAAGGAAATGGGAGCTAAGTGCCTTTCCCTTAAAGGACACACTGAGGCAGCCAAACCGAGCTGGCCTGGGTGGGTATCAAACCTGTGACACTTGGATTATAAGTTTGACGCTCTATCAACTGAGCTACTCCCTGCTGTCTAAATATACATCTAAGGACATTGTAATTGTTTGAAGAACTGCCCTATTACTGAATTTTGTCAACGATAAACCCGTATCCACTTTTACAATATTTTCACAAATTTTGATTCAAGAAATCAATGTCTAATTACAAGTCCCATCCCCCCTTTCCACTTTTAAACAATTTTACAAGATGGACCCTCTGTTCTTATCATAGTGAAAATAATAAATAAAAAGGTTTCTGGACACAATTTGAAAATAATTCCAATTAAAGTCTAATATTTCTGATTATCATCCAAATTTTATCCTCAAAATTAGACCTTATCAGAAGACCTTTAACTCCTACTTCATTAGCATATTCATTTTTATATTTGTTAAAATTTATTAACGAAGTTTTCAAGAATAATAGCACTGATGACATTTAGTTTAAGCTATACATGTACATATCACAAAATTCAGGCCTAATTTTGATGTTCAAAGTTACCGGTACTGCATAATTCAACTAAAACAGTCAGTTGTCTAAGTGTCCAAGGTGTGTGCAGTTAATTAGGTCTTTTCAGCAAACACTGCTGACATGTGACTGGTTTGTTCTTAGGTGTGGCAGACATGTGGGTGAAGTTGCAATATGGTCAATTCAAACTTCAGCCAACCAATCTTTATCAGACAAGAATCTCAATCTTCCATACTTGAGGCTGACCTTGCAATGCAAAGAGACTTGGTCAGTTCAATTTGTACTTTTGGAAAAAGAAGAAGCCTCTTCCATTTGTTCTATTTTACATCTTCTCTTCTCAGAAGCTCTTCTGCATCTTCCAAGTATCGAGTGGAAGAGGAATGAAGAAAACAGGAGAAATTTGTTATATGACTTCAAAATCTCTGTGTTCTGATTGGTTAAACTGCCACCTGCTGCCTTTGGTAAAACATTATAGCACCCTCACGTGTGTACATGAAGGTGATATAAGATTCAAAAAGTTCACCTATCTTACTGCCAGTGTACCTAGCCACAGCATGCACTTCTGCTCAAGTGAGCATCATGCATTGCTAATCACTAATGGAATGTATTTTCTGTCTGTCCATCTGTTTATCCATCCATCTGCCTCCTTTTGTTTGTCCATAATTGTGCTTTAAATGACAGTTTAAATACTATAATTTACAAGGGAAAAAGTAAAAGTTTAATTTTTCTGAAAGTTTAAAGTTTGCTTTTTTGTTAACGACATTGATTGATCAAATTTATATCAGTTTTATGACCAGTGAGCTACAAAATGTGAGACCAGTTGCATTCACAAGGGCGATAACTTATGAAAACTGCATGAGCAAAGTGATTTATTGATATGCACATCTTCTGGTGATGACCATAATATTTACCAGGTTTCATGGCTTTTCTATGAACAAGACACCCAACTGGACCTGATATTGCTCACCTGGTGACATGTCAGCTTGTGAATGCAAATAAACACATATTGAAACTGTAGCAGGAAAAGAAAAGCTTGGAGCACAGAGTTGCTACATTGTCTATTAATGTTGGTGTCATTTATCTTCTTTCCTAGACCATATATTCAGGATCACTTTCTTGGCACAAAAAGGACAAATCATTTATACAACCAGCATTTTCCCCTGGATCTCTCCTAGCCCATGGGGTCTTGGCCCTAATTCATGAATACCAGTAGAATGATTCCTTTGGATAAATAGACATATACAACCTTTGCCAGAAATAATATCCCCTTGACCTGATGTAATTCATATTTGTCAGGAAAGTTCAAATACTTTATCCCCATTCCAAAATGATACCGTGTTCAATACCCATATCAACAGAACTTAAAGCTGAGTGGACAAGATTTGTGCCAGGCAAGAGGTTTACTAAGTCCCTGGTACAAATCTTACTACCCAAGGGTTAGGTAACCCTATCCTGTACATATATGTAGAAAAGATCCATCTCACTGCCTACCACTTTCATTGTTTTTAAGTGGAATACTGCAGAATATGAAAAGTCTGTGCACAATCTGCACATTAAAATATGTGCACTGATAATGCCAAGTGAATGAAGCCCCATAGACACTACATGAACTTATCTAGAAAAATTCTATGTGTGTGTGTATATATATATATATATATATATATATATATATATATATATATATATATATATATATATATATATATATTGCTGCCAATATAATGAAAAAGGAGGTCAAAGTTATAATTCGCTCCAAGTGTGTATATATATATATATATATATATATATATATACACACACACACACACACATATTTACTTTTTTTTAGGAATACTTCCAGTTAAAAGATAAAAAAATGGTTTAAATTGAATTCTTCCTTAATCATTTCATCTGCAAGTGAAGCATTCTTACAGTTAAAAGAATACTGGAGATAACAAAATTCTTAATAATTTCATCTGCTAATCCAGTATACAGTATACTTACATTTCTGAGAATATTTGACATATAATTTTTCTCAATATTCACTGCTGAGTGAAAGTCACCAAACTTGATCCATGCTTGGGAGTGATGCTTTTGTATGGGAGCATAAAATCCAATCATTTTATAAGCAGAAGACAGGACTGTTAAATAAATGTGTGTAGATATGAACAGAAAATCAATAAAATGAGGCAAGCAAGCTGACTAAAAGCCTCCTGTAATAAAGGCAGCCAAATATCGAGAAGCAGACGACACTGTTTATCACAGCTCTCTAATGTTTTAAACTGTTAGTCAGCAATCGATGTATAAAGATTTGAATTATGGGAGACCCTCAAATTTATGGAGTACTGTAAAATGCCTATTTACATTTTCTTTTAAGAAAAGTCTCATAGGAGACCCTAATAGTTGCAAATGAGGATACACAAGGAGGATACACAAGAAATGATACATTATTATACCTTCAGTACAGTTAATTGCAGTTGAGAAACCAAATCAAACTGTATCAGTACAAAATCCATACAACTTGAAATAATTCTTTATATTTATCTCTTTTCAACACTTTGCTTATCGTCATCACACCAACATAATATTTAACCTAAAAACTGTCCACAAATTCAGCAGCTTGGAGAAGCCCTTTAATATGAAACGTTTAGCTTTAAATTTTCCCTTTTGTCTTGTTACGAGTCATTAATAATTATTACTATACTTTTGTGTGATGTTTTCATAGTTATGTTTATGAAAAATGCAGAATAAGTCATAACACCATAAAGTAACCCACCGGCAGGGGTGTAGCTAGGAATACTCAAGTACTCAGTAGCTCAGTGGCAGGGGTGTAGCTAGGAATACTCAAGTACTTAGTAATCCATTGGCAAGGGTGTAGCTAGGCCTACTCAAGTACTAGCCAGGGTGTAGCTAGGCCTATTCATGTACACAGTAGTCCACTGGCAGGGGTTAAGTTAGGCATACTCAAGTAATCAGTAGTCCACTTGCAAGAGTGAAGTAGGCACACTCAAGCACACATGTGAGTGCATAGTATTGCCAAATTTTACATGTGAAGCATGCACCTTCATCACGTCTTCAAATCTTTTTATTATGCTCTGTACAGATCATAAGTACCCCTGCTATTCCACGGACTGGGCTACCTGAATTCAACATACTATAGCCCACACTTAGCATTCTTGCAGTCCATATGCTCTGAACACAAGATTTCTTTGACCCTGTAAACTACTCACTGTGTATCCAATTTACAAGGGGTGAGTCTTATTAAAGTTTAAGATAACAAAAACAAAAACAATATGCATCCAAAACATGAATACTATCGAGGATTTTTTGTGGGGTGAACCTATTCAACTTAAGATGTACCTAAAAATAAATATTAAAAACCAGTTCAAATACACACCACCATCATAACATTTACAGAAACCATGTTTATCTACATAAATGTCTATGATTGTACAACACACTTTATACTATATTGCAGAATTTTTTGCGGATATAAAATGAAGCGATTTTACCAAAAAATGCAAGTTTCATTTTTGGATAGTTTTATGATTTAAGCTCTAGGATGGTTATAATATATGATAACTTTTAAGGGGATTTGTTTTTACAATCTCACTCTTAAACAGCCAAATTGTTAAAATTTCTCAATATGTCTTACATATACAAACATACACACTACCTGATATGTAGAGACTACAATACAAACATACACACTACCCAATATGTCTTACATATACAAACATACACACTACCCAATATGTAGAGACTACAATACAAACATACACACTACCAAATATGTCGTACATATACAAACATACACACTACCCAATATGTCTTACATATACAAACATACACACTACCCAATATGTAGAGACTACAATACAAACATACACACTATCAAATTTGTAGAGACTACAAGTATCTATCAATAAGACCGGTAACCCAAGCATTTTCAAACATTATTCACTTTAAATGATTTTTGTATGGGTATATGAAGAAAAAAAAAAGACGTTTTAAGTTTTCCTTTTTTTTTTAGGTTGGTGTTACATTATTAAAATTAGTTTCAGATATTAAAAAAAGCTACATTTAATAGCAGTAATACATTACCTACCAATATTACGAAGTGAAACCAAGTCATCATCACCAAGAACCATAAACAACTCTCTGCTACCAAAAAGGTAAGAAGCTCACTCCTCCTCCTCATTAAGGCCAAAGCAAGCAAGAGAACTGATTCATGTGAAAGATTTGAAGGAAGCCTCACTCAGTGGTTTGAAGAGATTGCTGAACCATGACTGTCGAGGCCACAGAGGAGCTACCAGAATAAGCACTTGCACAATCAGTCTGAAAGGTGGGAGGGCAAACTCAAATAGCCAATACCACTTAGACTGAAGATGTTCACTGTCCAAATCCTCTGAACCAGGACTGGGGAGACATAAAAAGGGGGGGGGGAGGTGTTGTCCCATCTCATCATAAACAAGTCCACCAGAGGTTTCTGCACAGTCGAAAAAGTGACTCTGCTACCTCCTGATGCAGAGAACATTCCAAAAGGACCCACTGGCCTTTAAGACAGATTGTGCACCAAGATATTCTTCTTGCCAGGAATATGGTGGACTTGGAGTGTGATCTCCTCTGCAGCTGCCCTTTCCTTAACATAGGACGTCCCAAACTTCCACACAAAGTGGAAGAAAGATGAATACCTCCTTAACTTTGAGGTATGTTATTACTGATGTGTTGTCTGACGAGACCCACATGCAGTGACCCAATAAAGTTGACACATCCCTCAAGGGTTAGAACACTGCCAGCAGTCCCAAGTTGTTTGTATGAAGGGGTGCTTCTTCCCAGGATCAAGGTCCCTGAGGAACTACACCCTCTGGCTCCAGGTTCATGCCCCAGCACCAATCTTATGCAATGGCAAACAGAAAGGAGTGGGGGTCGGGTGTGTGGATTGGGACTCCATCCAAAACCAGTCCTGATTGAGCCACCAACTCAGGTAGTGGTAAAAATTGGATCCCAGGGGAATCCATGTAGATAGAAGGTCCTTGTGCGGTTCCCAGTTTGCCAGAACAGAAACTGGAGAGGGCGCAACAAGAAAAACCTCCCTAACAGGAACAAGTCCACCAGAGAGTACAGGGTTCCCAGGAGGGAAAGGTAAAGATGAGTCAACAATTATTTTTGCCTAGGAGAGCTGTTATAAGAGATATTATCTTATCGAACATGACCAGTGGAACAAAGGCTCTCCCGAGGGTTGTGAGGAAATTCATTCCACATAAAGAAAATCCTGAGAAGGGATGAGATCCAACTTCCTTAGGTTGGGAAAAAAAACCAAGATGGGTAACTATGGGCCAACAAGGGGACAAGTCCTTCAGGAGGGAATCTCTAAGGACATTAAGCACAAATCAGTTGTCGAAGACTGGATTATGAGAATCCCTAGGGACCTCAGGTGGGCTGTGAGTACCCCATCACCCTAGTAACAACTCTGGGAGCAGAAGCAAGTCTGAACAGAAGAGCTCCAATGTAGAATACCTCCTGGCCAATAGCAAAAGCAGAGGTATTTTTCTTGTGTGGAGGGAAGATGGGGATATGAAGAAATGCATCTGAAAATTGATGGAGACCACCCAGTCGGATGGCCTTATGACATGCCAGACCAAAGCGGTAGTCGCCATTTTGAAGTTGTTCTTCCCAAAGAGAATTGTTTGGGTCAGAAAGGTAAATTACATAGTCATGACTACCGGCCTTTTTGAGACCAGAAAATGTCAGCAATGAAAAAGGTTGGTTGTTTATTAGCCTCTCTATTGCACCCTTCTGCAGAAGGGTTTGTGTACCTCTTCTTATTAACTATACCAGTTTAGACTGGTGAAAAATGGGGGTCCATGGTAGCAGAGGGTGTTTCAGGAAGCTCTCCTTTTAGGTAGAAAGGATGCACATCATACATAATACTCGACCAAGCCCTTGTCAAATAGGGTTGATCTAGATCCTTTGGGAAGTTCAGGAAGAGGCAGGCATGGCAGGAGAGAGAGCGAGTCCCTATGGCCTGACCACCCCCGTCCATAGGGAAGGGGAAGGGGAAGTAGTCAGAGAACTTTCTCCCTATCTATTTGAAGGACAGGTGAAGAGGAGGTTAAATAGAGGCAGTGACTGCATCTGTATTAAAAACATGGGTGAAAGTTCAAAGGGGCAATTGGTGAGAGTGCACTTCTTGGACAGTTGTGATGGGCCAAGTGCCGCTGCAAGGGACCAATGTTGTTTGGTCCTCTAAATCCTGAGACGCCATGGAAGGGATGAGGCCTCCTTTAGGAGCATCTCCATCTCCAATAATGCAGACTGTAGAAGTTTCTTGCTAAGGTCCAGCAAGATCTTGGAAGTCTCTAAAGCAACATCACTGTGTAGGTAAAGCAGCTCTGCAGGGAGTCCCATGCCAGGCAATAGTAACCAAGCACCAATGCCTCCCAGGTTTTAACTGAGAAACAAGCCCAGTTCCCCATGAAAATCACCTCTTATGTCCCATCCTCGAAAGGGGAGGGGGGCCTGAGGGACCACACCTGCAATGGATCTTAAATCTGGCAGCCTAAACCTGTGGTTGAAGCAAAGAAGGGGGGGAAAATGTCCACCCTTTCTGCTTTCTGGTGAACTCTTTCGCTCTTACAAACTTTTGCAAAAACTCCTATACCCTTGAGAAATGCATGAGCAGCAGAAGGTTCAGGCGCTAACACCCCCCAAGAAGAGAGAATCCCCCCCCCCACACACACACACTTTTTTGTTGTTGAGTCAACTCCTCATGGGGAGTGATGGGACTGCCATTTTTACTAACAGACCTTTTCTTAAGCAGACAAAGCTGGCCCATGTCCTGCAATATCCAATCTGCTCTGACAGGGGAATTATTGATCTGATCCCTGTCCTGAGACCGATGATGGGACTGCCGTTCTAGTGGACCTTTTAGGAGGCTGAGAACACAACTCATCCTTCCCAAGTAGTCTAGAGGGGAGATGACCAGTTGCCCTCCTCTTGTAAAGCTTCACATGGGGGGTAATGACCCTACCCCTGTCCTCATGATGATGGAGCTTCATTGACTAGTACTGGAAGACTGGTGATCAATGCTGGAAGACCGGTGACCGGCACCCAGTGTTGGAAGGTTGGTCACAGTGTCGAGTCACCCTGCCCGGCCAAGGACCAGTCAGGCGACTCTAATCTGATGGAAGAGCCCTCCTCAAAACTTAACAGAGCTTGATCACTGCTCTCCCTTTTGAGAGAGTTGCCATCTGCTTGTCACCTTCACCAGGTTAAGGGCCTTGAGAGGGTGCTGCTCCTCCCTATCCAGGGGTGTGTGACTCACTCTCAAGAGGGTGCTGCTCCTCCCTATTCAGGCGGTGTTACTCACTCTTAGCCTGAGTTTTTCTATTTCCTCCCTTGGGAGGGACCCTAGATCGCACCCTATTTGGCACCGACTGCATTGGTAAGACTGTCAGGGATCCTTGGGCCTTATATATATTTATTTTTTTAACAAAGAGAGAGAGAGATAGATCCCATACCCTCCTGGGATCAAGGAGTCTTACTCATAGTCCCGTGGGCTCAAAGAATGATCCCATACCTCCTGGAATCAAGTAGTGCCAACCATGATAGAGTTCTGTGACTCTTCTGGAGATTTACATCTCTCAACTTCATGAGAGACAGATCCCCCACACTCCTGAGATCGAGAAGTGCCTACCCTAATAGAGTTCTGTGACTCTTCAGGAGAATTATGTCTCTCAACCTCACGAATGACAGATCTCATACACTGCAGGGATCAGATAGAGGAGTCGGAACATTCCTGCTACACGGGGGCAGTATTTTCCATAAAAGAAAAATCTGTACTGCCAAAGCAAGTATTCTCTGAAATGAAAAATATTATAAAATATTTTAAATAGAATATGTACTGGCGAAGAGAGTACTTATACAAATATTAAAACTTGACAATATTAAATGTACTACTAAAGCAAGTACTTTTACATATATTATAATGTCATATTTTATAACTGGATGAAAAAGGAAATAAAATTCTGGAACAACAAAAAGAACATTCCTGTCACACTGGGGCAGGATTTTCCTGGAAAGAAAAATATATACTCTCTGAAATGAAAAATATTATAAAAATATTCTAATTAGAATATGTGCTGCCTATGTGAGTGCTTATAAAAATATTATAATAAATCAACAATATTCAATGTACTACTGAAGCAAGTAGTTATACAAATATTGTAATGTCATATTTTTTAATTGGATGAAAAAAGGAATTAAAAATCCGGAACTACCAAAAGGAGGTAATACATTTTCCCTATGCAGCAATTTATTATATGTACTGCCAGAGCAAGTACTTATACAAATATTGTAGCATAATCTTATTCCAACTGGATTAAAAACGGAAATAAAATTTTGGAACTAGAAAAGGAAAACAATACTTACCTTGCAACAAATACTAATGTACTGCCGAAGCAAGTACTTGTACAAATATTGTAAACTTATTCCTTTTGGATGAAAAAAGGAAATAAAACTTAGGACTACAACTGGGTTGAAACAATTTATTATATGCTGCCACCAGTCCCACACCTAATAAGTTCACGAACAACAAAACAGGACAACTGTTTATAGTACGTAACCTGTGCAAGCTAAATAAGAGGTGTGAGAGATCCATTGGGCTATCCTATCCTGTGAATTGTGAACAGAAAAGAAATAATTATACAAGGAACTAAAAATGGTTATTAATTACTTACCTGTGCTGGTACTATGAAGTAAATTTAGTACTGCCTTTAACCTATCAAGGTGCTATCCTGTGTTTCAAAAAACCCAGAAATAACAAATTAATGTAAAAATAACACTCAATTGTAGCAAGGACTATTGAGACTTACACACAAACTAACAAAATATGTAAGTGAATAGCTAAAAACACATTGAGAAAACCAATAGCAAAGGCAAAATCGTTGAGAGAAATAACACACATCTGATCGACATTGCATCCAAGTAAAAAGAGGAAGTAAACGGGATGTGGGGCTGTGACGCAGGTGTTAGACTGGGACCAGGTTCTTTTCTCAGTTCTAGAACCTTCCATCCTAATAGGCAGAAGGAATCATGTAACTATAGCTTGAACATGGGACATGGTGTCCCGGAAAGTAAGCAATGCAATATTGGGTAGGTAGTGGATTACTGCTATTAAACCATAAATTCTTAGTGTATGGTATTTCATAATTTTATTATCAATTCCATGTGTCTAGCTAGCTGGGCATAAAATATGTGTATGCACTCCTAGAAAAAAAAGTTGGGAGGTGGGGGGGTGGGAAGAGAGAGAGAAGGGTACATATATGTACTATGAATTCACTTTTATTTTTGTGGTTTCACATTTTGTGGAATTTTTGGTTGCTACAAACCACAAATTTAAGAGCACAATGATTGATGATCCATCTGTGGTGTAAATAGATCCCCTTCAAATCCCAAATCCACATTGTCATTTTTGACGAAAACCATAAAATCTGACACCCAAGAAAATAAATGAATTTACTGTAAGCTTTCTTCCCCACATTTCATAGCAAATTGTCTCATTTTGGGTTGCTGAAGCCAAAGTAGATTAAGAGCAAGTATTTTGCTGAGGACTTCCTTATACGCATGTGTGATTTAAATAACACCATCTATCAGACTGCCACAATAGCAAAGCTAATGAAGTGACACCTATTGATAGATCAATAAGAAAACAGCAGAGTTTCCTGATTTGGCTGGTTCCCTGTCCTTAGTCTTGGTTAATTAAATGTGAAAGGAAGAGGGATGCTTAAACAAACAATTCTTCTACAATAAGCATAGGAGGAGGCCTGCCTTGCACGTTTTTTCAGAAAGTGAGGGGTGGGATAATCATTGAATAGTGTTTTTGAATACAAAAACAATTTCTCAAGATGTTATTTAAGTGTGGTGGGCTCATCATCAAATATGATCTAATCATGGGAGAGTTATGATAATCAAACCAGCACAAGGTTCAATGTGATAAAGATGAAATATGAACTGACAGCTAACAGTTCACTACAAAAGCATATTACAGTTGACGCAGTGATTACATTCTTGCTAAAAGTTTTATCCATCTTTGTTCTAAATTTCATGAAAAAAGTGATCAATGAATCAATTTATTTTCATGGGTATCAGTTTTCCTGTTTTTATGAAAAATAAAAATCAGATTTTCATCATTACTTAAATACATGGATTGGGAAGGCAGTTCTAATGTTTCCATGGAAGGATCATTCTTCACAGGGTCTTAAAATTCATGGTTTGTAGCACTCACAAAAACCACAGTTTGTAGCATCCACAAAATCCATGAAAAAGAAGTACCATCTATACTCACTTATAAGTCGAGTTCAACGGCAAACTCTGCCATCGCATAATGTGCCAGCAGATCTGGATCTGCGCAGTTTGTTATGAGTAATTAGTAGAACAAACAGCACAGACCCAGATCTGCAGGCGCATTATGCGACTGAAGATCAGAGTCTATGTTGTTCATAGTTGGACTTGAATTATAAGCGAGTAAATATGGTAGGCAAAATTTTGCAAACTTAGAGTGAAATCTTTTTTGGGCTTTTCTAATAAAAGGGTCCAAAATGTGTAATTCTTAGACTGGTTCTTCTAAGAAAACTGGGTAAATCTGCACAGTAATAATTGTTGCATTCTTTCCATTGTTTTCATATTAGTGGCTGTTCCTTTGACATTTAAAAGGCATTCTTAGGGATGGTGGGTAAGCTGGGTGTTATATGTAACCATATATGTGAAATCAAAAATAGTTTTTTTAGGCAGGAAATAAATTCCTGATCTGCTAGGAAATAAAGTTGGTATTTTTATTGGCAGAAAATCAAGAATAATGAGTATTTTCAATAATTGGGATGAACATGAGTACAGTACTCCCTCATAATGCTGTCCATGGAGTACACTGCCTTATAGCTAGACTGCCTTAAAATGAGGTACAATAGAAATATTTTTACTGCTATTTTTAATGAAATGGGATCCATAACCATACCCACCTTATAAAAGAAACTGATTTATAATAAAGGGCCCTATAGCGAGGGAATGCTGTCAGTGGCGGTGCGACGAGGGGGGGCAGGGTGAGCAATTGCCCCCAGGTAGCAAGCGAGGGAGGAGCTGTCTGGAGCTTTTTTCTTTTTTTAGCTGTAACTGGGGCTTAGATGGGGGTGGGGTGGGGTTGGAGATTGGCAACTGACATAAAAACTGTTCCCTGTGGCAAAGTAGGGGTGCCACTAAAGACCATTGCCTCCAGGCGCTTTGGTAGGGGCACCACCAAAGATCATTGCCCCCGGGCACCTCAAACCCTCACACTGCCACCAAGTGCTGTACCTATTTCTTGCAACAGTGCCAGCCCTGGGATAGTAGAACCCCACTTATCAATAAAATAATGGATCACTGAAATTTATTCATTATAATAACTCCCCAGAATACTATGTCTTGCCTGCATGCTCCACCATGGCATAATCCAAAAACCTGCATAGTCAATAAAACAACAAAAGTAGGTCACTGTGCCTACTTTTGCCTGTGGTGAGTAGTACCTCCAAGATATACCCATCAAGTTTCACAAGTGTACATATGCCAAAGAAACTGAGCTAAATACAAAACTTAACATAATCAATGGAGTGTGAAAAAGTGGGTCACTGTGACCCACTTTTGCCCATGATGAGTAGTACGTTCCGTGACAAATACACCTATAAAGTTTCATGACTTAACATACAACAGTGTCGGGCAAACTGAGCTAAATGCAAAAACTCAAAGTTGATGCCAATGCCAACAACAGCACCATTTAGAAATATGAACCTACACATGGCGTACATTTCACAAGGAAGACAAAAAACAAAATGGATGGTAGTATGAATATCCCATGTGAAAGAGAGCAAAATTTGTAGCTGTGCTATTTTCATCTCAGAATAATAAACAAAATCCCATAGCTTCTTTCATAACAAAGTCATGAACGATTCCTAAGAGCCTAAATAATACAACAGATCAAACAGAGTACCATATTTATTCAATGATAAGACCATGCTTGATGATAAGCCCACCCCTATACCCCATTTTTACAAAATTTGGTAAATATTTACTAAGACTGTATCTGTCTGATAACAAGTCCTTCTCCTACTTTTTCGCAAACTTTTAAGCAGCCACACACCTCCCCCCTTCTTATCATAATAGTAGTGATACCTCATTATAAAGCCCCTCAGTATACTGCTGCCCCTCTTATAATGTGGTCATGGTCATGGATCTCATAAAGATATTTGAATTTTGTTTTATCATTGCTTCTTGAATAACACACTTAATTTTAGTTCTTGGCTATGGAGAACCAATTATAAACTGATTTTACATGATTAAATAACCAGTACACTATTATTGTGTTTTTTATACACTATTATGACATAGCCTTGTTGGAATATCCCTCAGTATATGGCTCCCTCACTTATAATGCAGGTCACTTTATGGCTCTAATGAACAGCATTATAAAGAGAGAACTGTACTGTACTGTACTGTAAGTCTAGCAGAGATACAGTAAGTTCAAACAGAGGGCATTCAACCTAATAAAAAAACAAGTCTTTTACGTGCCATCTTACAAAGATATGAAGTCAAATCAATATCAGGGAATGGATGAGCTACTCAATATCTGCTACAGCAGCATAGTTACTAATCACTGTTTCTCCAACATCTTCTGTATATATACAATTAGACACTGTCTTTTTTATTTATTTCTTCAGTATTTTTTTTCTCATTTATTTCTGTGAATATAATTTTTAGTTGTTTTGCAAAATAAAAAACATTTTTGTCAGTACATAAATTTGTTGGTATCATCTGATGGGGGATAGGTCTTTTTGTCTTCATAAGAGATACAACACTCCCTCATTATACGCTTTTCATTATAACATGGTTCAAGTTATTAGTTGAGTATGGTCATTGATCCAATTTCATTATGTGGCAGTAAAATTAAATGATCATGTACTTCATTATAAGGTGGTATACTCTATGGCTCCCATGGACAGGGTTGTAAAGAGGGAGTTCTGTATATGGTTCATTCTACCTTTACAATCATAGTTTGTAGCAACCACAAGGGACTGATGCTCTTCTGGATGATAAGAATTTCCATGAATACAAGATAAGACTGTTTCCTCTTTTTAACTGCTGAGTGTTGAAACCATCTTTGACCTTCTTGAGCAATAATCAAATTTCAAGATGGCCACCATGGTGGCCAGATTGGATGTAAGATTAACACCATTTTCATTTTTGACCAACTAGATATCATAAGAAGTCTTTTGGTGAAAATTACATGTTGATATGAGTAGCGATAACAAGATTTTAGAGATATAATACCAGCATCATTTTCATTTAGGACCAACTAGATATCATAAGAAGTCTTTTGGTGAAAACTACATGTTGATATGAGTAGCGATAACAAGATTTTAGAGATATAATACCAGCATCATTTTCATTTAGGACCAACTAGATATCATAACAAGTCTTTTGGTGAAAACCGAACGTTGATATGACTATAGTGATAACTAGATTTTCAAGATGGCCACCATGGCAGTCATAATGGTCAGAAAGGCACCAGACTGAAACATTGTGACTCCTATATACAGATGTATCTTATGTTTCTCAAATCTGAGGTATAGCGACTTGAGATATATTGTAATCACTGAATAGAAGAGGGACTATAAGATAAAGGTCTTGAGCAAAAGAATTAGGTTTCGCAAAATGCTGTCTCACTTGCAACCCGTGCAATGATGTACATTTCCCCCAACTGATTGGCAAAAGCTTTAAGCCTGAACTTATATACTGAACCAGAACACTGTTGCCACTGCCACCACTGGATAAGTAATACCTTTCTTTGTCTCAACATGCTGTCCTAGATAATACAATGAATGAAAAGAAGAGAAAAAGAAACAGGTAGGTGGACAAACAGGCTGTCAGGCAGAAGGTGACAGAGTGAGAAAAAAGATAGAGCAAAATATAGGAAAATTAGAAAAATCAAGAAAAAAGAGAAAAATATTAAAGAAAGAAAAACTTCACTAAGAGTTGGAATAAAAAGATGAGACAAATAACTACATGTAAAGATGCACAGGCAGATGGATAGAGAACAGATGGTTAGAGAGATAACAGATACCTTATTTGAGTAGAAACAGTAAACCTACTTGTAATAGGAATATACATTTCTAGAGAAAGGGTTGAAGTATCCTAATTTTGTAGAGAGACTGAACATTTTTCATGAATCTGAATTACAGTGATCCCTCACTATAAAGCCACTCAGTATACAACTGCCCCTCTTATAACATGGCCTTGGTTATGAATCCCATTACATTGGTTATTTTTTGTTTTTTTAGCATTTATACATATATTCCTTAATTTAGTTCTTGGCTCATGAGAACAAATTATGTGATTTCACATCATACAATAGTCTATTTTTGTGGTATAATGCACTATACATACAGAAAATATCAGAGTTACAGTAATTTACAGTGATATCTAAGTCTCTTTTAACAAAAGAAAAAGATGTCCCTCATAGGATTTTGTTACAGATTTGAAAATTAGAGTTCAGCCCTTCAAGCTTTAACTGAACTACAAATATGAATAAATTGATTTGTTGTTTTCTTCCTGATAAACACTATTAAGGAGTAGGGCCTGGGCAAGGTACTTTTTTTTAAAAAAAATTCCAGATATGAGCAACTGAGTAACAAGATTTGATTTATTGACTGGATTCTATAATGCAGAATTAGATACCAATAATGTGTCCAAATGACAAGGGTGCACCATACAAAATAATGGCAGAAGCCTTGGTTCCAGATGCAGGACCAGACTTGTAGATCAAACAGGGGACTATCAACTCAGTCAAATTTTGATGGAAATAGATAAAAGCTGAACCTGACCTAGTCTTCTTGATACTGAATCTCATTTAGATTTTTCTTTAAAAAAAAGCTTTTCAAAAAAGTAACTGAGCAGAAGGAAAATATATGATATGCAGAATGTAATATGCGCATACAGATGTTTCAATATGGGCAACACTATATGCCCCTTTGTTAAAATATGGCAGAGGCAAAACTAGTAGAAATGTATCAATTTGAGACTGGTGCTCTCCTAATAGTTCTTTGTCAAAATAGACCATAATCTAGTAAAATAACATTAATAATCAGATCATGACAAATGAATGAAATGCAAATCTGTTGGTCACAATCATAATGTCTAACCATGAATGGTACAATTATATGCCTGTCCCATGTTTTAATTGTCCTCTATGTAAGCACTATTAGGGCATAGTGAACTGGAGATTATTTACCAGCAGGTCTCGATAATCTGGATCTTTCATTAAAGTATGCAGTCTTGAATTAAACTCACTGCACAGAAATCATTATTTTCTTTTTGACTTACCATGACTGTGACCTCTGAAATGTAGACCCTCAAAGGTATAGGTGTTACCCTAAGTGTAAAATATCCACAAAGTTTGATCAAGGAACTTATTTTAGAATGAAAGTTATTCTGCAAAACCCACTTTATTTTAGCTACAATGACCTTGATCTTTGATCTTTTGACCACAAAATTAATAGGCCTCTTCCATGTTAAGTGCAAACCCACTGCAAACCTTGATCAATGTATGTGGTCTTGAACTAAATTTATTATACAAACAAGTTTTCTTCTTTCAGTCACAGTGACCTTGACCTCTGACCCCAAAATCAATATGCTTCTTTCTTACCCAAAATATAAGTCATCCACTTTTTTGGTGCAGGTACATGGTCGAGAACTGATTTTTTGTGCAGAGACCATAGTTCATTTTTCAGCTACAGTGAACTTGACCTTTGACCATTTGACCCCACAAAGTTTGGTAATGGTATATGGTCATAACTCCAGTTATTGTGTGGAAATGAAATAAGTAACAGACAGATGGAAAGACAACATTATCACAACACACTCCGTCTTACGGTGGGCATATAATAAAAAATGTATATTTCTGCAATATAAGCAGCAATAAAATTATATTTTCCTGTCTCTTTCAATTAATGCCTCAATTAACTACTTGCCAATCCAGGGCATGGCAAATGATGTTAGACTGGTCTCTCTGCAGGGTATGTCCAATCCATCTCCACTTGCATTCCTTAATGGTGTCAGATATGGGTTTCTGTTGCATTCTCAGCCATAACTCCCAGTTGGGGATTTGGTCTGGCCATCTGATGTGCTGGATCTGTCAGAGACAAGTATTGATGAAGACCTGCAGCTTATGTTCCAAGTTCTTTGTGTGTCTCCAGGTCTCTGCTCCATAGAGTAACACTGATTTGACGTTGGAGTTGAACAGTCTAAGCTTTGCTTTCAGGTGGATGTTATCATTCCTCCAGACTGGTCTGAGGGTTGTAAAGGCATGGCGTACCTTGGCAATCCTGGCATTGATGTCCTCCTCTGTTCCTCCTGACTTGTTCATAATGCTGCCAAGGTATGTGAACTTGTTGACATTCTCAATGGCTTGTCCCTCTAAGAGAATAGGTGCATCCTGGTTTGTATTGGCTCACTGGCATTTTGTCTTGTCAGCATTGATCTCCAGGCCAGTAGTCCGGGCTACAGTCTGTAGTCTCTCTGTCTTTAATTGCATGTGCTGGAGTGTGTGTGACAGCAGTCCAATATCATCTGCAAAGTCCAGATCTTCCAGTTTTGGGTAAAGGTCCACTGCATTCCTCGTGGTAGGTCCATTGCCATCTTCATCACCCAGTCTATCACTAGTGAGAAGATCATTGGTGAAAGTAAGCATCCTTGCGTGATGCCAGTGTCAACAGAGAAAGAAGGAGACAAGTCTGTGTTGTGTAGGACATGACAGGTTGTGTCTTTATAGAGGCACTGGATAATCCTGACAATCTTCTCTGGGATGCCATAGTATCTTAGGATTTTCCATATAGTGCTTCTATCCACCATGTCAAATGTTTTCCTGAAGTCAAAAAAATTTACATACTGGGGTGACTGCCATTCTAGGGACTGTTGTATGATAATGCGGTGTGTTGCTATCTGGTCTGGGCATGACCTCCCAGCCTGGAATCCTCCATATTTTTCTCTCAGCCTGGAATCGACTGTAGACCTGGTCCTCTCCTATATCAGCTTTGTGAGGATCTTAGGTAGGGATAGGAGCTGAATACCTCTCCAGTTCTGGCAGTCACTAAAGTCTCCTTTCTTGGGAATCTTGACAATGTAGCCCTTCCTCCACTTTTGCGGCACCTCTTCTTTGTCCTATATTTCCTGTGACATCTACTTTTAAAGCTTCTGGTGAGATGTTGTCCAGATCTGGGGCTTTACCACTCTTGATTTTCCTGATTGCCTGTGTGACTTCTTCCTTGGTAATGGGTCCTATGTTGATGTTCAGATCCTCTCCCTCTTCTAGGATGGTTGGGTTTTCAACATATGTGCCCCTGAGCAAACTGCTGAAATGTTCCTTTCACCTGTCGAGCTGTTCTGCCGGTTTGCTCAGGATATTCCCATCCTTTCCATGTACAGGCTTGTTTGAGTTGGTTTTCCTCCCTGATAGTTGCCACGTGATGTTGTAGAGGCTCCTCATGTCATTTATTTTCACAGCTTTCTCTGCATCTGTGGCCAGTATTCTTCAACAAGTTCCCACTTATCTTTCCTCACACTCTTCTTGACTTCCTTATTCTTCATCTTGTATTCCTCCTGAAGACGCTGTTTTTGTGCTCTAGTCTTTGCCTATACAAGTCTCTGCTTGATTTCTCATCTGTCTTCAATCTTCTTGATTGTATCTTCTGACAGCCAGCTCTTGAGCTTCCATCTTCTGTATCACAGCATCTCCTCACAGGTTGACATGAATGTGCTTCTAACATGTTCCCGCATCTTTTCTATGGAGCCATCATCAAGGTCAGCAAGAGCCTGGGATCTGTTGGAGAGGGAAATGGCGAACTCCTGTTGTTTCTCAACAGTCATGAGCCTGGAGGTGTCATATCATGAGTGTTTCTGTAGTCCTGTCTTCTTTATGCTGTTAATTCTGGTCTTCAGTTTCGCCATCACCAGAGCATGGTCTGAGCCAAAATCTGCTCCTCTACAGGCTCTCACATCCATCAGAGTCCTCCTCCATCTGTGGGAGATAGCAAGGTGGATGATCTGATTCTCTGTTGCTGAATCTGGGGATTTCCATGTAACCTTGTGTATCCTATGATGGGGAAAAACTGTCCAGCCAATCATTAGGTCGTTTTGAAGTCTGCAAAGAACTCTCCATTGTCATTTATCTATCCTAAGCCTTCTTAACACATGATGAGTTCCTGTCTGATATTGTCACTGCCCACTTTTGCATTTATGTCGCCCATCACAAGTGTGACATCCCTCTTTGGTACTCTGTCAAACACGCTCTGCAGTTGCTCATAAAAATCCTCCTTGGCCTCCTGGTCTGCAAGGTTCGTTGGAGCATAGCACTGCACAATGGTTATCTTTTGAAATTTTGACTGGAAGCAGGCTGTCAAAATCCTCTTGCTGACTGGTTCCCACTCCATCAGGCTTCTTTTTGCTTTCTTGCTCAACAACAGTCCCACTCCATTCCTGTGGTTGTTGTCCTCATTGGGCAGTCCTGAGTAGAGATGTCCTGACGCCATGGTGATTTGGCCTGATGTTGTCCATCGAACCTCACACAGTCCTAGGATCTCCACCTGTACCTATCCATCTCTTTTGCAACTTGTGCTGTTTTCCCTGTCTCATACAGTGTTCTTACATTCCATGTCCCAATCCTTGTAACAGTCTTGGTGGAGAGAAGATTGGTCGGCAAGTCAGCTCCCTCTCAGGTTTGGCTGGTCTGCTTCATATGCTCTCCCCTGGGTCGTTCCATTGATCCAATGAATTTTCTGCTGTGTTGGTTTCTGTAGCGTGGCTTTTTTTTATGTGGTGCAGGTGCGGCTTTTTTTTATGTGGTGCAGGTGCTAGCCCCATACACAACCCTTGTAGATGGTACAGTGATCACTGTTTCATTAAAGTGTATTGTGTTGTATGTAAGGCCACATCATACTGGGGTATGATGTAATGATGACAGTGTTATAATGGACTATATTATATATGAAACCATGTCACAATAGGGTATTGTGTTGTAAGTATGGACACGACATACTGGGATATAATGTAACCATGAACGTGTTATAATGGGCTATATTATATATGAAATCATGTCATAATAGGTTATTGTGTTGTAAGCCACATCATACCAGGGCATGGTATAACCATGATAGTGTTACAGTAGGCTATATTATGTATGAAACCATGTCACAATATGGTATTGTGTTGTAAGGAAGGACATGACATACTAGGATATGATGTAACCATGAACATGTTATAATGGACTATATTATGTATGAAATCATGTCATAATAGCTGATGTAAATAAGGAAACAACATACTGGGGTATGATGTAACCATGTTAGTGTTAAAATGGGTTATATTATGTTTGAAACCATATTAAAATAAATTATCTACATAAAACCACATTATAATTTAGTTTTCATTGATAAAGAACTACACTCCAGCAAACTCAAAAAACTTGCACTGACAAACCTGTATTAATCCAACTTAACTGGATCCATGACCATAACCATGTAATATAAAGGTCTGCAGTATATTGAGGTGCTTTGGAGTGAGCATTCTTGCAAGCTATGGGCAAAGATCGCTATTCTCTCTTTTCACCCATGGCTGATTGCAATAAGATTTCCTTGTTTCTCATGAATATGCATAAACAAATGAATGTCATCAATAAGCCAATGAAATAAGCTCTTATACATCAACAGAAGTGACCTTTTATTGATTGATAAGTGACTGTTTGGAAGAGAAAATCTCATAGGCTCACTCAATCAGCATGAAAAGTCATGTTGAGTTAACCTTCCCAAAAATGTTTACTTGGGTTTGTAATGACTGGTTAAGCAGGTTTATGCATATTCATGAGAAAAAAGGAAATCTTATCACTTGCAACCATGGGTGAAAAGAGAGCATAGCAGACTGTCACCCATGGCTTGCAATGATGTGGAGTGAGAAACACTTTAAAATGACTGATGTGTGTCTGCATGAATGAACATTTGAAAGTGTATCAGCTCACTCAAAACTTAAGGAGAAAAAGTATGTTGCTTATGCCAGTTCTGTACAATAAGGTTGCAATGACATATCTGAAAAAAAATATATGAACAGATTCAGTGAAATTTTGTCCCATCACCTACTGTGGTGAGGTCACCAAAAGTATACAGTAATGAAATCTGGCTGTGACCCTTGCGACAGAGCTGTAGAGTCACTAGGCAGACATGAAAGTAATCAACTTTCATGTCTCTATCTCAGTGGGCATTAGAATAAAGTGCAGAAAAGGGGAACAAAATTAATCAGTGACCTTCACCTTGAAAATAAAAACCTTGACTGTGATACATGAGATGTCATCAAACAGTGAAACATAAGTGTACCATGATTCATCCCTGAACTTCAAACAGCTTATAAGATATAAAGCAGAAACAAAAGCAACCATTAAATATACACCTGTGACTTTGACCTTGAAGACAGAACCACAGATGTGGAATGCAACAAATCTTCTGGTGACATTTTCATTTATCTAAAACAGCTCGTAAGTTATAGAATGGAAGGGAAAATGTTACTGAAACCTAAAATATTGGCCTGTATTCTTTACCTTGAAGATAGGACCATCAATGTGGTACACAACAAATATAGCAAGGTTTATCCCTTAATCTCAAATGGCTTTAATGGAATAAAATAGAGAAGTACCAAGAAAAACTTAAAATATTGACCCATGACCTTGACCTAAAGATAAAACCTCCAATGTGGCATGAAACACACCTGCTGATCATGATATGTAAGTATATCAAGTTTTACCTCTTAATATCCAATGGCTCTTAAATTATTGAAAGGAAAGGAATGTGATGGTAAACTTAAAATATGAATGCATGACCATGACAATGAAAATGGCCCCCAATGTGGTATATGAGACACTTTCTAATGATAATGTCTAGGTATACCAAGTTTCATTCCTAAAGTTGAATGGGCTTTCAAGTTATAGAGCAGAGAGGAAAGTGATGGAAAACTTAAAATACTGACCTTTGTCCCTGACCTTGAAGTTAGGATCACCAATGTAGTACACAACACACTTTCTCATGATGGTATATAAGAATATCAAGTTTCATCCCTTAATCTCCAACAGCTCTGAAGTTATAGACTGCAATTGTAAGCATGACAGAAAACTGAAAATATTAAAAAGTGACCTTGACCTTGAAAATATGATCCCCAATGTCATAAGCAACACACCATCTAATGATGATGTATAAGTATACCAATTTTCATCCCTTGATCTTAAACAGATCTAAAGTTATAGAGTGGAATGGAAAGTGTGAGGGACAACTTAAAATATTAAGCCATGACCTTGACTTTGAAAATAGTACACACACACCCTTGTGGTACATGACACACCTTCTAACAATGATGTAAAAGTATACCAAGTTTCATTCCTTAATCATAAATTGCTTGAAAGTTACAGAGCAGAAAGGAAAGTATGACAGAAAACTTAAAATATTGAGTCATGATCTTGTTCTTAAAGATAGAACCCCTAATGTTGTTCGAGACATACTTTCTAAATAGCATGTATAAATAAACCAAGTTTCATCCCTTAATCTCAAATGATTTGAAAGTTATAGAGCACAAAGGAAAGTTGATCCATGAACTTGATGTTGAAGACAGTACCCCCACTGTGGTACATGACACATTTTCTAACAATGATGTGTAAGTATACAAAGTTTCATTCCTTAATCAAAAATGACTTGAAAGCTAGACCAGAAAGGAAAGTGTGAGGGAAAACTTAAAATATTAAGCCATGACTTTGACCTTAGAGATAGAACCCCCAATGTAATACATGAGACACTTTCTAGTTATAATGTATAAGCATACCAAGTTTCATCCCTAAAGCTGAATGGGCTCAAAAGTTACAGAGCAGAGAGGAAAGTGTGATGGAAAACTTAAAATACTGACCTCTGACCTTTACCATGAAGATAGGATCACCAATTTAGTACACAATAGTCCTTCTCATGGTGGTATATAAGTATATAAAGTTTCATCCCGTAATCTCTAACAGCTCTGAAGTTATAGACTGGAATGGAAAGTATGACAGAAAACTGAAAATATTAAATTGTGACCTTCGCCTTGAAGATATGATCCCCAATCTGGTATGGAAAGTGTGAGGGACAACTTAAAATACTGAGCCATGACCTTGAGGACAGGACCCCCAATGTTGTTTGTGACGCACTTTCTAATGATGATGTATAATATACCAAGCTTCATTCCTGAAAGTTATAGAGCAGAAAGGAAAGTTTGAGGAAAAACCTATAATAATAAAATGTGAACCTGAACTTAATGATAGTACCCCCTCTGTATACATGACACACCTTCTAACAATGATGTATAAGGATGCCAAGTTTCATTCCTTGATCTCAAATGGCTTCAAAGGTACAGAGCAGAATAAAAAGTGACAGAAAACTTAAAATACTGAGTCATGACCTTGACCTTGAAGACAGGACACCTAATGTTGTTTGAGACATGTTTTTAATGATGATATATAAATATACTAAGTTTCATGCCTTAATCTCAAATGATTGAAAGGTATAGAGTGGAAAGGAAAGTGTGATGGATTGACAAAAGGATGGAAACACTACAGTAATACAATGTCCCCAGCTTTTCGCAAAAAGTGGAGGAAAATAATGTCAGATGATAACAATCTGTAGGAATATGCTGACAAATTCTAAAGTAATCAAATCTAGAAGTGGACTAGGTGGGGCTTTTTATTAATGCCAGAGATGATATCAGGCGTATGCTACTCAACATAGAAAGAATACTCTTAAATAAACAAATCCTTTTTATAAGTTTTTATAACAGAAAAATAGACAAAATACATTTTAACCCAAAAACTGATGAAACAAAATTAAACATAACAAATGATTAAAACAGTAAATACTCTCTTAGAATTAGCATGACTTTTGCAAACATAAAAAAAATGTACAATTTTACAACTATAGGAATGGTGACCAAGTAAGGAGATATACAGTGGGCAAGATAGAGTGTTGAACTCATAATCTAAGGGTTGCAGGTTCAATACCTGCCCAAGCCAGCATGGGTCAGCTGTCTTAGCATGTCCTTGGGAAAAGCACTTAGCTTCCATTTCCTCAGCACAATATATCTAAAAAAAAGTGTTGAAAGTGTTGTTAAAAACATGAGCACTGTGATTTTAAAAGCATCTGCAGCAATAATTAGTTCTAAGTTTCATAGTGATCCATCAACAATAAGCCCAAGTGGGCCTAATATCCCTCACTTGGGTAATTGAAATATGTCAGCTTATGAATGCAAATTCACACATGTATTGAAACTGTGGAGGGGAAAGAAAAGCTTTGAGCACATAGTTGCTACACTGTCTATTAATGTTGGTGTCATTTTTTTTATTCTTCTTTCCTAGACCATATATATATAGGATCACTTTAGCAGTATAAAAATGACATGTCATTTACACAACCAGCATAAAAATGACATGTCATTTACACAACCAGCATAAAAATGACATGTCATTTACACAACCAGCATAAAAATGACATGTCATTTACACAACCAGCATAAAAATGACGTGTCATTTACACAACCAGCATAAAAATGATGTGTCATTTACACAACCAGCATCTTCCCCTGGAGTTCCCCCATCCCCTGAGAATTTGACCCTATTTCAGAACTAAAAAATCTATTCATAGCTCTATCCTTAAAGTACTTGGCAGTACAAGGGGAGTTAAACTGTCCAGTCAGCACAGATTCCTTACCCTGGTGGTGCCCTGCCCCTGGAATCATAACTTGGAAGCCACTGAAATCTGCTGCAAAGGGAGCTGTGGTGGCTCAGTGGTTAAGGCACTGGACCCATGATTATAAGGTTGCAGGTTTGAGTCCCACCATCCGATCAGCCTGGATCGACTACCAAATTTCTCTGGATTTTTTTTAAGGTCATGAGTTTATTTGCTCTTAGTAATTAAATCATGAAGTGTTTCAAGAGGAAAGTATATGATATCGGGTTGTTATTTTAAAAAATTTTTTATTAAAAGCTCAAATATACAAAAAATATAGATTAAATAAATGTGTGAGTACTGGCTCTGAATATATGAAATGCCTTAAAATAATGCACAATACATGTTATAACATATAAACAGCAAATGTTTAAGGCACTTTAATAAGGCAATACTAACAAATGCCAAACTCTATTTAACCAAACTTGCTTCAAAATATTCAAGAATTACATATGTGGTAAAGTTTTAGAAATAATTCTCTGCAAAAAAAATTATTAAATTGGACATGGTTTTTACAAGAAATATGCTCTTCTTAAAGCAAAATCTTTATCTTGGACATAATTAAATATGTAAAGAAATAATGATACATCAGAAATGCTTTTAGTTCTTAAGTCTTGAGGCTACATTATTAGTAAATTCCCACACAGCTTTTACCTTTAAGTCAGTAAAAAAAATATTGGTGTGCATCACAGATTCACAGAAACATTTCTGGTCTGATTTGGCTAAGCCTTCTTTAAGATATTTTGCCAAGTGGCTTTCATTAGTTTTTGAGAGTAAAGAGTCTTGCCTAATTATCCAACATGGCAGCTGACCTGGTCTGATCTGGAAATCAAACCCGATACTCCTGCATAGGAGTCAAGAATGCTAACCATGAACTAGTCTTATAAATATAATTACATTATCAAATTATTACAGTGGTCCCCCTCTTACAAGGCCACCCCTTCTGCAGCACGAAAGTTGTATTATTAGAGGGGTGGCCTTTTAGAGTGGATCACACAGATGTGAGTAATAATTACATATAAAGTAAGAACAAATTTTTGAAGTATTTAATATTTTCATCTAAAAATCACATGGATATCATGGAATCAATGTGATAAAACTTTATTAATGTTATTTAAAATAATTATGAATAATCAATAATCACAGTGCAAAATGATTTGAAAACCAATGACAATAAAATTAGGGCACAAACATCTGGCTTAACTTTCATTCTCCATCCATTCTATTTTCCCACTACTGCAGAATGCATAATTGAAAATATTTATCTGAATCATTTTAATATCAAATTTCTCAGCAATGATCATAGGACTCTCCCTCTTATTTAGTCGAATTGCTTTCACTTTTCCTTCAAACTGTGAATGTCTGACAACAGCTTGCACTTTTTGCAATGTATTTATTTCTCGATGACTATACTATTGTCAAAACCTGACATCTAAGGAACACACAGCAATAAGGATAATCAGATTATCTAACCTCTTTGTATGGATTAAAGTTAGGTACTCTATCAGAATGTTGGAACAAATGTTGATGAGCTGATTTATACCCCAATATATGATCACTCTTGAATGATAAATTTGACATTTTTTTTACATTAATATGCTGGCTGTGAGAGAGGAGTGACTGTCCTAGAGGGGTACTTTTGAACACAAATTCATCTGTGCCAAGTGATCTGGTTGTAAAAAGTGTGTGATTGGTAGTCTGGAGGCTCTTCAACAGGGGGACTACTGTATCAACTTTGAGTATTATTTGTCATATTGTTATTTTATATTTTCCTTTAGTTTAAATTATATATCGTTCATTATAATCTCAAATGTGAATTATTTTTTGTTATATTTAATACTTTGTTCTTTTTAAACTTATGCATCTTGTATTCTAAATAATTTTTTTATGTTTATAACTTTTTTCTGCAAGGGAAAGTACGCTGCTATACATAACGTGTGATTTTAAATACTCCTTACTATAGGTTACTTCCCTTGCTTTACACTAACAAGAAATCTGTATCAGTAGGATGCTTTCTGTTCAAAACTCTTCCAATACTGTTGACTGCATATGTTATGAAAACAATTGTCAAGGTTTCTCTTTTGCATCTTCAACCATATTTGATTGCACATCAGCATCATTTTTCCAATACTGAAAGGCCCCCAATACCAGGATGCTTGGTGTCAAAGTTGGTCAAATTCTGTTCAGCAGTTTTCTGATAAAGTTATGTAAATGTTTACTACTTTTATTAACTGCAGCTGTATTTGATGGTGGAACAGCATGTTTTGTCTAAATCTGAAAGGGGTTAAGCTAAAACACTTTCTGTCAAGTTTAATCAAAGTTTGTTAAGTGGTGTTTTAAATGCTGAAGTTGTTAAAGGTTTTTCTGTTTTTAGTAACAGCAGCCATATTTGATGGCAGATTGGCATGATTAAAAGCCATTTATGCAAGAATGCTTTATGTAAAATTTGGTCTAATTCTGTTGAGTAGCTTTCAAACAGAAATCATTCAAAGACTTTTACATTTTTAGTAATGGTGGCCATATTTGTCGGCAATTTGACATAATTTTTGTATAAATCTGAAAGCCCTTATTACCAGAATGATTTCTGTCAAATTTAGTCAATTTCTGGTGAGCAGTTTCTAAGAAGCTGCTTAAAGTTTTGTCTATTTTTAGTAATGACAGCCATATTTGATGGCGGATTGGCATCATTGGTATAAATTTTCAAGCCCTTTATGCCAGAATGCTTTCTGTCAAATTTTGTCAAATTCTGTTTAACTGTGTTTAAGGAGTAGTTTTTATATTTTATTTTTATTTTTAGTAATGGCGACCATATTTGATAGCAGATCAGCATCATATGTAAAAAAATGACAGCCATGCATACCAGGATGTTTTCTGTCAAATTTGGTCAAATTCTGTTTAGTAGTTTTTGAGAATAAGTAATTTAAATTCTATGTTCTATTTTTAGTAATGGTGACCTTATTTAATGGTGGATTGGCATCATTTGAACAATCTGAAAGCCCTTCAAGCCAGAACACTTTCATTCAAATTTGGTAATATTCTGTTGAGCGGTTTTTAAGAAGTCATTTAAAGTTTTTCAATTTTTAATAATGGTAACTATATCTGATAGTGGATCAGCATATTTTTTTTTTTAATTTAAGAGCTACATGTCAGGACACTTTCCATCAAATTTGGCAATATTCTGTTGAGAGGTTTTTAAGAAGTCATTTAAAGTTTTTCTATTTTTAATAACAGTGATAGCAGATCAGCTTCATTAAAAAAATGTTGGAAGAGCTTCATGCCAGAATGCTTTCTGTCAAATCTGGTCAAATTCTGTGGAGTGGTTTTTGATAAGTCATTTTTAAAAAAAATTATTTTTAGAAACAGTGGCTATATTTGATGGCAGATCATTATCATATGAACATATCTGAAAGACCTTCATGCCAGGATGCTTTCTGTCAAATTTTGTAAAATTCTGTTGAGTGGTTTTTGAGAAGTCATTTAAATGTTTTTCTATTTTTAGTCATGGTGGCCATATTCGATGGCAATCAGAATCATTTGAACAAATTTGAAAGACCTTCATGCCAGGATGCTTTCTTTCAAATTTGGTAAAATTCCGACAAGTGGTTTTTGTAAATAGCAACTGTGAATGGACAATGCATGATAGACAAAGAACCATACCATGAGCACACTTTGCCTTATAGCCAGGTGAGATAACAACTGCAGAACAAGTTACATTAATGGTATTGTGTGCCAGACAGATGGATGGACATGAGGATTACTATATACCCCCACTTCTATATAAAGGCAGGGGTATACAAAAAGTTGAATAAAGATTTTTTATTTTATAGTAATAACACCCATAGTGGTTGCTTTGGAGGAGCCAGAAATAACAAATGTTGACCAATGCAAAGACAACTGACAATGACCTGTGCATGATGATCTCAGGACCATACCGCAAGCTTACCTGGCCTTATGGCCTTGTGAGCTAAAGATCTTGGGCAACATTAAGTTCTTAAAAATAACAGATGACATAAGAAAAATTTTGAAGGAACTGAGCAAACATAATGATTACTTCTTTTTATGTGTTATAACAACAAGAGTCCCTTGATGGGACTGATTTTCTACTGGCCAAAATGAATTTCCATTGATACTTTTTAACTGCTGAGTGTTGAAACCATCTCGGATATTTTTTGAGCAATATCAAGATTTTCAAATTAACCGCTGTGGCACCCATATTGGATGTAAGATCGCACCATTTTCATTTAAGACCAACTAGACATTCTTAGAAGCCTTTTGGTGAAAACCCTGTCAATATGATCATCCATTTTAGGAGTAGCAATGAAGATTTTCAGATTTTCAAAATGGTGACCATGGCAGCCACATTGGAGGTTGATTGGCACCATTTTAATTTAGAACCTACCAGATAACAAGTTATTATAAGGAGTCTTTAGGTGGAACTCCATGTCGATATGACTTTCCATTCAGGAGTAGCCATAATAATATTTTTCAAATAGCAGCCATATTTGATTTCAGAATGGCAGCATTTTTAATATAGATCCAACCTGATATCACAAGAAGTCATTTTATGAAAACCCTATGTCAATATGACTTTCTATCTAGAAGATGTAGCAATAAGAAGATTTTCAAGATGGCCACAGTGGTGCCATATTAGAGGCCAGATCAGCACCCATTTTATTTGGGACCAACTAGACATCATAAGAAGCCTTCCTGTGAAAACCCCATGACGATATGACTTTCCATATAGGAGTAGCAATAACAAGATTTTCAAGATGGCTGCCATGGTGGCCATACTAGATATCAGATTGGCACCATTTTTATTTAGGATCAACTAGACATCATTAAAAGTCTTCTGGTGAAAACCCTATGTCGATATGACTTTCTGTTAAGGAGTAGCAATAACAAGATTTTCAAGATGGCTGCCATTGTGGCCATATTTGACATCAGATCGGCACCTTTTTCATATAGGACCAACTAAACATCATAGGAAGTCTTAAGTGAAAACGCCATGTTTTTTATATGACCATCCATTCAGAGGAAGTAACAATAACAAAATTTTCAAGATGGCCACTGTGTCAGCAATATTGGATATCAGAACAGCACCATTTCATTTAGGACCAACCAGACATCATATAAAGTCTTCTGGTGAAAACCCCATGTCGACATGACTTCTGTTCAGGAGGAGTAGTGATAACAAGATTTTCAAGATGGATGCCATGGCGGCTTTACTGGACATCAGATCGGTTCCATTTTTATTTTGGACCAACTAGACATTATAAGAAGTTTTGTAGTGAAAACCCCATGTCGATATGACCATCCATTCAGGAGAAGTAGTGATAACAAGATTTTCTAAATAGCCTCTGTGGCAGCCAATATAGATGTCCAAGCATCACCATTTTCATTTAGGACCAACTAGGCCATGGAATGAATGTGTGTAAAGTTTCATGACAATCCTCCAAGTATTTTAGGAAGAGCAGCGATAACAAGCTTATGCTAATGGATGGATGGATGTCGGACAACAGGCCATCGATTTAGCTATTCTGGTCTATGACCAGTAGAGCTAAAAAAAGTACTCAGTTTCAAATAAATAAAAATGGGTTTGATTGATTGATTAACTGATTGGGTGTTTAACAGCACATCAACGTATGAAAGGCTATTTTGTGTTGATGCAATGGAAGTAAAGTGCTAGCATGATTCAAAACATCAACCTATGGATTGCAAGTCTGACACACTGAGCTACAGTGGCTAATTTACGAAGGAAACTTATCTGTAAGTATCTCAAAATGACAAGCAGAATTTTAAAAAAACTTTACATCATTCAAAAGACAAACACATGCATAACTAAGAATAAAACAAAAAGAAAAAAAAATTCTAATATATAACAACAGACCCCCTTTTTGTCAAGCCTGCCTTTTTTCAGCTATAAAGAAAAATTTTTTAACACTGAGCTTAATCCAGGGTATGGACAGACATACAGACATGTACATGGATGCCAAAGTGATTGCTATGATGAGCATCCACCATGGTGGGCTCGACAATATCAAAATAAACCTGGAAACAGCAAAAGTCCCTCAAACAGGAATGGTGCACTACTGGCCAAAAAGAATTTCCAGGAATTTGTCTGCTGAATGTTGAAACCATCTCTGATATTCTTGAGCAATAAGTTCTTCAAATTAGGTGCTGTAACAGCCACAGTGGATGTAAGATTGGCACCATTTTAATTTAGAACAAACTAAACATCATTAAAGACATTTGGTGAAAACTCCATGCCAATATGACCATCCATTCAGAAGAAGTTGCAATAAGAAGAGTTTCAAGATGGCCATCATGACAGCCATATTTGATATAAGATTGGCACCATTTGAATTTAGGACCAACTAAATATCATAAGAAGTCTTTTGGTGACAACCCTATGTTGATATGGCCATCAATGCTGGAGGAGTAGCAATAACAAGATTTTCAAGATGGTCACCACGGTGGCCATACTGGCTGTCATATTGGCATAGTTTTCATTCAGGTAAAACCTCATGTTAATATTACTTTCCATTTAGGAGAAGTAGTGATAAGATTTTCAAGATGGCTGTAATGGTGGCTATATTTGAGGTCTGATCGGCACCATTTTCATTTAGAACCAATAAATATCAAAATGAGTCTTCTGTTGAACCCCATGTGGATATGACTATCCGTTTAGGAGGAGCAGCAATAACAAGATTTTCAAGATGAATGTCATGTGGCCATATCGGATGTCAGATAGGGACCATTTTCATTTTGGATGAACTAAACATCATATGAAGTCTTCTGGTAAAAACCCAATGTTGATATGATACTCCATCTAGGAGGATTAGTGATAACAAGATTTTCAAGATGGTGCTGTGGTGGCCATATTGGATGTCAGATCAGCCCCACTTTCATTTAGGTTGGTTGGTTGTTATGGGTTTAACGCCATTTTTCAGCACATGATAGGCTATACATGGCAGCCAGTATATTTGGTGGAGGAAGAACCCGAGAAAAACCCCGGAAGAACCACTGACCCATAGGAAGCTACTGGCAAGCCTTCTCACATACCCACATTGGCCGAGCCCGAGACTTGAACCTACGCGGACAGAGGTGAAATGTCAGTGATCTGTAAAGGTGAGCGCCTTAGACCACTCTGCCAGCTGGGACCCCCTTTCATTTAGGACCAACCAGAAATCATAAGAAGTTTTTTAGTGAAAACCCTATGCTGATATGACCATACATTCAGGATAAGCTGTGATAACAAGATTTTTAAGATGGTCACTGTGGTGGCCATACTGGATGTCTCTGTGGCACCATTTTATTTAGGACCATCTAGACATCATAGGGGGTCTTCTGGTGAAAACCCCATTTCAATAACTTTCTGTTCATCAGGAGTAGCGCTAAAAAATACTTCAAGATGGCTGCTGTGGTGGCTATATTGGATGTCATATCGGCACCATTTTAATTTAGGACCAACTAGATATCATAAAAAGTCTTTTAGTGAAAATCTCATGTCGATATGACCATCCATTCTGGAGTAGTAGTGATAAGACTTTCATGATGGCCACTATGGCAGCCACACTGGATGTCCGAACTGCACCCTTGTCATTTAGGACCAACCTGACATCATATAAAAGCTTCTGGTGAAAACCCCATGTCAATATGACTTTCCATTCAGAAAGAGTTGTGATAACAGGATTTTCTAGACGGCTGCCATTGCAACTATATTGGACATCAAATCAGCACCATTTTAATTTAGGCCCAATTAGATATCAATAGGAGTCTTTTAATGAAAACCCCATGTTGTTATGACCATCCATTCATCTGGGGCAGCGATGACAAGATTTTCAAGATGGCCACTGTAGTGGCATTATTGGATGTCCAAGCAGCACCATTTGTATTCAGGACCAACTAGACATCATAAGGAATCTTCTGGTGAATACCTCATGTCAAGATGACAATATGACTTTCTGTTCAGGAGGGGTACAGTTGTCCTTTTGAACAGCCTCCATGACCAGCAGCCACCTGCTTTTACAGCCAGAATCCCTTGGCACCGACAAGTTTGTGTTCAAAAGGACCCCTCTAGGATGGCCACCCCTCTAATGCAACCAGCAGCCAGCAAACAAAATTCAAATTTACCCCTCACGAGTGGACATAAAATGGGTTTACAGATGGAAATCTCACAAATATTTGTTCATTTCTAAATTCAATACATTGACATTTGTTCCAACATGCTGATTAAGTACCAAACTTTAATCCATACAAAGAGGTCAGTAATCTGATTATCCTTACTGCTGTTTCTTAGATGTCAGGTTTTGTCACTTTAATAATTACTGGCAATTATTATTGCCAATAATTATCAAGATGACAAAAGCTAACACCTTAGAAGCATAGTATTGTGCAGATCAAGTCAGTATAACATCTGGTTGCCATAAAGTACAAATGGTACGTTAGACATTGTAGCTTCTCTCTCCTAAATCATGACAGGTTCACTTCCTTTGTAAACACAAAGCATTACATATTATTGAAAGGATAAGTTGCTGCAGAAAGTGCAAAATGTCAGATGTTCTCAGTTTAGAAGTGAAAGCAATTCTAAATGAAAAGAGGGAGAGTCCTTGTGATCACTGTGAAGAAAATTTATCTCAGAAAGATTAAAGTAAATATCAGTTATACATTCTGCATTGGTGGGAAAATGGAATGAACAGAATGATAATTACAGCCAGATGTTTGTACACTGAATTTATTGACAAGATTTTCGAATGGTTTTGCATTATGATTGATTATTATTCATACTTATTTTTAAATAGCATTAATACAAGTTTTGTCCAATTTATTGCATAAAATGCATGTGATTTTTAAATGAAAATATTAAATATTTACAAATTAGTTATGCCTTTCTAACTTTATATATAATTATTACTCACATCTGAGTGATCCACCTCTAGAAAGGTCACCCCACTTATTAAGGCCCCTTTCCTGCTGTAGAAGAGGTGGTCTTATAAAATGGAGACCACTGTAACAATAACAAGATGGCTGCCATATTGATTACAGACTGGCACCATTTTCATTTAGGACCAACTAGACATCATAAGAAGTCTTTTAGTGAAAGTCCCATGTTGAAATGACCATCTATTCAGGTGTAGTAGTGATAACAAGATTTTCAAGATTGTTGCTGTGGAAGCCATAATGGATGTCTGAGCAGCACCATTTTCATTTAGGACCACCTAGACCATGGGATGAATGTGTGCGTTAAGTTTTATGGCAATCCTCCAAGTAGTTTAGGAGAAGCAGCAATAACAAATTTGTAATAACAGAAGGACAGATGATGGACAGACAATGGATGATGAACAACAGGCCATCCCATAAGCTCTTCTGGTCTATGACCAGTAGAATTAAAAATCAACTTTTCTCCAAAGTCAGAGACATTCAAAGGACAATTTTAATGAACATTTTGAGAAATAAATCTATTAAAAAGAGAAAGGCAATGAAAACATAACAGAATGAACACTGAACATTCAATATTCCTGTCAAAAACAAAAACAAGAACAAAATCTTGTAAATTCACAAGAATTCTAAAGAATGCTATGTCCTGCCTTCCTATGAGGTGTATGATTCAAAAACCTAGTTATCTCAGGGAGAAAAGTTTTCAATAGATGTGAGAAGCATTCTTTACGATAAATGCAGTCATAAAAGTATACTATCTGTATATGCGATATGTCCGAGAAATGGAGCTCAATGCTAACAATTCACATAATCAATGGTGATTAATAACAGGTCAGTATGATCAATTTTTGCAGTGGTATTGTTCCTCATGACAAATATAAATTGTACACATCAAATAGTGTCGTCTATGGGCCAAAAGGCAAACCTTAACAACATCAACATGGATGCTAACAATGCTGGCAAGTCATGGCAAATATCGTGCTTAAGTTATGGTCAAGTCATGACATATAGCGTGGGTATATTGTGACACATATCATGGCTAAGTCATGGCATATATCATGTCTATGTTGTGACATATATGATATAAGTCTTGACAAATGTCATGGCTAAGCCTGTTAGGCTACAGGCACAATATTGTGTATTGCTTTCATTTAATAATCAGAAGTCTATTTAGTTTTACCAGTATGCAAAACAAACATAAAACCCCAACTGGCCAACAAATAGCCAGCCGACCAAGTAACTTTTGAAAGTTACTGGTCCCGTATATATAGTTAATTAGTCCTGTTGTTCTAAGTGTTTTAATAGACCAGATCTGTGTGTGTAATCAGGGCAAGTTATTAATAATAAGTAACACTCATTTACAGTAAAATATAACAGAAAACATTTTGTGCTTAAATTTCAAAACAGTGCAAAAGTTTGACAAATTATTAGTACCATACCACCATTTTTACAACCAATCACCAGTCAATCAAGTATCATTACACATGACTAAATGACCTTTATTATGACATGGTTAGTATTAGTATAATGGTCACAGAATGTACTGTTTTACAAACTTATAGTTCTGAACAAATGCATAAAATTGTATTGTTTTGAAACCACACAAGTTGCAAGATGTCACATCAAACATTGCATGTAAAAAGTTGTTTTGACTGGCTCATTAAATGCTACAAAATTGAAGTGGGATTCAGTGGTATACTGAATGCACCAGTCACACCTTTATATTAGGTAGATACTTAACCTTGGTCAGGATATTATTGTTTGGAATCTGTATTAGGTAGATACTTAACCTTGGTTGGGTGGATACCTAACCTTGGTCAGGATATTATTGTTTGGAGATCAGTATTAGGTGGATACTTAACCTTGGTTGGGTGGATACCTAACCTTGGACAGGTACTTAACCTTGGTCAATTGGATACCTAACCTTGGTCAGGATATCAGTGTCTGGAGATCAGTACTAGGTGGATACTTAACCTTGGTCAGGTGGACACCTAACCTTGGTCAGAATATTATTGTTTGGAGATCAGTATTAAGTGGATACTTAACTTTGGTTGGGTGGATACCTAACTTTGGTCAGGATGTTATTGTTTGAAGATCAGTGTCATAAGGATTTTTAAAGTTGCTGCAATTATTTCAGTGACATATGAAATCATAAATCAGCTGAACAGATGGACCGATAAGTTGATTTTCCCACTGGTTTAGCATGAAAAACACTTACCTCAGACGAACGGGTTGGTCATCATTTTGCACACAGGGTCTTACAGTCTAATAATCTAGTAAACATATATGATCCTTTATACAGGAATAAAATGATTACATAGATTGTACTTCAGTACAACACAAGATTCTACCAAAAGGATACAAGACTAAATGAACAATAATAAACATATGCAGGAGAATCTGAATTCTCAGGGAAATAAAAGTTACAAACTCCTTTGTACTTTTATACATAAATTGAGAAAGCAAAGCTGACAATTTCTTTTTGTTACAAATGATTAACAGGCATCAAAGACTAAAAATTAGAAATAAAGATTTTTAATCAGGTTTTATATATTATCAAGATATATTGCACAAGTATTGTATCAAATTATCAATCAATCAATCAATCAATATAGGAAAATATTATTCCAGAGCTATAAATAAGAATTGAGTATTTTACTCCCTGGTTTGAAAATGCATATTTTTTTAATCTGATGGGGTATTTTGTGAATACTGCAACTTAGTCTTAATCATCAAGATCTTCATCATGCTTTTCTGAATGCATCAAATGGCCTAGTGACCAAGAATAATTTAGGTTGAGTGTTCCCACAGTGATCAAGTACTATCATTTCAAATGTGCAAGAAACATCTGAAATTTGAATAGATATTATAGTTTATACTGATTGAACATGTCATTCCTGTGCTTACTGCATGAGCAAACATCTATAGATGTCTCTGACAGGAACAATACATTGACAACATGTCATCCCTGTGCTTACTGCATGAGCAGGCATCTATAGATGTCTCTGACAGTAACAATACACTGACAACTTTGGAACAAATACTTAAAATTATATTGTTTTGCAAAATTTGAACACATTTTAAAATTTCTGTATGGATATTTAGTCAATCTGTCTGCACAAATTATGCAAATATGCTGCTTGTCTAGAGTTCTGTGATTCTCTTTTTGTTACAAGCATTTTGTTTTTGTACTAGGGCTCCATATCCACACTGAACATTATATGTAAGAATGCTTACATACCAACACATGCACACATACACTTCCATATCTATGCACAAACAAAGCAATGCACATGTTCATCAACCAACACATAGATACATTGACACAAGGACAGAATGCATACCAGTGTATTGTGAATCCACTATTATTAACAGGGTATCTATTTTCATGGATTTTGTGGTCACTACAAAAAACAAATTTAAACCCATAATAAACAGTGATCTACCTATTAAGACAATAAAACCTTTTTTCCAAATCCAGGAATTTAGGTAATTACGAAAATGAAATTGTTTGCAAAACCACAAAATTGATAACCATGAAAATAAGTGAACTCGAAAAACTCAATCATAAATGGTTGAACAGCAAATACTATCCAAACTAATAACCAAATACTATGCAAAACCAACACAAACATGAATAGTTAAACACCAAATACTATGCAAAACCAACACAAACATGAATAGTTAAATACCAAATACTATGCAAAACCAACACAAACATGAATAGTTAAACACCAAATACTATGCAAAACCAACACAAACATGAATAGTTAAATACCAAATACTATGCAAAACCAACACAAACATGAATAGTTAAACACCAAATACTATGCAAAACCAACACAAACATGAATAGTTAAACACCAAATACTATGCAAAACCAACACAAACATGAATAGTTAAACACCAAATACTATGCAAAACCAACACAAACATGAATAGTTAAACACCAAATACTATGCAAAACCAACACAAACATGAATAGTTAAACACCAAATACTATGCAAAACCAACACAAACATGAATAGTTAAACACCAAATACTATGCAAAACCAACACAAACATGAATAGTTAAACACCAAATACTATGCAAAACCAACACAAACATGAATAGTTAAACACCAAATACTATGCAAAACCAACACAAACATGAATAGTTAAACACCAAATACTATGCAAACTAACACAATTAAATTCCCTTTAACACTACATTTGAACACAATAAATTGGATCAATTGAGATTCATGGTTGTCTCCACATGATTCAGTGTTTTTGTAGAATCCTGGCATCTGGTAAAATTCCTTATTGTGATTTTTCTACTGACTATATATTTTTTTTAATCCTATATCGCATGCCTACATTTTTTTTCTGCATTTATTCCAAACATTTTCCCACCTCTTCCAAATCTCTAAAAAAAATGCTGAATTTTCTGTGAAATTTAGAATTGAAGAAAATCTCTGTTCATTTCAATACCTTTGTTCTCTGCATGCATTCACTGCTATCTTTGAATATTCTATCACATTTATTTACAAACAGTGAAATAGTTCATATTATAAGCCTGCTCCTCTTTTAATAGAAAGAACTGCATTAAAGTGATGGGTTACCATTAATGTATAGACTGCCCTCTAAACTACTCGTCTTCCATGCAGTTACTGTTAGACCATACAGTGTAAATTCTAAAACTACATTCTTTGTATTCCTTGCTGCATTTACTTAAGTCTCCATCATGTTTAATGGAACTAAGAGTCATGTTGTATAATAGCAGTTTCATAAATTCAATTGACCTTACATCAAGCTGGTGACTGGTCCTTCATCAAGCTAGCAACTGACAAGGAGACTGACCAATCAGCATAGAGCACACACAGACCTTGAGAAGCACATATCATAACATAAAACATACTTGGTAACTCTGAGATTTTCTCTTATTTAGCATATGGAACAGCATTAGAACAGTGATAAGAGAACGCAACAAAAGGCTTCATTATTGATTCTGAAACCTGAAACTCAGATTTGTTGTTGTCCAGATACTAGAAAACAGCATCCACTTCAGTTTTTATCTTAGTTTTTTTTTATACTTATGGATTTATTTTGAGAAATGCAACATTTAAATGGCACTGCATAGGTAGCTACAAGATGGCTGATATCATAGATAAAATGACTAACGATACTAATGTTTGCCCAAAAAAAATGTTGTTTTCTCATATCTAACTTGAGCCTTTCTGCACTCAAAGTGAAATATATTTTGGGTAGACTCCGACTCTCAAGGTTTTTATTTTACAAATTTAAATATATGGATAAATATAATGTTTGTCTTCCCTATCACTCTGTAACACCTGCTGTAATTCCCACTTGCTTAAGTTTAATTAAAGTATACTTTCATTTGTGTCATAAAAATAAAAAAGTAACACACAAGTTTTGAATTTATAAATGATTAATCTAAAAGAAACACACAAGCTTTTGCATGTATAAATGATTAATAACACGCAAGTTTTGCATTTATAAACGATTAATCTAAAAGTAATACACAAGTTTTGCATTTATAAATGAATAATCTAAAAGTAATACACAAGTTTTGCATTTATAAATGATTAATCTAAAAGTAATACACAAGTTTTGCATTTATAAATGATTAATCGAAGTTTCATCTAATCTATTATAATGAAGGCAATCTCAAGTGATTAAAATTTCTGACTTCAGTGGTGTCACCTACTTCTGATTTGTAATGACTTTCACACTTTGAAAACATTTATAAATATTGATTATACAAGTCAAATACTAAGGTACAATAAGCAAAAAATAAACATGTGCAGACAGAGAGACACAATCAGAAGAGGAAAATAATTGTTTTTATATCAAATTAAGCTGTAATTTGGACATTCTGGAATGACAATGGTAAGCTCAAGTGATTAAAATTTATGACTTCAGTGGTGTCACCTACTTCTGATTTGTAATGACTTTCACCCTTTGAAAACAATGATAAATATCGACTATTTTGAAAACAATTATAAATATCAACTATCATAAGTCAAATATTAAGGTACAATAAGCAAATAATAAACATGTCCACACACAGAGACACAAACAGAAGAGGAAAATAATTGCTTTTATCTCAAATTAAGCTGTAATTTGGACATTCTGGAATATATATATATATAAGAAGATAAATGAACAGTACATCATTTCAATTGCAACATTTTAAATGCATCTGGAGTCCATGAAAACACAGTCAGATATGAATGTCATTTACACAGTTTATCCAGTACAAATGTTCATGGGTCGTGCTCAGGCCACCTAACACATTTTCCTGTCCAATGTTTTGTTGAATAATTATTTTTCAGCTGTTCTCATTATAATAATTAGCAGTCAAACTTTAGGAGACTTTTAATAAACTACCAAACAATCCACATAAGGGTTACACACTGTGTAAGTTTATATTTATTGTAAAACCATAAACCAAAACTTCTAATGGTGTTTTTACAAGCATTTTTATTCCAATTTATTTGTCATCAAAAACAATACCTTTCCCTACCAATATATGAAAATATTAGCACAAAAGTACAGCTTGAATTGATTGGCAAAGCATAAAAAATACCAGAAATACAGTACCAAGTCACACTTTTTATAGATATCCAACACAGGTGAATGTCTGAGAGCATGTAAAATGGTCACGTGAAGTGACAGTGGCCTAGTTATTTCCTGTTGCCAAAGGGTCAATTACCCCTGAAGTTAAAATAAAATGGGTTCATCTCCAATTAGGACAAACTAAGTGGCTAACAAGTTTACTCTGTATTCTGAAACTGCACCTTCTTTCTAAATGTGGTCAGCTGGATCATTTCATGTTGCAGACACTTTAAATGTCCAACTTCAACTTGACATAATAAGATAAAGCATAACAACTAGAATTTTGAGAGAAGTTATCTTTGTTACCAAATGTATCACCAAATTGAAAGAATACTTTACTATCAATAGCATAAACTTGCCTCTCAAATTTTACTCGCCACAATCTTTATTACTTTAGTATCACTTATTCAATTTGCCCCTGACTCAGTCACAAAATATTGACATTCATCTCTATTTGTGCCAACTGTGTTGGATTTTTTCAGCACTTGACATGTACCTAATTGTTTATGATTTTCCTCCTCTGACATATGGACTTCAGAATGTGGCTGCCACCTCAACCCGGCCTCGAGTCCATTTTGTCCATTATCACACTCTGATGAAATATCCATATCTTGCAATTGACCTTGACATTCACCTTCAATTTCATTAAGAACATCTTCAAATTTGTCCTCATGACCCATGATTTGATTCTCACATAGTTGCTGGCAATGGTGAACTCCACTTTTAAGACTTATAACTTGACCTTTTGTGTTACCATGACCTTCACCTTGAACTAAATGATTTGTAGTTGCTGTAACCTGACCTTCACCTTGTGGTACTGCCACTGAATTTCCATGTGTATCAGTGACTGACTGATTCACTGGTTTATCAACACTTTCACTGACTGTGTTATCTGTCAATACCTGTGGTGAACAAGTCAAATCATCCTCATGTCGCAGATCAATTGGCACATGAAGATCTTTGTCAGCATCCAGCAGTGTAACCTCTAAACTGTTGATGCCAGTCAAGGTTTCTACAAGGCTTTTCTTCTTTATATACCTTTTCTTTGCTTTTTTCTGAAATAGAAGACTTAAATATAGAATATTTTATGAACAGTCAAACCTGTCTTAAACAGCTGCCTTGAGGACAATGAGAAAACTGCGTTCTAAGACACTTGCTTCAGTCATATAGGTTTATATTTGCAATAACTGGGTGCAAGGGATCTTTAAAAAAAGGCAGCTGTTTAAGACATTCAGGTGGTGTGACTGTAAATTTTAGCCTTTCATGCCTTTGACAAAGAATAGCTTTACAAGGTTCAGTATTTTTTTAAGATACAGTGGTCCATCACTATAAAGCCCCTCAATATACTGGTGCCCCCATTATAATATCCATATTATCATGGATTCCATTAAATTGTTCGAATTCTGTTTTATCATCTCTACTTGAATTATTTCACTTAATTTTAATTCTTGGCTAATGAGAATCAATTATAATTTGATTTCACATCATGAAATACTTTATTTTTGTGTTGTATGCACTATTATGAGTCTTGTTGGAATATCCCTCAGTATAAGGCTCCCTCACATAAAAGGCAGGTCACTTTTATGACTCCGATGAATGACACTGTATTTTGTGTGTCCTATTTTTGATGTCCATTGCCAATATGGGGAAAACACAAGAGTAATGAAAGTGAAAACCTCCAATCATCCTATGGACAATGGATGAAGTTCCATGGCCTATGGATAAGCAAGCTAAACACACAAAAATTAATTGAAAAACATTACCACAAAAATTAAACAAGCTATTACAAACCTTTGGAGGTGGCCTATTCAGGTCATGCAGCTTCTGATGCTGAAGCAATTTTTGCTGAAAAGAGAAAATAAATTCCATGTAAGCTGTATTTGTGTAAAAATGTTGAGCCTTGAACATCTGAATCTCAGATGTCCAAATTTTGTATTCATCCAAATGAACCAGATCCCTCTGTGAACCTAAATCCTCCACAGGCTGGCCTTATATATTTCCCCCAATTTAACCATTCTTATGTAATAAAACCTAAACTGGCCACTGTTACAAAATGGGCAAAATGGGTGGTCCCAACAGTACTGGTTTATGAAAGTTTCATTGTGTGTGTGTGTATATATATATATATATATATATATATATATATATATATATATATATATATATATAACAGACTAAGTTATTCAAACCATTGTTCAAAAAACAATTTTAATGTCCCCCATTCTGAGCACAAAAGACTCAAAATGCCAAAATTAAATTTATATTTAGAATATGACAGTATCATTAAAGTTTGACATACATGTTGGGACTCAAACAAAAAGATATGAAGCCATATTTTTAACTCAAACCACACTCAGTGAGATGTCATAGAAATTTTTTTACATTTTAGCACAAGTTCAATTTCTGTGCCCGGGTTCCACTCTAGTACTTTACTGCTTCTTATATACAAACTGGAGATAACAATATCTGCACTTTTTAATTGTTTTTCACCACCCAACCCCCATCTAACAGGGTTACATTCATGACTCGAAACCATTGTTGTCATCTACTCATCCTCATAAAACATCATACCAAATAGTATTGCCCTCCCTCAAATTATTATGTAGATAGGGTTCATGTCATAGGGAAGAGTCCATATGACCTATGAAAATGTGACCTTTGACCATTACCCCAAATCCTCCACCAGGGACTGAATCTAGCATCCAACAACTTTGTTGTTATCTATTTATCGTCATAATATGTTATACTAAATATGATTAATCTCTGTCCACTGGTATAGATGAGTTCAAGTTACAATGATAACCAAATGATGCATGGATGTTGGGACACTTGGATGGACAGATGGATGTGACTAACCAATCATAATGTATCTGCAATAATGTGGATATAATATCATATCATGGATTAATTTAGTGGAGACATTTTAGTGATTTAGAAGTTAAAGATCAGCCCCCCCCAAAAAAATAATCATGAAAATGCATTACCCATGGAAAAAAAGTCACCAAAATTTTTATCATTTCATGAGTAGATACGAGGAAACATTTCCCTCATGACATGGCAACATTTTGTATGGTCAATCATGGTGATATGAGGAAATATTTCATGAGTAAAGTAGAAACATTGTATTGTCATGAGTGGCGAGGCCACGAGTTACAATACAAAATGTTTCTACTTCAAGAGTCAAATATTTCCTCATAATCTACTAAAAAAAAAAAAAAACATAGATTTTCTTTTTCTTAATTATATTTTTTAGGTGAAATCCATCGATTTGCATGAATTTCTTTTCCTCAGTTTTGTGCCAATATTATTAATGTCTGCATTACTACATCAATAAAAAGAAGTTTAGAAATTTCACAATAATTTTAGGACAGTGACCTTTTACAAATTTAGTTGTGTGTTGTGTCAAATGAATGACTGTTTTCTTACACAAATGAAAATATCTTTATTTTTGTTAACACATTTCTTGCACAGATTGATACAGTGAACATTACTGGGGTGGGGGTTCTGTCGAAACATCACAGCTGTCATATCTGACAGACTTCAGAGTGTAACATCTTTAAAACTACAAATTTTAATGATTGTAAGTTTACCTAAAAGTATTTTGGTTTCATTATTTTCTTTATATCTGCATTCAAACGTGAATTGTCTGGCCTTGGCAAGCTTGCAGTCTAGTTTGGTAACAGACGCTGAACCAAAATTTTGATTGTCACTTAATTTCGGTCTGCAACTGACGCTCATCCTTCCCTTATTTCTCCATCATTTTCAAACATGACTATCATTGTCATGAGTTAAAATCGCTATTTAAACAGTTTTATTACTATATTTAATCAATAGTTTTTCCCTAAAATCTTGTGCCATTTGTTGTAGAGTGTAACATGTATACGATACTGTACGGGTGACACTGACTATTGAATAGAAGTAGGTCATTTAATTTCAGTCAATGACAATTTGTACGATTTATTTGGAAAACTATTTTTAAATAGTTAAAACTTGAAACTACTACATGTATTTGTTGTCTGGAGATCATTTTTTGGTATTTTTATACAGCACCTCCTAATCGAATACATAAATGCATGGGCAAGTACAGTCTTTACATATTTTTAGATATCTCTTTATCTTGAAAGAGAGGGAGAGAGAAGGAGCAGAAGAAGAAAAATGAAATAGGCCTAAATATGGAAATACAAGTTTAAATAACATACATAAGGGCAGACATATTTCCTAAATGGGAAAAGTAGTTCCCAAAGTGATATTGCCACTGTGGTGATATCGATTTTCTCCCACTGATGCATTTCATTATCTCATTATGAAATACGTGTATATAATAAATTGCTTTACTGAGCTGAAATTACTGTGCAAAAACCAATATTACTGTTGAACATGTGTGACCTGTTCAGCCAATCAGATTCAGAATAACTGTAATATTCTTGATCATAGGGTATTTTTTAATGTTTATGGATCAAATTTCAATTACTTGTCAATGCATGATTTCCAATTATTACTCCATATGTGTGCATTATTTTATTAATTGATTCACAAAAGCAAATGAAACACATTTTCTTTTGCACATTCTCAATTTCGATCTCTTATGTCCCACTTTCCCAATAATTTATCCTACAATTGGTATTCAAGTCATTTCTCCGTAAAACATCAGTCCAGCTTGGACACTGGACTGGACTGGACTGGAACACAATCATAGTCCAGCATGAACACTGGACACACAAATTTAGTCTAGCATGAACACAGGAGACACAAACTGGGCACCAACTGTCCATCAACACATATGGTGATGAATGTACAATTAATGTCAATGAATGTGACACTTCTTCCTCAAGAGACATTTTGATACAATATTCTCTATACACAGTTTACTTTGGATCCAAGAACCTCAATACAATCAAATACTGAAACAAATTTTCTACATAATATAGCACTCCCTAATTGTAAGGCCCATCATTAAAACAGTACTGTTATAAGGTGGGTATGGTCATGGATCCCATTTCATTAAGTGGTAGTAAAATTATATGTATCATGTACTTCATTATAAGGCAGTCTCACTATAATGCAGTATACTCTATGGCTCCCGTGGACAGCATTATAATGGGGGAGTAATGTATGTATACTGTACTTCATTATAAGGCAGTCTCACTATATGGCAATATACTCCATGGCTCCCATGGACAGCATTATAATAGGGGAGACCTGTATGTATACTGTGCAATATTATGAGGTAGTCTCACTATAAAATGGTATACTCTATGGCTCTCATGAACAACATTATAATGAAGGAGTGCTGCAATTTGCACACAACTTCTTCCTAATTGTATAAACAAACAAATAACAGTGCAAAGAATAATTTCCCAAGAAACTTACTTTTGTTGCAAACTTTCTTTCACATCCTTCTGTAGGACATGAAACTTTTTGCACGTCATGATATGATCGTATGTGTGCTGTCAAATTTCTCTGGTCAAGATACGCTCGTCTGCAATTTTCACGAGGACACACAAACTGGTCCCTCGTATCTGAATGAATTTTACGATGCTGTTGAAGCCACTGTTTCTGACTAAACCTCTTCCCGCACACATCACAGTTGTGATCTGAAATCAATCAATTTTACGATGCTGTTGAAACCACTCTTTCTGACTAAGCCTCTTCCCACACAAAAATCACACTGGTGATCTAAAATCAACAACTGAATGAATACTGTCATGCTGTTTGAAGCCACTATTTCTGACTAAACCTTTTCCCACACACATCACACTGGTGATCTAAAATCAACAACTGAATGAATACTGTGATGCTGTTGAAACCGCTGTTTCTGACTAAGTCTCTTCCCACACACATCACACTGGTGATCTAAAATCAACAACTGAATGAATACTGTCATGCTGTTTGAAGCCACTATTTCTGACTAAACCTTTTCCAACACACATCACACTGGTGATCTGAAATTAATGACATATTTAAAGTAGCCCACTTTATGATGCTCCTGTATCCACTGTTTCTGACTAAACCTCTTCCAATACATAATACATGAATGAACTGAAATCAATTACATATTTAAGGTAGCCCACTTTTGTAAAATCAAAGCTTACTGAACAGCTTGAAATGACATGATCATTATTTTATGATGAAATTGATTCACATTTCATTTTACCTATGTGTATTGTAGCACTATGAACACTGGGAGAGACTGGACATAAAATGACATGGCTGTGACATGTGCCTCTTATTAAATAATGAAAAAGAAAATTTCTTACACAATTTTAATAATTGCAATAACAGCCTTGTGAAACAAAATGATACGGCAAAAAAAAGTATATAAAACCTTTGGAACTCTGTGACGATTTACAACCTGCCATAAATCTGATATGCAGGCTTTCTGTTGCCGAAAACCAATATGATCTCAATAACTATGTCATACTGAAAAAATTCACTCACTAAAGTACCCTATTCTTTGTGCATTTGGTAACAGGAGTCTATGATTCTGAACCCATGCAAATTTGATGAATTTCTGAAAACTCTTTTTATGGGCAATTAGTCACTGAGTACTTTTTCCTTTACTTTCTGTAATGACCTTTACTTCAAAATAAATATTCTACTAAGTGTAGTGCATACAAATGCACACCAACCTATACATTGTTATTGATTTCAGATTGTTTGGATCCTCAGCTATGTAAATATATCCATTTTTCCAAAATTTAAATATTTCACAAGCAACCATCCTTAAAACCAATTCATGAAATTAAAATTACTTTGAAACCTGTTAATAAAGAAGACCCAAGAGGGACCACAAAATGGGCCTAATATGATGTTAAATATGAAATTCAATGTTTTCCATTAGGAACAAGAGTTTTTTAAATACTAGTTTATTGTTTATGTTTTCATCCAGATCTTTCACCTCTCGACATGCATGTGCATCAAGAAGATGCCACCAGCCTTGAGTTTCTATACACAATGTTTTTGCAGGCCACAAGTCCTATTAGCAAATTTATTAAATAATGTAATAAAAGACAAAACAAGATAATAACAAGCAAATTCACATTTCAGTGAATTTGTGTGCCCTGCCTAGCACAGTGAGGTCACAAAAGTTCACAATAATGAAATCTTACTGTAACCTTTACGGTAATACAGAGTTATAAAGTTACTGGACAGAAATGGAAAATAACTATGTTTCATGACCTTATCTCCAAGAGTATTAGAGTAAAACTGCCCAAAAGATGTAAGAAAAATTAATCAGTGACCTTGACCTTGAATATAATCCTTGACTGTGATCTTGAGGATATGACCCCAAATGAAAGGAACACATCTGAATTGACAATATACAAGTTTTACCATGTTTCATCTATGCTGAAGGGAAAATACTGACCTGTGACCTAGACCTTGAAGAAAGGAACCCCAATATGGTACATGACACACCTAGTGACAATTTATAGCTATGCCAAGTTTCATCCTTTCATCCTAAGTGGCTCTAAATTAGAGTGGAAAAAAAAGTATAAAAGAATATTCAACATATGACATCGACCCTGAAGATAGGAAACCCAATGTGACACATGACCACCTGCTAATAATGACATACAGGTACATGTATACCAGCTTGTATCCCTCAATCTCGAACAGCTGCAAAGTAATAGAGAGAAAGAAAAGTGTGATGGAAAAGTTCAAAAATGGAGTCATGACCTTGATCTGATGATAGGAACCCAAATGTGGTTCACAGCATATCTTCTAACGATGATAAATAAGGATACTAAATTTCATCCCTTAATCTCAAAAGGCTCAAAGGTTATAAAGTAGAAGGGAAAGACTCAAAACTTAAAATACTGAGATGTGACCTTGACCTTCAAGGCAGAATTCCAATGTGGTGCTTAACATACCTTTTAATGATGATGCACACATATACCTAGTTATATCCCTTAATTTCAAATGGCTCAACAGTTACAGAGTAGAAAGGAAAGTGTGATGGAAAATTAAAATACTGAACCATGACCTTGATGATAGGAACCCCCAATTTGGAATACAACAAACCTTCAAGTGATGATGTATGAGTATACAAAGTTTCATCCCTTCATCTCAAATGTCTCTAAAGTCTGACAGAAAAAAGGAAAGTGTGATGGAAAACTTAAAATAATGAGCTGTGACCATGACCTTGAAGATAGGAACCCCAAAGTCATATATGACAAACCTTCTAATGATAATGTACAAGAATGCCAAGTCTCATCCCCCAATCTGAAATGGTTTTAAAGTCATAGAATGGAAGGGAAAGTGTGATGGAAAACAGAATATTGAGATATGACCTTGTCCTTAAAGGTAGAACTCCCAATGTGATACACAACATACCTTCTAATCATGATGTGTAAGTATACCAAGTTTTGTCCCTTAATCTCAGACAGTTTTAGAGTTATAGAACAGAATGGAAAGTGTGATGGAAAACTTAAAATATAAAGCCATGACCTTGACCTTGAAGAGAGGACCCCCAATGTGATATGTGACACCTTCTAACAACTGAGGTAAAAAAAAGTATATCAAATTTAATTCTTTAATCACAAACAACATGAAAGTTACAGAGCAGAAACAAAAGCATGACACATGGACAGAAATGTAAATACTATATTTTTGCATAAAGCGTGGGACAATAATATTAGTCACAATTGTTTCAGGGGAGTGGCTCCAAAAATACACTGGCATGAAAATCTGTGGATGAAAACAACACTCCACCAACATCTTAAAAACTACTTAATACAACAATAATAACATAATTTAAATATACATAATAATAAATTTAAAGAACATGAAAAGAATGATAACATGAAAATTAGGTTCAGACTGCAGACTTAATCCAACAAACTATGCTAGAAGTTTGCCTAGTACACATTTAACCATGCTTTAAATTCTGTGTACTAGTCTTAATCCCACATATAAACTTGCAGTAAAAAAAACAAAATCTATATTATTTGATGATAGATCTCTACTATCTATATGAATAATGCAGTTGAACAGCTCTCATTGTGTTGTAATCAGCTTTTATTTATATATAATTCCAGAATTTTTGTCATTTTAAATCCATGAGAAACCTAAAGAACCTTACTTGTATATCATTTTAATTTTGGTGTTTACTGATTTATACCAACTACAAAACCTCAAAGACATCTTTATAAACATAATCAAACTGGCCATTCACACACAATACACTTTCACAAACACTAATAGAGACACATAGCTTTTTTTAATCATGGTATAGTTCAAAGAAAATGATTACTTTTTTCCTCCAAATTTTTCTGGATATTTGCTAACCAATGAATAATGTTACTTGCATTCAATAGAAAGCAGCAATAAGGCCTAAACAGAAGACAAGAAAATCAGGGCCTGCATGTCAAGCCTACAATCAAAGCAGTAGTGTAAAACATGATGACACTCTATTAAGGGGTTTAGGAAATACATGTAAGTGACAAACTCAAACCAAAACCATAACAAACTGTTCCCACCTTTAAAAAAGTGACTGCTATACTCATAAATGTGGGCTTGACAATAAAATGTTTATCGAGTTCAGCCTCTTCAGATTTGCATAGGATAACAAAGTAAACAGGTGTGATTCAAACAGTTCTGGAAAGGTCATTTGCACAAAAAAATCCAATGCAACTATTTCAAAAATATGCAACATAACCATCACTGATTTATTTTGTATATGTTGTATCCAAGTTAGTGCCTAACATGAGTAAGATAGTCTTCATACATCTGAACTTATAATTAATGCATTGGATTCATCACAAATGTAGAAAAATGCAGGATGTGCAACATAGGTAATAAACCTTTCTTTATGAAGGTGTCCCGTAAGATGGCTTACACGATTTTTTCCTTGCATATGCAAATTTGCATAAAAATTCAAACTTTACTTTCTTACCTGCACTCCAAGAATTCCACAGAATGCTATGTCTTGCCCGCTCCACTGAGGTATATCACAAATACCTAGCAAAGTCATCTGAGCAAGAAAAGTTGTGACCTACTTTACCTAAGTGTGAATATTAGTCCTGAAAATTAAAGGCCTTATTAAGTTTCATGACTGCAGTCAAAAGTGTCAGAGAAATGCACTTTAAACAACTACTTACTTAGTGGAGCAAAAAGAGTAGGTTGGTGTGACCTCCTTTTGCCACTGGTGTGTACTACCCCTTCAAGATGAATAAACCAACCAAGTTTCATGACTGCACATACAACTTCAAGAAATGGAGCTAAATATAAAAAACTTAACATAATTACTGGCCTGTGAAAAGTAGGTCACAATGACCTACTTTTGTCCATTATAAGAAGTCCTCATTAAGGTGAATCAAGTTACACAACTGGTCTTTCATAACTGGCTCTCATCTGAAACAGTGCTCTTTGAAGAGAGGCCTTACTGGCATCCAACCAGTTTTCATCAGCAACCAGTTCTCTTCATGGTTCTCAAAAACATCAATTTTGAAATTTGTTTTAATTATATGTTGTCTCAGCCACAAGTTGCTTTCATAGTAAGTTTGAAGAGCAACAATCAACATTGACTGCAAACTTGTTTATTCAAAACTAGATGTGAAACACAATGAATCTATCTTGTTGACATTACTTTGCTGAAGAAGCATGTGCCGAGTTCACATGTGCACAATAGGAGACGAATAAGGGGATATAATCACAGACCATTATTTTATTGGATGTACATATCATGGATGGTTAAATAAATATATGTATTTAAGAATTAAATGAGCAATAAATGAAGCATATCAACTGCATTTATTCCATAGATAATGTCGCAATGTTATTTTTAGATCCACCTGTTTCAGAAAATTTAATGATCAACAGTGCATCTTGAAATGATTATCACTACCAAGATATTAGGTATAATAAGAGTACCATGAACAACACATTATATGCCCACTCCGAGTTTAATAGTCCTCTATGTATGCACTATTACATAATGTTTGACTTGGTCAAAGTATGTGTCCTTGAACTAAACTAAATTTGCAGAAACCCTGATTTTCTTATTATACTTACTGTGACCATGACCTCTGATCTTTAGATCCCAGAATCTATAGGTTAGTTTATTACCTTAAGTGCAAGTTATCCACAAAGTTTGGTCAAACTTTTTTCACTGAGTCACAGTGACCCTGACCTTTGATATTTTAACCCTAAAATCAATTGGCTTCTTCCTTACCCTAAGTGCAAGCCATCCACAAAGCTTGATTGAGGTCTGTGATGTAGAACTACTGTTACTGTGCAGAAATCATTTTTCTTCTTTTAGTGTCAGTGCCCTTGACCTTTGACCTCAAAATAAATAGGCTTCTTCTTTATCCGAAGTGAAAGCACTGTAAAAAATTTGGTCCAGACATTTGATGTACCATAATCACGGTAAGTCTTGGGACACGAAAACATAATTATTTTTTTTCTTATCCCGAGACTTATATGCCTGTAAAATATATAAAATTTTAGGTGTCCCAAAACTTGTAGACACAAAAAAATGTAAAGACAAAATTGGGAAGATCGCCATACGTCACACAGCAGTGACCAGCTCGTTCAATTACCACGTCATTCATCAATAAACTGTTATACACTACTATGATTGTTTATGTTATTATTTTACATGTGCATATTTTCCGATTTCTTCAACATGATTTAAAATAAAGGTAAATAAAGACTTCATAATTCACGGGCCGCTTACATTTAAAGGAAGACCAGTACTATAGTGTACAGTATTTGCACAGTGCAAATCGTACTTGGCATCACTTATATCCTTGTTTATTCCAAAAAATATTCGATGCAGATTTTGCTTTATTCATCATTTTTACCAAATCGCATTCTTCCAGATTACATTTCAGCTTCACGTTCATTGCTGTTTCATTTATTTGGATTCACGCGCTTAACAATTACTGTTTTTAAGTGGTATAAGCGATCCTACAAAGTGATGTAAACTATATGAAAATGTACGCATGTTTAATTTTATAAAGCACATAACCAGCATAAATTCAAATAACTTGTCATATATAATATATGTTAAAATTCTGAATAGATCGATTAAGAGCATCATTGATCCATTTTAGTTTAGTGTTTCGGCTTCACAAAATGATAATTTTCCACGCATTATTCATTCCACTTTTGATTTTGGCAAGCTGGTTGTTTTGGCGTCTCCTTTGTTTATAATTGGCGGATTTGTCTTTTGTTTTCCAACAGCAATCCAGGCCAGTTAATTGTTAAAACCCTGAAATTGGCTTGGGTAAAGAGGAATTTTGTCTGGCGGCAATGCCGCTTTTGATGTGTGATTGGCTTCTACTGCATAATATTAGCACGATTACCGTAACGGAGTAAACAGGACTTATTTAAGGTCGCTTACATCAAAGCAAACTACCACGGAGTTTTTATTTTAAAAGCATTATTTCTTAAACTTCTTTATCGTATTTCAAAGATATTATTTAAGTTTAGTGCAGTGGTGCCTATGATTCGAATCAAATGTATGTACTTCATTCATCACAAGTAAAATCTTCAATGTGCACGTGGTGACGCCATGATGTAAACATGCATACAATAAATGCTAGAGTTGAAATAAACACCATTTTCATTGTTCTCATCCTGGTATCACATTGTAATGAATTAGGTATTTCCATTTTCAGGGAAAAAAACTCCCCAATAATTACAGGTGACTTTCGACAATTTTTAATGCAATAATGCATAAACTGACAATAGTAAACTAGAGCACAATAGGGAGAAATTATTGTTGAATGGATGTAACATACCGCTAATGCTCAGTTCTTGTCATCGTCTGACTAAATTATACATATTTTAATTTGATAGAAATAATAAGAAAACAGAGAAAATTCAATATATTTATTGACTCTTCAAACAAATTGTAATAATTTATAATATTTCCATGTAATAATTCATAATGAGAGTCTCTTAACAACCACGAAGTCCTGTTTATTTTACATGAGGTTACGATCGATAAAATACGCCGATCGATCAGTAGAAGAAAAAAAATGTTTTAGGTGTCCCAAGACTTATAGTACATGAAAAAATTGCTTTAACTTCGTGTCCCAACTTTTATAGGTCATAAAAAAATAACTTTTGAAAATAATTAAGGGTGTCCCAAAACTTGCCGTGATTATGGTATAACTAATGTTAATGTGCAGAAGCAATTTGTCTTCTTTCAGTCAGTGACCTTGATAATTGACGGCTTGACAATGAAATCAATAGGTTTTTTCCTCATCCCAAATGCAAGCTATCCACAAAGTTTGGTAACTGTAGATGGTGCAGAACTTGAGTTATTGTGTGGAAACCCTTTTTCTTCTTACAGTCACAGTGCCCTTGACCTTTGATCTTTTTACCTTGATATCAATATGGTTCTTCCTAATCCCAAGTGCAAGCCATCCACAATGTTTGATAACTGTAGATGCTGGAAAATTGAAGTTATTATGCAGAAATTAAATTGGGAACAAATGAACTGACAGACAGATGGACAACATCATAACATTATACACTCCATCTTATGATGGGCTTATAAAAATTTAAAAGGAGATGCACTTCCTAAAATAAAACAAATTACTAAAATAAATATACTGGTTCAGCATGGCTCCAATCAGGTGATGTGCAGAAAGGGCATATATGGGAAGCTATTCACAAAAAATACCTTTTTGGCAGTACAGTAAAACCTGCCTTGAAAGACCACTGCTATGAGAGACCACATTTCTTAAAAGACCAGATTCTCAATGCACAGATTTATTGATTATTTATTGTTATGACCTGTCATGAAAGACCATCTGTCATGAAAGACCATGATTTTTTGGAAGAATGGATGGACTTTCAAGACAGGTTCTACTGTAGTTTCATTTAGAGATAGAAGTAAACTAATTTTAATATTGAGGTATTGAAAAAATACTAAAAAATGATTTTGAAAAGTGAAATGATGTTTGTTTTATTGATGAGAACTGGCATGATGCCAGCATTGTATTGGTTTTATTTACTGACCTGGAGCATCATATCAGAGAGCCATTATTACAATAGTGGATTTTTATTACAATTATAGCAGTTGCTACAAGCCACTAAAATAAAAAGTATGCTACCTTGGGTATGATTTGCTGTCTTGTGTTTACAGAGTAATGTCCACTTGTCAAACTTTGCTGTGCAGCCATCTTGATCACATTGATATCCTAACAAAAAAACAAGAGACATAAATATAATTGCAAATTATTTAACACAATTTTACAATTCGCCTTTCAATATGAATCCTCTTATTATGAGTTTGGTAAAAAAGATTCTTTCAGTGCTATGCAAAGAAAGAAAGGGGACCATGAGACCACTGCCCAGCATGACTGTAAATGCAAAAGTATGGGAAGTCCATTATTTGTCATTTCAAGTTTTCTTTAAACATACTGTGTCAAGATCAATGAAATATCAATGAAGGGGGGTGGGGGGGAGGAGTGGCAGCAGGAAGCAGACTCTTACCTTCATGCATTTTCATATGCCTCTTGAGCTTGCTGGGTGTGGGGAAGGACTTGTCGCAACCCTCCTCTGCACATTGGTATGGATTCTGCAGTGTGTGCTTAACAATGTGCTCTGCCAGCTGATGATGCTTCTTAAACACCAGATCACAACTCTTCACTTTACACTGGAACAATATGGAGAAATTAAATCTCTGTTAGTGACAACATGGAACATAGTGAAAAAGTATAGAGTTTAAATGATGAACTGCCAATAAAGCACTATCTTTTAACCACCTTCTGTCAGTGATTAAGTTGTTTATTTGAATTCAAATGAAACAGAGCTTGTCTGACTCATACATCATTGTCTGACTAAAGCATCATGGTGGAAATTTCAGAATGGTTTTTAGACATGTTTTTGGTGCAAATACTTTCCAGGATACAGTACTGGATGATGCAATACAATTTACTTATTATACATTAAGTGCTTTAGATTTACTTTAGCCAAGTACAATATAGAAAGAATGTTATGGGGAAACAACTCCTACAATTCATTCACTATTGAGTTGCCTATCGCAGCCCCCAGTGCCTGTGGGAATGACACCTAGCTAGTTTGCACTATATAACATGTATAAATTCAAATTTGTATAACTTAACCATCTTTCAGCCAATTTCATGAAATTTTAACTGTGAACCAAATACTACTTTCTGTAATTTGTCCACTGACATTTGCCAGAACACAGATATGCATATCCACCCATCAGCACTGAATTTTCTATTTAATCATGTTATTTGTTCTTGTTTGAAAAGTTTATACTTTATCTGAGAGTAATATTTTGTTGATAGAAAAATTGGATTGAAGATGGTTAAGATATGTACCAGTTTTAAACTGAAAACTACCAACATGTCTAACTGTCATTGGTAAAGTAATTTGTCACACCTTGCCAAACTTCAGATTGGTCAGCAATCCATTTTGCTGAGGTTGCTTTAGCACTTAATGTCAATCTTTGACTTCTTGATTTGGATGTTCGGTCTTAGTGTTAAGGTCTTGTAGGATTCACATATCAATCAAAGTAAAACCTTATTGCACACCTACACCAACCAAATATCTAGCCATCAAAGTTTTATTAAAATTCTCCACACAATGTAAAAGGAGAAGCGATGACAAACTGAATTCCCAAAATACCCTTTTTCAAAGAATGTCTCAAAAAATGTCCCCAAAAATGGACCAGTGGAAAAATTGAAAACCTTATTGCATATCTATACCAACCACATATATACATGTAGCCTTCAAAATTTCATTAAAATCCTCCAGGCAGTGTGCGAGAAGAAGCAATAATAAACTGAATTCCCATAATACTTCTTTTTTGAAATTTTTTTCATTGGTCTAAAAAATGACCGAACCTCAATGCACATCTACACCAACAACATATCTAGTCTACAAAGTTTTTATCAAATCCTCTAACTGGTGTTTGAAGAGAAGTGATGATGTATACATATGGTTAATGGCACATCAGTACAATACTGGCTACATAGTGCTGATTAAAAGCTAAGTTAAAAAATGTAAAGATAATGATATTGCACAAAACTATTGGAAACTAAACCCTTTCAAATAAACAAACACATATAACCCTACAAGATAAAAGATAAATATGTTAAAATTCTTTAAAAGGTATAAAAAATAAAAGATAAAGGTAAAAAATATAAAAACCTTAAAATACATGGTGAAAATTTGCTCTGTACACAGCGTTCTTTTAAAAAATCCAAGATTTTCTCGGCCTGTACATCATCATAAAGTTTCTTAATTGAGTTCACAGGATGGAAGTTGATACACTCAACAAGAGTGTCTTCCACTGTCAGTGGACACTGGCAAGCTATGCACTCTGGTTGAGGTTCATCTTTTTGGAGGTATGCACAAGTTAGGCATTTGCTATATGCAAGTGGCACAAAACCACCTATCTCTGTGATTTGTTGTATATGAGGGATGCCCACTTCAACAAGAGTCCCTCAATGGGACTGATGCTATACTGGCTGAAAAGAATTTACAGGAATCCAAGACAAGACCATTTATTCTTTTTAACTGCTGAGTTTTGAAACCATCTCTGATATTCTTTAGCAATAACAACATTTTCAAGATGGCTGTAAGACTGGCACCAATTTATTTAGGACCAACTAGACATCATTAAAAGTCATTTAGTGAAAACCCCATGTCAATAAAACCATCCATTCAGGAGTAGCAATAACATGATTTTCAAGATGGCCATCAAGGCAGCCACATTGGATGCAAGATCGGCACCATTTTCATTTAGGACCAACTAGATATCATAACAAGTGTTTTGGTGAAAACCCTATGTTGATATGACCATCCATTCAGAAGGAGCAGCAATAACAAGATTTTCAAGATGACCACCATGTCAATATCACTTTCTGTTTAGGTGGAGTTGCAATTGATTTTCATGATGGCTGCCATGGTGGCCATACTGGATCTTTGACGGGCTTCATTTTCATTTAGGACTAAGTAGACCTTAGGATGAATGTGTGTAAAGTTTTATGGCAATCCTCCGAGTAATTTAGGAGGAGCAGTGATAACAAACCTGTGCTAACGGATGGACAATGGACAACAAGCCATCACATAAGCTCTTCTGAGGTGCTGAAAATGCTATTAGCATACAAACATAAATACTTTCCAAATGTCACCGCACAATGCACTGAATGTTTATCAACAATGATATAAATATTAAAATACATTATTCTATATATAATTCTGGATTATTTGTTGAGTTGGCCAACACGAACTTTTCTGATTGACCAATACTAGCCTAATACCCTACATCTTTTTTCATCATCCATATGTAAATCAGTATTTGGGTCCAGTACACCAGGCTAGTTCCATGTGCACGTAGATTGTTATGACAATAATCACCCTAATTTACTTAATGTGTGGAATAAAACCTGTCCATTTCTACCACAGGATTTATTTACCTCAGAAAGTGCAGGATGTTGGTAGGTATTCAATTAACACAATAAACAGATCAAGTAACCATGAAAGGGAATGGTGTCACAGGTTTTATTGTATACATCCGACACAAGACCACTTGTTAACTGCTATGATAATGACTGGTGGAAATTTTCACTGCTCCAATGGATTAGTGACAGCTGGGGTTTTAGTGATCTATCGGCAAAATCACTGTCTTCAGGTTAGTGGATTAGCATTACTTTCGAGCCCTGTTGATTGCATAGGCCTATTTAGAAAGTTTGATCAAAATCCTATCAAAAATAGTCTCTACAGTGATAAAAAAAACTAAACTCAGCCAATCAAATGCAAGATCCCATCATAAATATGCATAGGTCTTGCTCATAATAAAATTCATCCAACATCTTGACGATATTAACTTCTTTACCAAGTATGATTACAATTTGGGTCAGAAATATAGTCTTTCATGTGGTAAGAAATGCAGCCAACTGTATGCAAGATCACTTGATTAATAACCATAGATCTTGTTCATAATAAAACACATTATTTATCTTGATGATATAAGCCCATTTACCAAGTTTGATAAAGATATGATAAGAAACAGTGGCTTAAGTGTTGACAAGCTGAACTAATCAGATGCCAAATCATCTCCTTAAGTATGCATGGATCTTGCTCATAACTTTATTCATCCAAGAGCTTGATGATTTAAGATTATTTACCAAGTTGAACCAAAACTGGACCAGAAATACAGTCTCCAGTGTTGTAACAAGCTCAGCCAATCATGTGCAACATCATCTCACTAATATGCATGGATCGCGCACATTATCATATTTATGCAAAATCTTGATCATAAGCCCATATATGAAGACTGAACAAAATAAAATAAAAAATGTGGCTTCCAAAGTGGTAATAAGCTCAGACAATCAGTTGCAAGAGATCACCACATTAATATGCAGGGATCTAACTCATTATTGCACTCATCCAAGATTTTGATGATGCCCATATTCCAAGTTGATCAAAACTGGATCAGAAATAATAATAATAATAATAATAATTCTTTATTTTATAGAGGGTGACTCATTTAGTCAAGGACTATTCTCCTTGAGGCCCTCTTAAGAAAAGTACAACAATCTGCATCATACGAAAGATAACAGTAATTACTATTTATTTTAACATTGACTCCAGAGCGTTAACAGGCAACTGTTGACAGACAATGAATGATGCATGACACATGCAGGGCCATACCATAAGCACACTTGGCCTTATGGCCAGGTGAGCTAAAAATTAGCATGAAATATACTGTATGCCCTACCTTGAAGCTTTCACGGGCATGTATTCTATTTCTGTGCCTTTTCAGACTGTGCTTGGAGAGGAATTCAGCATCACAGTTCTCTTCTATGCACCTGAAAATGCACAAAAAAACTACAAATACAGCAAGTATAACAGGTATCAGAAACAATTATATTTATATTTAAGAACAATATTATAGCAATGGGGTTCTCCATTGAAATTAATGAATTCATTGGGTTATATGTGCATGAAAATCTAGTTTATGTTTATATTAATGTAGTTAATCTGTTATTAATAACAAGTGGGAACTTTCATCAGGCTACCTTCAATAGCTACAATTAAGCTGCCCCTTAGTGGTATCTCATAAGCTTACCTTTGTAACCCTTACAGTCTTCTTGCATTGTCACTTGTTTTCATTCAAACTGACCAATGAGTTATAAGCCCTAACTTTGATTAACCAATGGGCTATCATATTTGTCCCAGTTTTAAATCGCTTTATGTTAAATATGGATGAAAATATAGTTAATGTGATCAGTGATTGAAAATAACAAGAAGTTGTACATGATCCCTAAAATAAATAAATAATTTTAAGAAAGCAACATATAATGAATTCTAATGAATAGTCCATGTTATTAATATTTCATTTTTACTGAAGCCACTTGAAGAGTATTGTTCCCCTGTAATAAGTGCAAGAGAAATTAAGAAAATTCATGCTATACTTTTCATTTTTTAGTTATTTAGCATTTAGCAGTATGTTTACCGTAGATTAAAATACACCTCTCCCTTGATAACTCGCACCCGGATAACTTGTATACCTGCTTATAACATTTTTTTTCCCTAAAAATACCAAAAGAATTAAACCCAATTTGTTGAATGTGAAGAAACTCGATTAAAATTGGTAAATGAAACCTTGATATAGCAATCGTTTTATCATCAAAAACGTCAGTTAGTGCCAGAATTTAATCAACATTATGAAATTCACAACTTTTAAATAAGAAGTCATATTTTTGTTACATTTTCTTTTTTAAAAAAAATTCTCAGTACCCTTTAATTTAAAAATATTTGATGAAATTTCTATCAATGAAAATGTCAGTAATGCCTACTGGTGGCAACACTTTAAGAAATAAATACCAATTCAGTAAGTTTTGTAAAGTGAAATTTGTGTTTTACTTCGATCTTTTAATTCGGTTTCAGTGTAATTATCATAAATGCGATATGCCCTCTTGTAGTCAAACATGAGTGCCAACTGTGATTTGATCTTCGACTTGCAGAAGTTTTGTTAAATTGTTACAATCAACTAAAAGTAGACCTGCTTTATATTACCATGTTAATTACATCTTTTGTATTAATTCAAATAAAGGGGTGGAATAAAAAAGTTAAAAGGCATGCAAATCCCACCCGTGTAAGTGCTAACAGTCACAGTCGTGTGTCAGGTCAACTCATTTAAATTGACCAATTGAACACAGTTATAAATATTAATTGTTAAGTAACATAATTATAAAGTATCTAACATTAATCAGCTGTTTATCCTACTCATTCACAATGTGCTCAAGGATAGCAAGGGAACAAAGCAAAAGGAGTACTTGGTGCATGAAAAGCTTTGTTTCACAGGTACAGTTCATTATGGAGAAATGAGTTCCAAAGTTTGTAGTGAAATGTAGTTTTTTTGTGGGGGGGGGGGGGGGTAAACTAATTTGAATTATTTAATACCTACCTGTTGCTATTGCGTAGCTGACTCTTTTCCAAGCGGAAAATACCCCAACTGTATGATGAGAATGCATCCTCCCATAGGGTGACTGGAAAGTTCCAGAATTCTAGAACGCCCCTGGTCCAACCCATAGCTACCTTACCCATGTGCACTGTCCTTCATTCTTTTTAAGGAGGTAGCCTAAACTAGTGGAATATCAGTGTGGGGCACAACAGATAAATATTACATCATTAAAATTAGTTTTACCCGCCAAAAACTACATTTTAATATTAGTATTACATACCAGTTGCTCTTGCATAGCTGAATTTGTCAGCTTGGTGCGAGGCTGATGATCCCACAACTGGTGAAATAAAAACAAACACAAGAAATACTAACCCTCACTGTAGAATAAAAGACTACTGCCAGATGTTATCCTCATGGACCACTTTTTGAACTACAACAATCGGACCCAAAGAAAATATGCCTTTGCTTTGGTGAGCCAACAAGTGAAGGTAAAAGGAGGAGAATGTAGTGTGAGATCGCCAAATTGTGGCTTTCATCATGTCCTCCAGAGCCGAATGAATTAGATAGGCCAGTGAGGTAGCAATGGCTTGGGAATAACTCAAGAGAGAGCTAAATCTGAACAGAAAAATGCTCGATCAAGGGTAATTCCACACAATGAAAATGATGCACATAAAGAAAAAGCTCAAATCATCACATTAACACATGAAGTAAAGTCAATTTTTCTTCAAAGTAAATTAAAGCAGCAGTAATGTCTGCGACCGGAAAAAGAACGAAGGACAGTGCACATGGGCAAGGTAGCTACAGAGTGGACTAGGGGCATTCTAGAATTCTGGAACTTTCCAGTCACCCTATAGGCGGATGAATTCTCATCATACAGTCGGGGTATTTTCCATCCAGAAAAGAGTCAGCTACACAATAGCAACATGTTACATATTACTGATATTAAACTTAAAATTCCTGAACTGACACTCAGAGGTTTGCTCAAGGATGAGCAGAAATTTCGCTATCAATTGCAATGAAATCGAGGCATCAATATAATACTAATAGAACAATACAAAAAATCGAGTTTCGACGTTGACAGTTGTTGTTTCACACAATAATGTTCCTAGTTTTTGAAAAAAGGAATCTTGTTTTGTTGTGAATCAACAATAACACTTGAATATATATCCACATTCACATGCAAAAAGCAGTGACATAATACAGAATGTTTTCACAGGTATAAAACATATGATGTGTGTTGAAACCTCTTTGAGTAATGTTTTTAACGATCTTTTAGAGGTTGGTTATCTTAAAAATAAAGATTATTGTACAGAAGAGTGCACAACTTCATTAGAAAAAGCTACTTATTGACAATTATTCCATACGCAGTTATAAAACAGGATGACATCCCCTTCTTAATTTTTCAGATGTCCTTTGGTAACTCATGCCCTCACTTATACTGTGGTCTAAGTTTTTGGACCCTGTTGTATGTGAGTTATCTAGAGAGAGGTGTATAAATAAAACACAATAAAACTCACATAGTGAAATATAAAACAAGAGTACCCTGAAGGGACTGATGCTCTACTGGCTTAAAAGACTTTCAAGAATTCCACAACAAGTCCATTTCTTTTGTCCATTCATTTCTTTTATCTGCCGATTATTGAAACCATCCCAGATATTCTTAAGAAACTCTAACATACCAAATTTGGTAACAAAAATATTTTTATATATGTTTATCACAAGATCAGTGCAATAAAAATTATGTCATGACCTTTGACCTTGAACCAGACATCATGAACAGATAATCACCAAACTCATGTCAAATACTTTCAATATGTTACACAAGTTTGGTAAAATCTATAATAATTTTTGGAAAGAACCCAAGTTATTGAACTGGCATCATTCAAGGCATTTTTCAGATATATCCACTAACTGGGTTTGATAAAAAATCCATTCTAACTTGTTTGCTATCACGCTCACAAACTGTTACAAATAAAAACCTGTGGCAAGACCTTTGACCTTAAAATCAATGTCAGAGTGTTGACTATCAATTTGTTTATTGGAATGCAACAAAATACAAAGTCTGCTCAAAATTCATCCGTGTATGTACAAGTCATTGTGCTCATAAGCTCAATAAAATACAAAAATGCAAGTAGTGACCTTTGACTTGACCCCAAAAGTCAAATAGGTCTGGTTTTCAAACTCTTTCACAATAGCATGGAGAAGTTGTTGGTCAGATCTGCACCATTTTTATTCAGCGATTCCTGCAGGATTTTCACATAATGGGGAAATTCCCACTCCGGCATTTTCGTGAGGCATTTTCAATTTTTAAGGGGGCAGATTTTTTTTAGAACAGTAGACTATCTATGAATAGACTTCCTAAAGTATACTTCAAAAACTGCATGTGTGATAAATAACTTTATATGAATAAAGATAAAACTTGCGATTGTTTTAACTTCATTACCAGCACAGTGGGTGCAATTGTGATATTTTGACCATGGCACCACAACGTATACATTAGAACTGCATGTACTCGATAAATGTAATAGCATAGACATTACCACAGAATACCAAAAACAATATATCCATCACTGCACAACCTCACCAAGAGCAGTTTGTAAATTGGTTTTAATAAACCAGATAATCAATAAAAGCATCTCACTATTAATTTTGGCAGCTGATCTAAAAATCAAGCACTTAGATGAATAGATTCAGCAATTTAATATTAATGAAGGTTACAGGTTTTATATAACTCGGAGCAAATTATCTATGTGTGATTTTGTTGCACTAACTCATTGCAACAAGGGAAGGGGATTCCTTAAATTTTACGGGGATTCACAATTGCATGTCCTGGGGACAAGTTTTCATTCAAAACCAATTACATACTGCAAGAAATGTTTTACAGAAAATCCCATAACAATGCCACCATTTGTAAAAGAGGAGTTGGAATAAAAAGATTTTGAGATGGCCACTATGGCACCATGTTGGATGTCACATCACCACCATTTATCATTCATATGGCCACTATGGTGTCATGCTGGAGGTCACATCACCACCATTTATCATTCAAAAGCTATATATTGCTCAGCATTCCAATATAGGTAGTACTACAGTATGTTATTCAAATACAGAAACTGTGTGTGTACATTTCTAAATATGATTACATACATGCATATGTGTACAAAAATCAAAAAGCATGTGCATCAAGCAAGCTCTGTGCAAATCATTTTTGGAGTTAATGTAGAAGACATTTTTGCACACTTTCACAATGTTCACTCCATATGAGGGTAAAGTTTCATGGCAATCCTCTCAGTAGTTTAGGAAGAGTAGCAATAATGAACTTGTGCTAATAGATGGATTGATGGACAGAAAAATGATGGAAGATAGGATACTGCATAAGCTCTGCTGCTCTTTCACCAGTAGAGCTAAGAAATCAAAGTTGAATCCAAGGTATGGAAATTTAGCAAATTTATATCTCTTGAGATCCACTTCTCTTGCAAATTTTTTGTCGTGTATTGCAGCAATGTACAGATCTGATCATTTAGCAAAATAAAAATGAAACATATATCCCTGTGCTTCCCTCCACAATGAAATTTGAGCCTCTTGAGCAGGTCCCTGAGGGAAAAAATTGCCCCAAGGACAAATGTCAGTGGGGTGCGTGCATTCATCTTGTCATGCTCAATAATAAAGTACATGGTTATATGTCAGGGATCCCAATGGTTTCCAATATATGACCCAGGGGCTAAGTCTCTGGGGTCAGGACTCCTGGGGTAAATACCACTTGCATATATAAATTAGCCTTTTAATACAGAGCAAACGCATATCTGGTTATATGATGGTGATCTCAATAATTTTAAAGTTGTAACCAAATGACTAAGTCTCTGAGATAGGGATGAACCAGAGTCAATATTTGTTGCATGTATAAATTTGTATTTTCATGCCCAGTAAGTGTAAATATGATTATTGGGTGGGTATCTTAATAGTTTGTATGTTTATGACTCAGCAAATACTGTAAGTCTCTGGGAGCTAGTGAAAGACCTCAGGGCATGACCAAGAGGTCCCATTTTGAAACGAGTTGACACTTGGGTCACTGATTACACAAGCCAATTCTCAGACATGTGAGAAAACTAACCCTGGAGTTATTTCAAATGTATGTAAAATCACCCCAACCCCAGTGGCAAGATAAAAAATTCCAAAAGTGTCAGGATAATCAACACCCAGAGGGCTATGATTGTCAAAAGTTTGTGTATATAACTCTAATGGTACAGGAGGATTTCAAAGACAATACACATGTCTGTATGTGTGTGTGTGTATGTATATATATATATATATATATATATATATATATATATATATATATATATATATATATATATATATATATATATATATATATATATATATATATATATATATATATATATATATATATATATATATACACACACACACACAGACAGACAGATGGAAAATAAAAGAATATCCCCAAGCTTTTAAAGAACCTTGGTAATAATGATGCATTTTGACTGTATTGTTCTGCACTTGTTATTGTCTCCTATTTCTCTGTGATTTTTTCACAAGGACCCTATATTCTAAATTTATTTCTTTCTCTCCAGGCCAACTACAATTTGTCCCAGTGTATGCAAATTTTATCATCTTGAGCATATGGAATATGGATCTGTGAATACCAAAATACTTGTACAGTTACATAAATAAATGTGCATTCCTTGTAAAATGCTATGAGATAACTAAATACTGGAGAAGTGTAACTTCAGGCTGATGCTAAATAAAGTAAACCTGAACAAGTTTGTTCATAGCAATCCTTTAACTTTCCTCCTTTACAATGTTCAGAATGCAATGATGTACATTTGGACACTGCAGTTAATTCACCTATGCACCACTGCAAACATTACAGCTATTCAAGTGAATCAGAAGCAGGAACTTGTATGGAGTATTACTGAACTTAATGATACAATCACACATTTCGTTTTCTCCATCTTTTGAATTTTTTATCAGTAAATACAATTTTGATAGATGTATTCTACAGAAAATCACAAACACCTAAATCAGATCATGGTGGAAAGAGCACTTATGCAAATGATGGGTGTCATGTGTAAACCTTGGCACATGGTAGTTTGCTGCTGCGGATATGAGATACAAGTCACCTTTTCATCTGGTGTTCTTGATTGAAATTATTTTCAAATTGAAAAATTAGTGAAACAGAGCATAATTAATATATTATTCAGTCTGAGATTTTTCTGTTGCCCAAATAAAAGCTTTGGGGCTGAATGATATAATACATTGGCCAAATAAAGGCCTTGTGGCTGAGATTAATACATTGCCCAAATAAAGGCCTTGTGGCTGAGTGATTTAGGCATGGGTAATGACTTTGCCCAAATAAAGGCTTTGTGACTGAGTGATTTAGACATGGGGGGAATGGGGTACGAAAACATAGCAGCAACTGGGCTTCCAAAATCAAAGTGAGGCACAACTAGCCCACCATATCAGCCTTCGGAGAAGTCTGGGTACATGTATATATTGCATATTGAGTCAAGGTCTATAACTTCAACAGCCAACAAAAAAAAACCAACAACGAAGTTTGACCTTACAATTGCAACAGAAGATAAATTCTGACCTCAAATCAAACATTACAACACAAGAAAAAACATTTTTATTCGTGTTTATTATTTGAATTTTGTGGAAAATTGAGCATGTTTATTTGCAAGAGGACCCAAAATGTCCAAGATGAACATAAATAACTCAGACTTACTTGAAAACAAACTGCAGGCATTTTTATTTATAGTCCTGGCTAATCTCTGCTTGTTTTTTACATTTTGCTGCAATGCAAGTAAACTTTTTGGACACCTCAGCTTTTCCCCCATCGTGAACTTTGATTTTCTCCATCATTCTTTCATTGACACACTTAACATGCCATGATGAACAGAAACAAGAGTCCCTCGAACGGACTGATGCTCGACAGTCTGAAAAGAATTTCCAGGAATTCAAAATAAGTCCATTTCTTCCTTTTAACTGCTGAGTGTTGAAACCATCTCTGATATTCTTGAGCAATAAGATTTTCGAATTGGCCACAGTGGCAGCTTTACTGGGTGTAAGATCAGCAGCATTTTCTTTTAGGGCAAACTAGAGACCATTAGAAGACTTTGGTGAAAACCCCATGTTGATATGACCATCCATTCTGGAGAATCAGTGACAAGGTTTTCAATACGTACATTGTGGCAGCCATATTGGATGTCTGCATGGCAACATTTTCATTTAGGACCAACTAGATATCATAAGAAGTCTTTTGGTGAAAACTCTATGTCAATATGACCATCAATTCTGGAGGAGTAGTAATAATAAGATTTTCAAGATGGCCACCATGGTAGCTATATTGGATATCAGATCAGCATCATTTTCATTTTGGACAACTAGACACCATAAGAAGTCTTCTGATGAAAACCCCATGTTGATATGACTTTCCATTTAGGGGGAGTAGTGACAAGATTTTCAAGATTGCTGCCATGGCGGCCATATTTGAGGCCTGATCTGCACCACTTTCATTCAGGACCTACTAGATATCATAATTATTTTTCCGGTGAAAAGCCAATACTGATACGACTTTCCATTTAGAAGGAGTAGCAATAACATGATTTTCAAGATAGCCGCCATGGTGACCATACTGGATGACAGATCAGCACCATCAGAACCAACTATACATGATCAGAGATGCTGTCAGGATGTTATCTAACAGGGGGATCTCGCCTTGTCACCAAAATAAGAGGGGAATATGGAGAAAAGATAAGGGGGGGGGGGGAACGGCCATAGTTCAGTATTTACCTAACACTAAAATATCCATCTCTCTTTCTTCCTGCTCCACTCTGTTAGGGCTCTATTGAAATCAAAATCCTCCAAAAAATGTCACTCCAGTTGTATAAACATTAATCAGTTGATTGTTTCTGAGCTTAATTTGTGTATGAATATTGTTCTGTGCTGACAAATATTTTTGGTGGTGGTAGTGGTGGTGGTGGTGGTGTACAACTAATTTTAATGATGTAATATTTACCTGTTGCCACTGTATACAGTAGCTGGCTCTTTTCCAAACAGAAAATACCCCAACCATATGATGAGAATTCATCCTCCCATAGGGTGTACCACAAGGTTCTAAAATAGTAGGATGACCCTGGTCCAACCCCCAGATACCATGCCCATGTGCAATGTCCTTCATTCTTTTCAGGAGGTAGCCTAAACTAGTGGGACATCAGTGTGGGGTGGGAGGAGGGAATCTGGCAATAGCAACAGGCAAGTATTACATCATTAACATTAGTTTTACCCGCAAAAAAACTACAGTAATACATACCTGTTGCTATTGCATTGCTGAATTTGTCAGTTTGGTGGGAGGCTGACGCTCCCCACAACTGGCAAATGAAAAACAAACACAAGGAATACTCACCTTCATTGTAGAAAAGAAGACTACAGCTGAATGGTATTCTCATGGGCCACTTTTTGAGCTACAACAATCGGACCCAAGGAAAATATGCCTTCGCTTTGGTGAACTAACGAGTGAAGGTAAAAGGAGCAGAAAGTAGTGTGAGATCACCAAAACATGGCTTTCATCACATCCTCCAGAGACGAATGAATTAGATAGGCCCATGAGGTAGCAATGGCTCAAACCTCATGGGCTTTAATTTTCATGAATGAAAGGTCCCTATCGGTAAGGTATTGATAAGCTCTCTTGACAGTTATTGCAATCCACCTTGAAATGGGGATGAAAAGATGCTTCCTACCCTTTCTTCTCGCTTTAGAGGCTGCCAAATAAAAACTAACTGGACATAAAAGTCTACCCTGATCATCCCCAACACAGATAAATCTGGGGATCTCAATCAGGAGTGGAGCAACTGATGGAAGCTGTTTTTTTGCTAAAAAAAAATGATCGGCAAAGGAGAGAAACCGACTAATAATTTCCACTGAACCTTATACAGCCTTGCTCTACAGATAGGGCATGAAGCTCGCTCTCCTCCGTCCTAGACACTGAGAAGAGCAAGAAAACAGTCTTGAAGGTAAGGCTCTCAAAGGAAGCTTCACCCAAAGGTTCATAGGGGGTTTCATTTAGAGACCACAACACACAAGATTCCATCTCTGCATTAGTAAGCAAGACGCTGGTCTTTGCAGCTCGAAATACCTGATCAGATCTGCTAAGTTAGAGTGAGTCCTGATGGCATGGACCTTTAGAAAATTTAAGAGTGTTTGATTGGGCTGCCCTATAGCTCTTGATAGTAGAAACCAAGCATTGTTTCTCTTCAAAAACTAAAGAGAAGAAAATCAGCCACTGTGTTCATAGCAGGACAGCTAGAATTGACACATTTTCTACTACACCAACCACAAAAGATTCTCCATTTGGCATCATAGACCTTACACGTAGATCGTCTCCTGGATTGAATGATGCACTTGGCAACTTTGTTTGAAAACTTCTCTTTGCGGAGAGATGGTTTGAGATGAGCAAAGTGTGAAGGTGAGAATCTGTAGGCTGTTGTGTAGGAGAGAGCTCAAGTGCTTCAACAGGAGATCCTTTCTCTGGAGTAATGTCCTGGGATGGTCCACCAGTAGGTTGAGAAGATTGTTGAACCACAATCGCAGGAACCACAGAGGGGATATCAAAATTAGCTGAGCAGTGGAGTTCCTTACTTTGTTAAGTACCTGTGGAATCATCCTGAAGGGTGGGAAGGTGTAAGCGAACAGATGATCCAACCTCAGGCCAAAAGCATCCAGTGCCCTGGCCCTCTGGTCAGGAATTGGGGAAACGTAAAAGGGGAGCTTCTTGTTTGGCCTTGTAGCAAACAAGTCCACCAATGGAGACCCCCAAAGCTAGAACATGGAATCTGCTATGGATTGGTGCAGAGACCATTACGTAAGGACTATCTTCCCTTTCCAAGACAGACTGTCCACCAAAATATTCTTTTTGCCGGGAATGTGGTGAACTCGGACGATAATCCCTACTGAGGTTGCTCAAGGAGGGAGTTTCCAAACCTCCACGCAGAGAGAAGGTGCATGTGTGCTTCCTTGTCTTGTGAGGTGCGCTACCAGCAACGTGTTGTCAGATGAGACCATCACACAGCAACCTCTTATTTTATCGACACACCCCTGAAGGGTTAAGAACACTGCCCTTATTTCCAAATTGTTGATGTGAAGGATAGATTCTTCCCAGGACTACAAAAGCTGAAGAATCAGTCCTTCTGGCTCCAGATGAGTGCTCCACCCTGAATCTGATGCTCTGTGAACAGATAGGAGTGGGGTTTGGGGGTGTGCAAGGTGACTCCGGCCATAAAACAGTCCCTATTTGTCCACCAAATCAGATGATGGTGGAAATCCAGACCTAGAGAAATCTGAGCATTCAGAGGGTACCTGTGCTGTTTCCAGACTGCCAAAAAGAGAAACTGGAGATGATGCACATACAGTCGGCCTAGGGAACAAGGTCCGCTGCAGAGTTCAAGGTCCCTAGCAGAGAAAGAGAAAGACTAGCCTCCAACAGGGACAGGATCTTGTCAAACTGTCCCGACTAATCTTGTTTGTGAAGAAATTCATCCCCATGCAGATGAATTCTTCAGATGGAGTAAACTCTGATTCTCTAGGTTGGGTAAAAAGACCCAGCCTGGTCACTATGAACCAACAGTGAGACAGATCTAATCTGAGGGACTCTAGCCAGCCATTGTGGATCAAGCAATCGTCGAAATATGGAGGATTGGGAAACCTAGTGACCTTAAATGGGCTGCAACTACTCCCATGACCCTGGTAAACGCTCTGGGTGCACAGAGTAGGCTGAATGGCAGAGCTCAAAATTGAAAGACCTCCCCATCCAAGCAAAACTGTAGGTACTTCCTGTGAGGAGGAAAGATAAGGATGTGATGGTACGCATCCTGAAGATTGATTGAGACCGCCCAGTCGCCAGGTCTTATGGCATTCCTGACTAAGGCTGTGGTCTCCATCTTGAAACTAGAAAGAATTTTTGAGTCACCAGAGCCTGAAGATCTAGGACACAGGTCACTGGGCAAATGATGGTAAACCTCATTAATCGCTTTGTCAAAAGACCAGATCTCTTCCTCCTCTGCCGCCTTGACCGACAGGTGAGAGGAGGCAGGGAACCCGAGAAGAGGGGGTACCATGTCAGCCTGTTCTGTATCAAACTTGTGTGCATCGAAGAGGTCAGAAAGGATGTCTTTATCCCGCTCTCTCTCCTGGGAGGCAGGACTATGTGACCCAATGTCTTTCTGTTGCAGGGGAGACTTGGAGGTAAGAGGAACTTGAACCTGAAACTCCTCACACAGAGATAACAGACTGTACTTAGTAGCAGATTCAGCAGGTTGGTGAGAGCAACTCTCTACTCTCCTAGAGCATTTGGGGGAAGAAGGTCCATCCCCTCCCTCTTTTTTGAGCCAACTTCATAAGATGCCCACAGCATCAACCTCTCTACCATGTTGCCAAGGTCCTGAAGTTCATGGCTGCATGCAGAGAAAAGGCCAATCACTTTCCTGCAGTGGAAGGCCCCACATCCTACAGGGATTTAGAGGGATTATACTAAAGGGGAGGAGGGTGCCGATTCGATCCCCTTCCCTATTCTGGCGTCTGTAAGCCAATTCCCAATCCTCCGCGGGATGAAACAGCAGTCTAGAGAGAAGGGGGGGTCTTGACCTGAACCATATCCCTGTACCAATGACCAGTGACCAGTTCCCGGTAACTCAGTTCTGTAGGAAGACCCTTCCCCAGATCTGATAGACTTAGATCTAAACTCTCCCCTTACTGGGTGGCTCGATCCCATCACCGACAATGGGCCTCTGGGACTAAAATGGTGTTCGGGGGAGGGGGGGGAGGGCACGACTCACTTTCAGCTCACACTGAGCTGTGGGCAAGTAGAGGGTGCTACTCCTCTCTCACAGGAGGGTGCAACTCACTCTCTGCCCTACTGGACAGAAGATGGTGCCGTTCCTCCCTCATGGGAGGGCGTAACTAGCTCTGTCCTAGTGGAAAAGAGAGGGTGTTGCTCCTTCCTCACAGGAGGGCACAACTTGCTCTCTGCCCTCACGGAATGGGGAGGGTGCTGTTCCTCCATAACAGGAGGATGCAACTCACTCTCCTCCCATTTATTACCTCCCTTGGGAGGGGGCGCACTAACCCTAACCCTAAGAGTCTCCAAAAATCATTCTCTAAGACCCGATGGACTCCGAGAAGGAAAACCCCGAAAATTCTGAAGACCAGGAAGGAACTTTTTTCCTTCCCATATAAGTGCATCTATGTTCAGCGAGGTTCAAGACCTCTTCTGACCATACGCTGCAAAAGGGACAACCATCTGTCCTCTCACAGCCTGTATAAGATAGATAAGTGGGGTGTGTGTCCCAGTAGGCTTTCCTGTGACCATGCCTACCCACACCATGCTTAGGCATTGCTGCAAAAGAATGCTGAAAAGAAGATTTATTCAAAAACTTCTATCAAAGTATATGTAAAACAAAAAGTATCTGCGTGGAATAAGTCTACACTAATATGATAACAGCAAGAACTTATCTTTCCTAGGTGGTGTCTCAAAGAAATAAAACAATCACTGTCGTTTTAATGCAAAAAGGTAAGCAATACTAAGATGAGAACTGAAGATTATTAAAAGAGAATGAAGTCAAACAGGCTTAATCGAAAGCCGGGGATGACTAAACAGTTGGTAAAACTATCCGATACTAATTCTGAGAATGAAGCAGTGTTTGATAACCAAACACAAAATATGAAGGGAAAAACTGGTGTGCGACCTGCTTTTCCAAGTTATAAAACTAGCACAATTCACATTAAAGGAATATGAGTTACGATGATTTATTAATTGTAACAAACAATAAAATGAATTAAAACGAGTCAGAAGACCAGTTAGGCAAGGATAGGGATATTTTAACTTAATACCTACCCGAGTTAGAAAATAATTCTCAACAAAATTAGTAGGCTAACACCCCTGTAGGGTGAGAATATAAATGCAAGGTAGTACAAAAACGTGTACCAAAACAAACTGCGAATAACTCTCAGGAGAGATAAAATTGAACAGAAAAACTTCTTGGTCAGAAGTAATTCCAAACAATAAAAACAATGCACATAGAATAAGTCAAAATGCTATGTTAACACGCGAAGCGAAGGCGATTCTTATTCAACATAAATAAAGCAGCCGTAATGTTGGTGACTGGAAAAAGAATGAAGGACATCCACAAGATATCCGTGGGTTGGAGGCATTGTAGTATTCTAGAACCTGGTTCACCCTATGGGAGGATGAATTCTCATCATATGGTCAGGGTATTTTCCATCTGAAAAAGAACCAGCTATGAAATATCAAGAGGTATGTATTACTGATATTAACCCCCTTTCGCAGCCTGCTGTCTGAAGGGGCATATGCATAGCTAGCTTAGCCAGCTCAAACAAGTTGGGAAACTGTTCTTTATGGTTATGTACAATTTTTCACAGCTCATAACTGTTGTCTCTTCGATATCTCTGCTCCAAAATTAGATTTTTCACTAACTAAGAAGTTTCACTTTCTTCAATCAGTGCTCTGCTTACTACTATACCAGATTTCGTATCTGTTCAATATTGCTGTGTTAGTGTTTCAAGTCCATCAATGGTACAGTCTTCTTGTTCAGACAGCAGTATTTTGATCAAATAAATATCTTTACTTTTTAATTTCTTTTTAGATTCTTATTTATTCAGTTTATCTTAACCTTTAAAGTGCTATATAGTTTTGTGGCACATGATCCCTCAGTGCTGAATTGTTTGAGAAAAGAAACGTGCACTCTACTTTTAAATTGCCTGTATTTTAATTAGGCTTGGTATTCATCATTCTACATTTCAAAATGCCACTGAATAGGGGGTTGATTGGCAGTGGCGCGACTTATGTCACGACAAGAACTTTAAGGGTTATCAGTAAAATAAAAATTATATACTGCACAGAGTACATTTTTATATGCACTAATTTACAGGAGTTCTTGCACATCACTGCTTTCCAAGTGTGCGAATTTGTATAAATTTTGCGCAATTTGCATATTCGTGCACCCTGGCAGCATCACTGCATCATAATAAATCTTTTGGTGAAAACCCAGGTCAATATGACTTTCCATCTAGAAGGAGTAGCAATAAGATTTTTAAGATGTGGTGGCCATAATGAATATCAGATTGGCACAATATTAAGGTCAATAAGATACCATAAGAAATTTTCTGGTGAAAATCCCATGCTGATATGACTTTCCATTCAGGAGAAGCAACAACAAGATTTTCAAGATGACTGCTGTGGTTTGGTGGCCATATTGGATGGCAGATCAGCACCATTTTCATTTAGGACCAACTAGATATCATAAGAAGCCTTTCAGCAAAAAAACCCATGTCAATATGACTTTCTGTTCAGGAGGAATAGTGATAAGATTGTCAAGATGGCTGCTGTGGTGGCCATATCTGATGTCCAATTGGCTCCATTTTTATTCGGGACCAAATAGACATCATAAGAAGTCTTTTGGTGGAAACCTGATGTTGATATGACTGTCCATTCAGGAGGAGTAGCAAAATCGAGATTTTTCTGGATTGCAGCTATGGCGGCCATATTGGATGTCTGAGCAGCACTGTTTTCATCTAGGACCAGCTAGACCTTGGGATGAATGTGTGTAAAGCTTAGGAGGAGTAGTGATAACAAACTTGTGCTAATGGACAGACAGATGATGAACAGACAACACGCCATTCCATAAGCTCTTCTGGTCTATGACCAGTAGAACTAACAACAGAAATTAGGTCACAGTCAGTGGTTAACTATAACCGATGATTTTTAAATGGGTAACATGCATACCAACATAAAATTTATCTACTCAAATTATATACTCCACAATCATCTCTTACAATCAACCCATGACTGCAACAATGTTGTAAAAGTACTGGGGACCAGTCAAATTCATTCATTAATGAGAATTGTGCAGAATGCTATATTTCACCTGCTCTGCCATGGCATAATCCAAAAACCTTGCAAAGTTACTAGAGCAACAAAAGTATGTCACTGACCTACTTTTACCAGAGGTGAGTAGTATCTTCCACAATGAAAATAACCATCAAGTTTCATGACTGTACGAACAAAAAGTGTCCGAAAAATATGATAAATGCAACAAAAAAATTAAATTGACACCTACACTGACAACAATGATGATATCACTGTAAAAAGTGATCCCTATGTCTTGCCTATGCTTTGCTTCCAAGAAAAAAACAAATTTCATTACAATCGGAAAACTTAAAAGGATTAAATAATGAATTGCATGTAAATTAGAGAATATGCTACATTCAAGTTTGCTCTAAACAGGTTCTTCTGTATTATAAGATATCCTTTCTTCAAAAACTGCCATATATTAAAAAAAATTCTTGCATCATTCAATAAAAATTATAGTCACAACAGAAAAGAACTGTCTTACACTGTCTTGAACATGGTAGTCTATTGTTAAGGAAACAAAACAAGAGTCTCTAGATATAAATGATGCTCTACTGTTTTAAAAGAATTTCCAGGAATTAAAGATAAGTCCATTTCTTCTTTTTAACTGCTGAGTGTTAAAAACATCTCTGATATTCTTGAGCAACAAGATTTTCAAATTGGTCACTGTAGCAGCCATACTGGATGTAAGATTGGCAGCATTTTCATCTAGGACAAACTAGAGACCATTAGAAGACTTTTGGTGAAAACCTCATGTTGATTTGAGCATCTATTCTGGAGAATTAGTGACAAAATTTTCAATATGTTCATTGGGGCAGCCATATTTGAGATCAGATCGGCACCATTTTCATTCAGGACCAACTAGATATCACAATAAGTCATCTGGCGAAAACTCCATCTTAATATAACTTTCTGTTCAGGAGGAGAAAACATAACAAGATTTCCAAAATGGATGCCATGGAGGCCATACTGGATATCAAATCGGCACCATTTTCATTTAGGACCAACTAGACATCATTAGAAGTCTGTTAGCGAAACCCCCATGTGGATATGACCATCCAATCAGGAGGAGTAGCAATTAGATTTCCAAGATGTCCATGTGATGGCCATATTGGATGCCCAAGCAGAACCATTTTCATTTAGGACCAACAAGACATCATAAGAAGTCTTTTAGTGAAAACCCCATGCGGATATGACCATACACTCAGGAGGTGTAACAGTAAGAATATTTTTAAGGGCTTCTGTGGCAGCCATAATGGATGTCTGAGCAGCACCATTTTCATTTTGGACCAACTAGACCTTGGGATGAATGTGTGTGTAAAGTTTCATGGCAATCCTGCAAGTAGTTTTGGAGGAGTAGCGATAACAAACTTGTGCTTACAGATGGACAGACATTGGCAGATGGATGTCAGACGACAGACAACAGGCCATCCCATAAGCTCTTCTGGTCTATGATGAGTAGAGCTAAAAACAGCCGAGGGGACAAAAAGGACCTAGAGACCCTATGCAATGGATGATTTACTTAAAGTCTTATTTCTCTTGTCCATCATACATGTATTCAAGGGCCAAACCTATTTTCCTACAGAATTTAATTCCAAATTTATATCTATTATCTCCTTTCTGATAAACATAAATCAATATATTCAATTCAATTCTTTATTCTCTTATGTAAATGCTTGTAGAGTACATACTGCAGAATGTAGTTTTTAAAGGTCATGATTAATATTATTCACATTGAACTGTAAAAGCATACATGGACAAATAGGCTCCTGTAGATATTCTGTAGACTTTAATGTGTTGTTTTTGTTGGTTTTAAAGGCACTTTTAACATATTATAGGCTATATCATGCCAAGGAAATGGGGGCAAAGTGCCTTTCCCAAGGACACACTGAGGCAGCCAACCTAGACTGGCCTGGCTGGGTTTCAACTGAGCTAACATAGTTCCCAGGTTTCTGTTGAGATCCAGAGAGATACATTGAATGTATGCACAACAATTCCTTGCCTCTAACATGGTGTATAAAGGGAGATAATTCTCTTCATGTGAAAAAGGGTATGTACCTGAACCTTGGCTTCTTGTCCTCTGTAGCTGTGTCAGGGTGGACATGAGCTGTCTCCACATGGCGAGTCAGATGGGCTGGTCGACTGTACCTCTTGTCACACCCAGAAATACTGCAGGCATAGGGACGCTAAAGAACAGATGAAAAAATATAAATTATTTCATACAGTACAAACTGTTTTGAGAGAAGCATTTCATATATAGGTCAACCAAAGAGTGGTGGTGATGGTGATGGTGGTAATGAACAAGATTTTAGATCATTCAACAACAGTCCCTTGCAGGGACTGATGCTCTACTGTCCAAAAATAGTTTCCAGAAATTCAAGATAAGATCATAACTTCTTTTTAACTACTGAATATTCAAACCATCTCTGATATTCTTGAGCAATGAGATTTTCAAATTAGCCACAATAGCAACCATATTGGATCTAAGATCAGCACCATTTTCATTTAGGACAAACTAGACATCATAAGAAGTCTTTTAGCGAAATCCCCATGCTGATATGACCACCCATTCAGGAGGAGTAGCAATAACAAGATTTTCAAGATGGCTGCTGTGGCATCATACTGAATGTCTGAGCTGGTCCATTTTCATTTAGGACCAACTAGACCTTGGGATAAATGTGTGTGTAAAGTTTCATGGTTATCCTCCAAGTACTTTAGGAGGAATTGCGATAACAATTTGTGCTAAAAGATGGATGGATATTGGAAGACAGACAACAGATGACAGACAGCAGGCCATCCCATAACTCTTCTCGTCTATGACCAGTAGAGCTAATAATGGGGAAATATCATATATTACCAGTGAAAATCATGCATAACGTTCCTGACCAGGAGGTATTATCATGTATTGAGTATCTGCAACAAAGGATAATTGGTACAATGACTAAATCTCCAATAACCTTTCATACCTTTAGAAATAGTTGCCTTTTCTTTTTGAGTCATAACCTTATGCTTCTGCATGGAAACAAACTATATTACAGGGCAACCCTATTAATCTGCTCATTTTTTTCCAGTCCTTTCATATAGCATATATACTCATATAAGTCTGCTCCAACTGCAAACGTACACCATGATCTGCTGGTACATTATGTGATTGCAGATCTGGGTCTATGCTGTTTGCAGTTGAAACTGATTTATATGCAAGTATATACAGTACATAATTGAGTAATAAATCTGTGTCCAGAAATTTCATGTAGTTCAGATATCAAGACCTCATGGTTAACTAGAATCTGGATAGGTAAACCTCGCAGAATTAACATGTTACTGAAAGTATTTCCACTGGTCTCTTTAAAGATGCACTAAACAGTTTCATATCATTGGCCATAGGGTAAATTTTTGATTGAAGAGACATCCATACTTTATTTCCATGTTCTCCCTCATTATATACAGTGGTGTCAAGAATGCATGATTCCATGTAGGGAAAGGGAACAATTCTACCCAGGTCTGGGATTAAGTTTTGATCTACAATGCGCATGAGTGAATGTGCATTTTCTCCAGTTCTGTATTTATATATCCTCACAGTATAAATTTCAGAACCCTTAAGAAGAAATCGCGGAATAATTTGTGAACAATGTAAGTTTTATTAATAGTTCATTTACACTTTGAATCATCGTTATACCTGCACTGAAAGTCAAAACTTCAAACTATTCATGGCCACAGACATTTGTTCCATGACAGTTTATATATGAGTACTATGTTTCGCTTACCATGTTTCAGGCCCGCCAACAGAAATTCCAGACTTCTGGGCAGAGAAGTTATGGGCCCCAAAACTAGTTTAATTTTGTGTGTATAAAAACCTGTGTACAGTTTTGCATATAAAACCTGTAGTAATCTACCATAACTTTGACTCTTGCAAGGAACAAATTTTAATATTTACTGCAGTTGACAGTAGGCCCTTAGAAATCACTGAGCCCTATAGCAATTTCCCCCCTGCCCCCCCCCCCCTCTCGGTGGGGCTGCTTTGTTTACAACGTCATCTGTTTCGGGGCAGTTGATCACAGTGCCACTCATGGCCATAGTAGAGATGAGAAAAGAAATGAATGGTGACACAAAATGGCAACAATGGTGAACATAACAATTAGTCATCTACCGGTATATATGAATCAATTTTTTTTTTTTTTCTGCTTAGTTTTCTTAAGTGGACAACTTTTAATGCTTGTACAAAAAGAAAATAACTGTTAATTTTGAAATTAGGTATGTACATGGGTGAAAACTTTCTTTAAACATCTCTAACACTCTGCCATAGTTTACATTGGCAGTTCTGGACAACAGGGATAATTAAAGACCTCATTCCGCCTCAAGACCCTTACTTTGATGCAATGCTACAAATGAACCCAGTGACTGCAACCTTGAACACAACATTGTGCCCAGCAGACAACTCGATGTAATCATTTTGTTTCATGGCATCAGGCATTGGGCTGTTCTTGTTTGCATACACAGCAGGGTTCACCAACCTCTACAAACTCAGAGTCTTCCGTTTCTTCTGAGTCCCACACTGATATTACCTGCTTGCCCAATGGACCAGCCATATTAACACAATCTGACTGGATCATAAAAGGGGGTGTAAACTTTATTTTGTTTCCCATATGATGATGTAATTTCTCGCATGAATTTCACCCTTTCGTTATTGTATATTTTCTGAAACGGTCCAAAACATAGGACTTTGAGTGGTTGTAAGTCATGACTAGCGTGAGGCAGTAATATGAAAAGAATGATGTCATGTTGTTTTGCCCAATCAATGATTGCGAAAGATATGTGTGATCTGTGCCCATCATACAACAAAAACAGTGGCTGGGATGGATCACACCCCTGTACGTAGTTGATGAATGTTCCTCGAGATATTTCCTGAATACTTGACCACTGAACCATCCAGTCTCACTAACAGTACCAGAAACCCCAGTTGCTGCACCCTCATGCAATTCATTTCTCATTTGCATTCCTTGAAATACAAAATAAGCTGGATAAGATGTAACTAAAGCATTTCCACATGATAAAACAGTCACATTATATGACATTCCACTGGTAATTGCGACAGGTTTCGGGTTTTTGTCTGTGACTACAAAAGGAAGGTTTATGATTGTCAGAAATAATGCCCTCCTCATTGACGTTGTAAATGTACTGTGGTTTCTCCTTCAGGTTATAAGTGTTCATGATTTTCTCCAGTTCTTCAAAATATGCGGTTAACTTCTCTATGGACATTGATGTGGCATGTGTGATTGCGAGAGACCTTGGCTAAATTAGGCCATCGCGATATGAAGTTGCGATACCACTGCATTGATAGTGGATTATCCTTCTGATGAAGACCAATGTCAACAGCATAGTTAGTGGCCAAATCACATACATCTGAACGGGTATAACAATAGCCTACTTTCGCAAAAGAGAAATGTGGTCTAAAACACTGGCTTCCTGCTCCAAGGAAAATAATGGAATGGATTTGGCCCTGATTTAACGGTGTCAATGTTCACTCCACCAATGACACATTGGCATAAAGTTGTTTCGGGAACACTATGTAACCTTGCCGCCTTTTTAACTGCCATTTTTTTCTCCTTATCATCTATGCATGCTTTAGTTAAAGCTTCTTGGTCATAACAACAATAGTGTCGATGCAGTTTTCCACCATTCTGAAAATCATGGAAAATTGTGTGTAATGCATTTTTGACAGGGTTAGAAATTTCTTTCACAAATTTTAAATGTTAATTTATTAAAATATAAATATTTATCACAAACAAAAATCATTTTGATTTCATTCATTATAATTGATTACTCTCTTTTTCTTTTTTCAAAACTGCAAATAAGGAAAGAAAGAAAAAATTCCATTCAATTAAACTGCGAAATTGATAATTATTTCATTAATGGGCTTCCATAGGAAAAATGAACTGTGAAGTGGGCAGAGATCACCGATTTTATTCATTTGACAAATGACAACAAACCAAGTTGCAGCAAGGGTTTCAATTCATTGACATTATGGAAAAATAAAGGTATTTTAAATGGGTATGAAAGTGTATTAGGAAATTTGATATTTATTGTCTATTGTTATGCGTAATGTGTAAACTTACAGCATTTAGATGAACTCGAAGCATTTTGTTTACTTGCAGCAAAGTGCTAAACTACTGTCAACAAAACTTCTGAAAATTACATCATCAGCTGCATGTTATCACATGATAAAAACAAAATAAAATGGATGCTCCAAAACTGATGCCATGACGATATTTATGGAAATTTCCTAGTCTTTTCATTATCCGAGGGTTAGAAGTGAAATTAACTTTTACAATTTGGGGGGGGGGGTCAAGGTTTTCTAGGTTTCTAAGGTCAAAATGAAATTTTCGGGTTTTCGAGGTTTTTTGAGGTCCACTGCAGACCCTGTTATCCACTTTCAGCTTTATTAAAGTAATATCTGGGCACTACTGTCACTACGGGAAGAGGGGGCAGTTGTGACTCTAAAGGAGGCAAATGTTTTAGGATGGCAAAAAGTTATTAATTTTGTTACTGTCCAAAAACGAACAAATTAAAGATCCAAGTCCAACATAACCAACACATACAATCCCTTAAGTTACTCTGCAAAGTAATCACCATTAATGAATGAAAACAGACATTACTTGAATTGTTTCATCTAATTTATTTCAGTCCACAAGAAAATGCAAGCACATTAGAAAACAACTTAACATATGATGCAAAACATCATTGTCGACAATCCATGAAACTCTCCATAAATATGCCCCTGATTACCGGTAGTCTCAGAATTTGTCATTGAATGAAAATAAAAGAAAGAACTGTTTCCTCTACAGGTAAGTAATATAATTTAAACAAATGGTATACATTATGTAGGTGACAGCAAACCTAATGAGCAGTGAAACTTGGTTCTCCATATTTTTGACAATTAAACTTTCAACTTTTTGAGTCTTTTCTGATGATAAGCAAGCTATTCATCCACTTTCAGAAAATGGTATTAGTCTCTCTTGTCTTATCATTGGAGAACTACAAATAAATCTGAAAATGTAACAGCATAAAAAAATTCTATAAAAAATGATGTCCAAAAATGACAGGGAATGAAAAACTTACTTTGGCAAATAATTTGGTTTCCAAACATATATAGTATCTGAAAACAAACAGAAAATATGGGCACACCAAGTGTCATAGGTAATTATAAAATAGGGTCTTAATCTGCTATCCTACTCCCAGTAAAATTCAAGTCACCAGGAATTAGTGAAGTTAAAATCAAGTGTGACTTAAGTAGGTAATTCTTCTCCCTAGTGCTAATACACACAACTGATGATTTTAATGGGCACTTAAAATAAGAAACACATTCAAACTTAATCTGTCAGTAAACAAGTGCTTACAGAATATCCCCTGCCCTCAAGGGTTGCATATGTGAATAACCTGGAAAACAATGACAGACAGACAAAATTTTTAATAGCAAGAAGGTCAGGGCCTACATGTTAAGCCCATGACCAAAGCATTGCTTAAAATGTTTGACCTTGACCAGAAAGGGTTGAGTGAGCATATCACAGAATGAATTGTCCTGGCTTCATGATGATTCATTCTGAGTATGCAGAAAATCCATCAAGAGGTTTGGGAAATATACGCAAATAAAAAAAAATCAGTCAAAATCTCAAAACAACTTTTGTTAGGAATGTGACCTTGACCCCAAAGTCAAAGGGGTAATTGAGCATGTCAACAAATTAATTGTCTTAGCTTCATAATGACTTATCCCACGTATGAACAAAATCCATCAAGGGGTTTAGGAAATATACGCAAATGAAAGAAAACAAATTTAGCCAATACCTTAACAGAAGCAATCCATGACTGTGTCCTTGACCCCAAGGTCAAAGGGGCAAGAATGTGTGCCACAGAATTGTCCAAGCTTCATAAAGATTCATCATAAGTATGAATAAACTCCATCAAGGGATTTAAGAAACATAAACAAAGAAATTTGTCTAACTGGTTCAAAACCTGAATGCAAATTTTCAATGACTGTGACCTTGATCCCAATGTCATAGATGCATTCAAGTGTGTCAAAGAATGAATTATCTGAGATATATAATGATTCAAGCCATGTATGATGCAAAGCTATCAAAGGGGTTTAGGAATTATATGCAAATGAAGAACCTGAACCAAAACCTTATGAACAAAAACCTTAACAAACTGGTAACAACTACCAACACCGGCAGAAAAGGGACTGTTTCATTTTGCACGAATGTGGGATTGAAACAAATGGGGATAACTCTTAAAATGCTGACCTGGGAGACTCCATTTTTTAACAGGACATAATGTCTAGACAAGTCACAAAATCAAACCATTTCATGAAAATATCTCAAAAGGTTCAGGAGATATTAAGTAAACAAAAGTGTAATGCATGGAGAAGCCGACTAAAGTATACCAACCCCACCACCCTCGCATCATTTGCAGGGAGTATACAAATATAATCATCAATACATACTGTTTATTTCTTATAACTTAATGACTTAAAGTCTAAAAGATTAGTTGCTACTCCTGTCATTTTTTTGCCATGCTGCTAGGTTGCCTTTATTATAGAAGGGTAAAATCAGAGGTTGAACCAAATGTCACTTAAAATCTGAGGTTGAACCAAATGTCACTTCCTGCTGTACAAAAGTTCTTTGAAAATCATGTATCTAGTTATCTATTTGGATCCTGTATATTAAATGGTCAATATCAGGGGTGGATCAGGAGGGAGAGGGGAGGCAGAGCCAGCCCCCACCCACTTAAAACCCCATAAACATGAGCGCAAAACAACCGAAACATTTCCTAGAGTAGGTTTCTTTACAGTTACATGGTTAAAATTTTGTCTTGGAAATGATTAAATTGTAAGAGCTTTCAGGGGCTTTGTCCCCTAGGGCCTGTGGAGGGTTATGTCCACAGACTCCTCACCTACTTGTTTACTACCTATCCCCACAATATTTCTGCATCCACCACTTACTATAATCATTAAGTGGCACTTGATTTTGGTTGTACAGGGGTCAAGCTAGACTTGAATTTTAGGGAGAAGTGACTTCTCCTTTTGGAAAGAATCAGGAGAAGTGAGAGCTGAACAGGGAGAAGTGGCAGCAAAGCAAGAAATGCAATATATATATAATGTACGTGTGTGTGCTTTGGTTCTCTTATTTAAACTATGTCCTCTATTTCTCAATATGCATATTTGCATTTAACATTGGTTTTAAGCAATGCTTTATCTTCAAGTAGAAAAATCTCTGTGTTGTATGTATATTATAAACACATTTCATAAGTGTATGAATGTATCATATTCATATACAGTCATACTTGAAAGTGTATGTTTGGATAGAGAGATATTTGCAATGTATTTTGGCCATATGACTTTAAAAGAGCACAGCAGAAACTATACATTGTAATTAATTTTAACTGATAGGGGTACCTAGATTACAGTATTGTAATTGCAAGTTGGTAAAAATGCTAATCAACTACCACTAAAACAAGAAAAAAAAATTTTGTTGTTAGTTTCTAAAATTTCACTAGAAAATGACAGTCAAAAACATTTCTAAACTAGTTTAAAATAACCCCTATAACATGTACATGAGAACACATGCACAAGTGTCTTCACACCCTAGTGTTCGCCCATTCAAACCACAGTGGTCACTGATGTTACTGATGAGTAACCTAAACTATACAACATGTTTAGGGTGTTAATTCAAAATTAAAAGTGAATCTTTTGAACTCTCAGTCTTTGGTGAAGTTTCAAAAAGTAGAAAAATTAAACTGTCTGTTCTTGTAGCAGTTGATTAACTATTGAAACCTATCTGTAATTACAACGATGTAATCTAGGTACATTGTACGAGTTAGAATTAATCACAATATATAGTTTCTAATAATGTGCTCATGTGAAGTGATATGGCCAAAATACATCATGTAGAGACCAAGAAGGGCACATAATAACATCAAAACATTAACGTTTAATTTCATTGTTGCCAATAATACATCACCGTAACTATTCATTGTTCATTGTAAACTGAAGCATTAAAGTTGATATATGAATGAACTAGACCCTTCTTTCCAACTGATACAGCCAAGAATATGGTGCCATGCATGCCATGTGGGTGCATCTATTTTTAGAAAGAGGGATTTTCTTAATATGACCACTCACTTTCTAGCCTTCGTTACAACAATCAATATATAGGATTGCAAATTTACGGTTTTAATATTTGTCTACGTACTCGTAATAATGTCGTGTATTGGTTAGATATTATTTGCTTCACTGCTCATATTTTCACTAAGATGAGTGATGTTAGAAAACAACCTTGTCCTTACAATTACAGCGCTTCTTGAATTCCACAAAATAGAATAGTCCCATACATTTCTGACCTACATACTTTTATTTTTATGCTAAATCTTCTATCACATAATATTTAGACTTTGTTTTTATGAATTATACATTTTCCTTAATTTATTTGACTAATGATTTATGAAAACAGACAATCTAATAAAGAGGTACTTCCAAGACACAGTGATGTCCGCCATTATTACCCCTTGACAGGTTCACTGAGGTTTCAAACTGATGTTTATGAAGAAAATAACGCAAACACAGCAGTTAAAAACTTCCAAAAAAATATTTAGAAAGGGCTTTTCGCTGATTCTATTCTTAAAACACAAATTGCTATTTATATATTGATGTTTAAGTTTCAAAACACAAGTAGGTATGTTTTCATCATCAAATGATAACTTGCATAAATCGGGCAGTAATAACTTGCTTGGGAAAGGGTTAATGGTCAGTCAGCTAGTAAAATATATGCCTGTGAATGTGCAAGAGTTTGTTTGTCAGCGCAATTGATATCAACGCCAGCTATTTGCTGTATGCAATACATTTTGCATTGGGCTACAACACAACACTGGAACTACTCTGCTAGGTCGAAGGAGCATCTCAAACAGTCATAACTACTGTCACTAAAAAATCACAGGGCAAATTTGTTTTCGCTTTCCTTACAGGAGAAGGCAAAGTTTACATTTGTTTTGGCAACTTAGTCACCCACTTCGCCTGGTAGTGTGACTCCTGGTTTTATAAAAATTCTTGCCATATTTATACATTTATTTCCCCGATTTTCTTGACTTTATATTATACGACTAGGAAATTAAAGTTGATCCATTATGAATGTACAAATAAATACCATAGCAATTTCTATTTGTGGTATGTAATATATATTGTCAAAACCTTGCACTTTAAAAGAAAAACTTTTGGTCAGTTGGTGTTAAATTTCAAATTGACATGGTAACATTTTCCGCATTTTTGGGACTTGCCGTTTAATTTTCGGGGTGGAGGTCTGCAAATTTTTTAAACAAAAAAATTCCACCTCTCAAATACTTTGAAACAAATATTCTTGCTCTGATTCACAGAAGAAAAAAAAAATATTATATCTATTATATTAGTTGAAAAAAAAATGTATTGAGGCAAAAGAAAAAATAATATACAGACTCCAAAGAAAATCCCAATGTCCCCCCCCCCCAAACAAAGAAAATTAAATGGTTAGTCCAATTGTATAATGTTCAATTAAATTATGTAACATGGAAATCAGCAAACTTTCAGGTATGAAAAATGTTTTTCTTGTGCACTGAATGGGAATCCTTTCATAAGAAGAATTTATAAACACTCATGCACACATGGGCACACACTCACAGACATACACCAAGCTGTTGAACATCGGGATTGTTTTTTAAAGGAGCAGCATACTTGGGAATATATATCATTTATACCAGATTTGAGGCTGGCAATCAGTCTATTAATTTATCATTTAATTTTAAATAACACAGCAACTATGGTTGATAATGTTGCCCTTTGCATGTGCACACACTCACACATGTACATATGCAACACATATGTACAAATCAAGTTGAAAAATAAAAACAAAAAAATGTATAAGAGTTAAGACATACAAAATGCAGCAACTGAACACTGGCAAAGTACTAAAGATATGCTCCAAAAGGACCGTCACTGCCAAATTTTTCTAGCTAGAGTTATTCATATAGCTTCTCTCTCTTCTCTCTCACACTCACACATATGAATGGACACAAGAAAAGAAATATCTACTGCTCAACTTCACGAGACAATGGCATGATTAATATGAAATGAGCTAGATAATGACATGTAGATGATAAATATTTTCTTCCAAAGATATTGGTGCACTGCAACTATAGAGTGACACTTTTCTGATATGCAGTTACATGCAGAAGACAAATTACAAAATATAATTAAATAACCAACTGTGATGTCTTACTTGCCACAGATACTCTTAGTCAAATAACGATGGAAATGTATTTGTGCTTTATACCCCAAATTCATGTATAGCTATAGCTCTCTGGTGATCTATAGAGAGGCATACAGGACAACACAATCCAACAGCTACAGCAGAAAAGGCATTATAACCTACATTTGATGCGCACATGTCTCATGTGACAAATGCCAGTGCCCATTAATGTTTTTATAGTCATGTATTTTTTGTAGCGTATTAGCAAGAAATTACAGGTACAGTAGGACCCCGCTATAGTACGCTTCGTTATAGCATGAATTCGGATATAACACGATCGTGGCATGGCTCCTGAAATTTCATCTATTTTTTCATACATGAAACAAAATTATTTTTTCAAAGTACGAAAAATAATGTGTAAAAAATTAATTATCATTTTGGGGAGGAGATCGTGTATGAATTCGGATATAATACGATCGTGGCGTGGCTACCAAAATTTTACAATAATTTCGCCAATTTCTTGAACTACTGCAAAGTTTTGTGCCAAAATAAACAAGAGTTTGATTTAATAATTTGGCAAGCTGTATTGTATTCTTGAAGAAAAAGTGTCTTATGATTGCATCTTTCATTATATGAATAAAGATGCTGAACATTTCTATTTGAGAATGTTCATTTCAAATGTGTCAGTAGTCAATCACTGCACTTTGATCTTAGTTTATTTTTGAAACATGTCAGCTCATTTTAAAGCTGACAAGTGTTAATCTTATTATTACTGATACATGAACAATAAAGTCATCAAGTCTTCTTTGTGTTTGTCTTCAATACATTCTGTGTACAATCGTTGCTCAAACAATAGCCGACATACTTTTGCTCATTCAACTGCATACACAGCCAAGCACCAAACAATGCGGTGGTTGATAAAAGATTTGCACCTGAATTTATAAATCAATTAATTTAAGTCATTGACAATCATCAAAGTCAATCTCAAAGCTAAAGTTGTTCAAACCATGCGGCAATGATTTATAAAACATAAAAAAAAAACAAAGCCGTCAACGCGCACATGTGGCTTGGCGGTGTTGTTAGACAATCCCCACGCAATCAGTTGACCAGTGAATAATATTGTACATTCCCTATAAAAATGACCCCATTGTTGATTAACAATTATTCTTGCTGTAGTCGTTCAAACAAATAGGTGTCAGAGTTTTAATTAGTAGTTATTTACAATGGATAACAGTACACGGAAACGTTAAGCTTTTTCTGTTAAAGAGAAGCTTGAAGTCATGGACAGGATTAAGTCCAGTGTTTCCACAAGTCAGATTTAATTCCCAAGTGACATTTCCCAAGTTATCTGCCAGTGCACGTGGGCCGATAAGCCTCTGGCTTGTAAAAGCACTCACTTTGTTTTTAAGTAGAGTTCTACAACTTCCTGTGCATATACTTTGACCTAAATTCCTTAGCTTGTAAAGGCACCACACTCTTTGTTTTCCCACGTGACAACCCTTTGATCAAGCCGCTTGTTTGATACTTGTTCAGTGCCAAGTAACAGACTTTGGTTATTTGAACTCGCTGTGATCTTGCCGCACAATTGACACGTGTCCAGTTGCATCCTTTAATAGATTTCTGAATTTATGATCAAAGTGTTACTTGCAAGAACCCAAGCTCAGTCTCGTGCATAAGCACCCGCATATGACAGTACAGCTCAGGAATCAGAGTCGAACATGATTTACGATGACTAGACGACGATGATTTACAATGACTAGACGACGATGTAGGATTTCAGAACTTTATCAGACAATGATATTATACTTCTGTGTGCATATTTTCGATGGAATTATTATGGACTCACTCCTACGCATGCCATGAGATCAGCTGGTGAGTACAGGTGTTGATCCTTTAAGTATTCATGCTATACAATAGAAATGTACATATAAATATACCAATGCATGGTTCTCTGAATAAAGTAAAATATTATATGTACAATCTCTGTTTTCACTGCATGTGTATTTATCGTTTATTATGCATTGATTTAAGATGGTAACTGTCCCAATGAAGCACGTTGTTTTGAGCCCACAATTTACCCCCCCCCCCCCCCCTATTTTTTTGGTGCATGCATCATTTTCTTCAGCTAAATGACTTGGTTTTGTCCAGGTTGGTTATAGCCCGGTTTGGGACATAGCACGATCTCGTTTTGTGGACCCCGACCATCGTGCTCTAGTGGGGTCTTACTGTATTTGGATTCAAATGGATCTAGCAGAAAAATTCTAGAAGTTATGCTGCTTTGTCCACAATTTCAATGGAATTACTATTGTGGATACAAAGAGGTTGTCTGGTGATTACATGTACTTTAACTATTTACGCTTAAGTTGCCAATTTTCTGATACATTTATATGTATGCACCAATGAATGACTTCTCTGCTCAAAAAAATAAATATTAAGTATGTAATAACGGTTGTAAGTATTTCTCATTTAATATGCATCAAGCTAATAACAGCGTCAATGAAGTTCATAGTTTGGCACACACACCCCACCTTGTATAGCTAAGAGGATACACATGCAATATTTTCTTCAGTTCACTGACTTGACTAGATATTGCTCAATACAGAACATAGCACAAATGCACTTTGTGGACCGTGACCATTGTGTTATAGCGGGGTTTCACTATACATGTATATTGTTGAGCCACTAAACAATAGAGTATTTTTGGACACATATTTACATTTTTTCATTTAAAAAAACAAGCTACAGATGAATACCAAGGTAATTTGTCATTTTACCTGTAAGTGCAATATTATAAGTTACATGTGACTTATAATAAAGTTCAAACTTCAACAATCATTTTTCATATAGGGTTTGTGTATCTATTGTGTACAGTAATTAAAATACAGGCAATCTAAAAGCAGAGTGAAATTTTCATTTCTTTTCTCAAATAATCTAGTGCAGAGAGATCTTGTACTACAAAACTATATAGCACTTTATGGGTTAAAATGTTGTCACCAGCAGGCATTACAGTAAAACCTGTCTTGAGCGACCTTTGCTATGAGCGACCACCCGTCAGTTATGACCATAATCGTAATGCTGGAATCAATTTTATTATATAAACGCACTGTCGTGAGCGACCACCTGCAGAACGCGACCAGCGACCACGATTTCTTGGCACAATATGCATTTCGACACTGCTATGAACGACCGCATCGGAAAAACAGAGATAAACACAACTGAACTTTATTTAATCCTTTGTAACCGCGACCACTTAAAAAGTAAAGACTGTAGGCTGGCTACCGCTTTCGTAAATTTTACAGGTCATGCATGTAGTGTTATACGATATGGATTGTAAACCAGACTAGAGTACATGCAGATTGTTCATCTGGAATAACCTCGGCTGTTTCTGCTAGACCAAAGTACGATCCGTAGGATTGACCGCGAAGTTGCGAATGGCTGATTGTTCTAAAATAACACTGCTATGAACAACAGTATCACGAGAACTGAGACAAACACCACTGACCTTTATTAAATCCTTTGTAGCAGCGACCGTTTCAAAAGTAAAGATTGTTCCGAACAACAACAAAATAAAAATTAGGCTGTCTACCTGTTCTGTAAATTATACAGGTCATGCATATAGTGTCCTTTGTTACAGACTGTAAACCAAACTAAAGCAAATGTCACTAACTGCCATTGTAGTGCTAAATTCAATGTAGCAGTTGCATACATCGTTTGTCTTTGGAGTTAATCCGTCATGCCTCGGGTGAATGATGTCTTTGTCTTTGTTTTTAATACCAGTTGGGGAGAGTCGTTTTCTGGATTCGATTGTCATTGTTAAAGGGTTGTGGGTTTTTTTTTTTTTTTTTTTTTTTTTTTTTTTTTTTTTTTTAATGTTTCAATGATTACAACCCTCACACCAACCGTCATATGTTTACCTAAGTGCTGCGAGTTAAACCCTTTGTTTATATAGTTAATCCCTTTATAGAATAGGAACCTACGAGAAAAGCTGAAACGAGTATACCCGAAAATAAGTGCCTCTACAAATATGGCCATCTGACATGTGCCACTGGGGCTCGTTACAAAAAAATTTAGGAGTATCGGTATTTGGATAGAGGGCTGGGGGGATCCAACCTGTAACAATATAACAATAACAATATGTTATATTGTTACAGGTTGGATCCCCCCAGCCCTCTATCCATTGACCGATACTCCTAATTTTTTTTGTAACGAGCCCCTGTGACATGTGCCACCCTTCTAATCCGTATGTTAATTATGTTTATGTTGTTAAATGAAAATATAAAACTTTCGAAAGAAATTGTTTTACAAAAACTACCTCTCCTGTGTGTGTTCTAATGTGAATAACTAGTCTGTTACGTTTAGTAAATGTTTTTTGACAGTTTTCAAACGAGCACACGAACACTTCCTTCTTATCGTCCATGACAGAACGATTAAAACACTACACAAAGTCAGATCCAAGCTCCGGCACGGATAATAAGCCACTAACCAGAATATCATAGATCTGTGAAAATAAATACTACCCTGCGTTCTTGGGCAGTACAAGTGAACAGACATTCCCAGGGATGGTGCTGGCTTTAAAAAAGTTGTCGCCAACAAAATCACAAATCTCAATATTTTGTCGCCAATTTTCAAAAAGTGTCGCCAAGCAAGGAGTAGGTATTTTTCCATGTCTATTGATGTCGTAGGCATCGAAAATTGAAAAAGATGGAGTATTTATTACTTTATTGACAGCAAACAATACAATACCACAATATAACAGAATAAATCATTGCATGACTGTTTTGTATGCTTATTTATAATGTTTTGCACTATTCAAATGTTGTTTCATAAAAATAATAAAATCGAATGTCACATGAGTATGCGTCGTGATTTTACGACTGCCCACTTGCTGAATGCAGTTTCAAAGTCGAAGTCTCCTTCACTTCAGACAAATTGGGTTGTTCCACTTAGTGTACTTTACCTATGCAAATTAGCCTAATGGGCTCTCCCTCAGCAGTGCTCCAAGGATTTGACTTGACACATCACCCTAGCTATTGTGAGTCAATTCAATAAATCTCTGAAAGGTGTTTGTTTATCTCTGACCGCCTTACCTTTTAATTGTCTTTAAACAGTTGTATAAACTGGCCGACTTTTTATCATATTAAATGATACACTGTATCCAGTTTATTACAGACTCAGTATTTGTAAATTTCTTGTGTCGGATGAACAGTAGAATGTTAAGCTGCCTGTCTTAGCTAGACGAGAACAGTGTATATTTCAGTGACATAGGGTCACAGGGGTGTGATTGATACATCCTGTCGTGTGCCTCAAAGCTTTATTATGTACATGTTTCAATATAGTTTTCTAAAGTTTCTGAAGACTACCGTTCAAGACTAGTTTTCTTTATAATATTTTCTTCTTTTTTCTTTTCTTTTTTTTTTTGCCCGCACTGACACACATAATCAGCACACGGAAAATCGAGAGTATGCCTCCTATGTGTATAGGATTTATTTAAAATAGTTGACCTCTAATAGGGCAAGAAAGCCTTATACATGAATACATTTGCGTAAAATCAATTTATGTATGAGAATAAACGGTAACCTTGGAAATATTCAATCGGGATGGACCTAATCGTTTGAATGTAAAATTCTTGAAGATTGTCCGAAAAGTATGAAACACATATCACAGAACATCAGTTTTAATTTTCTATCATATCTCAGCCACGGACGCCCAAATTTCCAACTGTCAAGAAATTTTCGGGATTTCGGCGTCCGTTCATCATGATGTGGTGTTGTACTTAAAGCATTACTACCAGCTGCACTACAAGTAGATGATATTGGACTGTCAGGTATAACATATGTTTCAGTTACTGGGTTGTCGGATGCACTTGCATCTTAATCCAAATGCTGTTAATTTTGTTAACTTAATCTTTTTATTTGTGATCAATCCTTTGTCCGTCCTAGGATATATGGCTGGTTAGAACTTTGGAATTGGCCCCTCATAAAAAGCCATTTTAAAAAGTCAGTCAACTTAATCTTAGGATGAGATGATGAACACGAAAAGTCTAACTTACGTTTACCCATTATAGTTCTGATTGAGACTGAATTTTATTTTTCATTTACTTCGTATTTATACAGAACGATTGGGGCTTCAAAGGTAATCAGTTTTCTTTGAAGTTTCAGCAATTTTTTTTTATTTTTATTTTTTCTGGTACATTTTTCCAAAAAAAAAAAAAAAAAGGATTAGCGGTCGTTTGGTCGATTGTAGCTAGTCCGGTAGCATGACTATTGGAGTGTATCACCGCATACAGTACTCAGGCCAGATGTCAGCATAAGCGGTCAATATGAACAATGGATTTGTTTATGCAACAATAGATAGATTCCGGTGCATTGTATACCCAAGTTTGCGGCTTCCTTTCATGGTGCCTTTGAATTCCTCCACTCCAAACCCAAGATTGCATATACAAGTTTTAACAGCCAAAAATGTTGTCGCCAAAAAAATCGCCAGATGGTATAGTTTGTCGCCAATCAGGAAAAAAAATCGCAATTTGCGACATTGGCGATGCACAGGGCGATCCCTGATTCCACACTGAATTGGAACTGATATACACCAAGAGCTGATTTATCGTACGCCTTCACTAGGGTTCAAGTTGCATGAGAAAAATACTTTCAGAACAGACTTGTCTCCCCTTCACAACCGTACTGGTGTCTTGTAATTAATGAATGGTATATATCCTAGAGTTATTCTTAAATAACAAATACCATTACAGGAATGGCACTCTAGACCCAAACGCGATTTAACAAAGGTATGGCATTCTGCACCCAAATAGGAATTTAACATGGTGGGGCTGTCTGTCCTCTCACTGAAATGAATATTATGTCGTAGGTTTATCAGAATTGTCTGAGAGAGAGAGAGAGAGAGAGAGATGTCATATAGCCAATGTGGTTCTAATCACATTACGCGTTTTCATTTACCAGTATTCAGGTATTTAATGATGAGAGGGTTTCAAAATAAAACGATTTTCATAAATTATTTGATTGAGTATCACATTTCAAGACCTAACATTGGTCAAGAGAAGAAAACAATTTTAAAAATTTACATTTTATCCTGGACGTGTCAGTTTTTGCCAGATTTGCACGGGATGAATGGATGTTTGCGGACATTCCATAAGAGCTGATCATACCTAACGAATTGCAGCTGTTATGGAAACAGAAAACTAAACTCTGATACCTTGCATGCCTGACTTTTTTCAGCTGGATGAAAATACGCGAAAGATTCTACTGGAAAAGATCATTGAGGACGTGCGACAATACATTGTGAAATGTGAGAAATGCCAGAGAAAAGTACCACTGCAAAAAGCCAAGAAACCTTCACATCCAGTACCTGTGCCAGAGTCAGCATTCTCACAAATTGGAGTAGACATCGCTGGACTTTTCGAAGAGACTTGCAATGCTAAGCTTACTTTTTAACTAATATTAAAAGAAATGTTGGGTCATATGTTTTTCTGCCATTCAAATTTCTTCTCTGTTTATAACAGTTTTCGGTTATTTATATATATATATATATATATATATATATATATATATATATATATATATATATATATATATATATATATATATATATATAAAATGCTCATTTTCAACGTTGTAAAAAGAATCGGCTCATTTATTAACGTTATCAGATGAACCGGCCCATTTTTCAATGTTGAAAGATAAACTGGGTTGTTTTTCTTCAGTGTTGAAAATGGAGCTTCATAACAATTTCTTCTTTTTCTGGTAAAATGTACTTTTTGTCTGGATATTTAATGGAGTAGTGGATATATAATTTTCCTAAAATGCTATTTTTATATCGTTACAAACTCTCAGTGAAAGTTTCGTCAATGCGCCCATGAATAGACGATATTCAGCATGAACTGCATTTACTAAATTAAGCTCTTCAAATTATACCAGAAATTAAGTTAATGAGAAAAATACTGCAATATTAACAATAGAAATGTAAATAAAATGTTTGATCAAGGTTCAACAAAAATTGATTCTCCCTTGTATCATACATGTAATGGCACTTTTCTCCCTGGAAGACAGTATTAGCTCATGTGAGCCGAAGATTGACGTGAGCTATTGTGATCACTTTTTGTCTGTCATCCGTCCGTCCGTCAATAATTTCTTCCAATAACATATCCCCTGAAACCCTTTGGTAGAGTTTCGTGTCAATGTTTCGCAAGTTTGTTCAGATTATCTTGATCCGTCATCCAAAAATGTCGTCATGGCTAGAAATAGACAAATCTTTAAACAGCACCTTCTATAAATGACCATATTCCATTTAGAATTGGTGTATATATGATTGTCTTATAATAAAAAAAATTTAAAAAAATAAAAAAATGGGTAGAATTATGTTCCCGGGGTCAAAAATGGCACCGTCCTGGGGATCACATGTTTCCAATAGTGTTACATGAGGAACACTTTAAAAAAAATCTTTTTCTGAAACTTAGAAGTTGAGAGATTTCATATTTAACAAATAGTTCAAATGAAGCGCCACGGGTCATATTTGGCCCAGCCCTAGGTGGCACATGATTTGCAGAGAATTATATAAAGACAGGGTTGGAAAAAAATCGCTGTTCTATATATGAAAATTTTAACAATCGTCTATTCTTAAAGTATGAAATCCAGTGTTTTCATATTTTGTATGTGGCTTCCTATCATCATGCTTAACCAAGAATTTTTAAATGGTGGTCCTTAGCTCGATATATTTGTAAGCATGGAAACCTTGAGGTATTAATTACAGACCAAGGGAGAGAATTTTGCAAAGAAGTTAACCAGTTCTTTTGCAGTCAGATGGGTATAGAGAACCAGATTCTATCCCCCTTATCATCCGCAAGCAGGGGGTCTGACAGAAGAAAAAAAAATGAATGACACGCTTTGTTCCATGGTGACTCGTTTTGTGAACGAAAATTGTAACGACAGGGATGCAAAGCTTCCCTGTAATTTATTTGCTTACCAGACTGAGGAGCATAAATCTACAAAGAAAGATCCATTTTCTCTTGTGTTTTGAAGAAAGGATAGGTTACGGGTGGAGCTTTATAATCCATTGTCGTAAGGCCATGATCTTACAGATACTGAAGCAATGGAAGAGAGTGTGGATTCATTTCTGAATTTGTCTCTGTCACGCGAAAAAGCTGCAGAGAATATACGTACTACACAGAAAACACAAAAGCTTTACCACGACGCCAAAATGAAAGATATTGCTTTCCAGGAAGGAGATGAAGTATTACATCCCAATACAAGAAAAACAGCCAGAATAGGAGAACAAATCTGTGCCTTGTGCATGCACTGGACCATATATTGTCGAAGCAGTGCCAAAAAAGGATCTTGCCGTTTACTGGGATACAGAAGTGTTATTAACGGTAACAGACTGAAAGCTTACAGGTGGAAAGCGGCTGAAACTGAATCAAAACCAGAGGAAGAAAACTCTAAACGTAACAACAAACACAGAGAAACAGATGAAAATAGGAGTAAATTCAAAGCCCGTTTTTCTCAGAATAAAACGTCAATCAGTGAGATATTGTACAGAAGTCCAGACACGTCTAACCAACAGGACCATGCTGACGTAGAATATTTGTGTATGGATACGGCTAATACAACCCATTGACAAAGAATGGTAAAAAGACAAATCACAGATGTTTGGAATAAAAGTGAAAAATTATCACAGGCAAACACGACAGCGCCTATGAGGGGTTATGGTAACTGTCAGAAGATTGTTTCGTGTCCAAGCACACCGTCTGTTAGTCAGGGACTATGTCATAAATTTCATTAAAAAAAATATTCCAATAAGTACATATATCAGTGAATTGGGGATGTCTGGTCCTGGGACTTGGGGTACAGAGATAGAAATAATTACTTTTTGTACTATGCATGAATCAGAAATGTACGTTTATTGTGAATATGGGGAAAAAGATAGCAAAACCAATTTCGCCTGACTCAGTTTTTCTCCTGTACGTACAAATAGTTCAGTATCGGATACCAGCATGTACATTCAAAACCTCCATGTTTATTATGATTCTTGATGTAGAGGACTCCAGCTTGGCAGGCAATGGCAATAATAATCTGCGTAAAAGTAACCCACACTCTTGAGCATTATAATTTACCTGCCTGGTAAATACTGGAGATTTGTGTCTGAAACCACTTTGGATGCGGCACTTGTGTATAAGTACGAAGATGAAGCCATTCAACAATCATCATTTAGAAATTACTATGACACTATGTTCGTTAAAATGTTCCAAGATGCCCATTATAACATTAAAGAGATTGAGAAGTATGCAAAAGAAAAAGAAAAAAAAAATCTATCTGTTTTTAACTTGCTGTGTGATAAAAAGAACTTTGCTGAACATCTCTTGCCAAAATGGAAATATTCCTGAGATTACCAATAGGCACATGCTTGATTGTATTATTGAGAGGTTTCGTTTACTCTATTCTTATATTTTTGTTGTTAGAAAGAAATTCAAGCATTGTCGTTAAAATTACCTTTGCTATAGAATGGAAAATATATTCGATCGTTAGTACTGAAGGCCATTTAAACATGCATTCATTTTAGAAAGCTCCTCAAAGCACTCTATAATTTAATATTTTTCACACTTTAATTAGAAATACACTCCCCCCACCCACCCCACTCCATTATGTAAATAGAGCGATTATACTAGATCCTGCGAATATATCCGTTACTGCGACATGCTCCTGGATGTGTAATAGTCATGGGTTTTGCAAGTATCACAGCAATACTGAAAATACATTTAACTGGAAATTTTCCAAATGTTTTTAGAAGCGAAATGACTCGGTGCAAATTTGGATTTAGGGCGAAACGACCATAATACCGACACAGATAACATTCAAACAAGTAGTTTCATAAGTTTAATAAATCAATGCATGTAATCACTGAAATGTCACAATACATGTTATATTTGCATTATATGTAGAAGGAAAGCTATATGTGCCACTCTCGCACATAATATTCTCTCTCTCTCTCTCAAAACCCATATACAATTCCAGCACTGATACTTTGACACTGAAGCTTAAGTGGGTACAGAGATCACTGATACATAATGACATATGTTGTCAGTAAGTATACAACAGTGAAATTATGTACATAAAAGCATATTTAGTACAGTGTGTACATATAATTTTTAAGTACTGATTAGTATGTGTCTATGTAAGTCAGCTAAGAGGTATTAGCAACCTGCTATTCCTCTGATGCATAGCATCTGGGCTAAGAATTTACCCATTACAGGAGTAATAGAATATAACCTTTTTCGATAATCATAATATTTTATTTATTGGTGTTGAAAGTTATGTGCCATTCTTGATAAATTTACTTACTTCATTCAAACAATTTTGTAAACCTTTGTCAGTTTCGGATATAAATAATAAATCACCAGCCCATAACTAGTATGAAATTGTTTTATTGCTCAACTTAGCTTGTTTACATGAATCAGTGAATGTCTCGTCGTTTACAAAGATATTGAACAGGGTAGGACTGAGCGTATCTTCCTGTTTAACTGTAATTTTACTTTCAAATATGTCTGGGGTAGAAATATTTAGAAAATCTATGTTTGCCCCTGAACAACCAGCTTTGAAAATCAGGTTGCCCAGCAAGTTTTTCTGCTTGCCTGGTAAATTACTGCAGTTGCCCCCACTACTGCTGTAGTCAAAATTATCCAACAACTTTAGTCATATATATATATATATATATATATATATATATATATATATATATATATATATATATATATATATAGTCCTAATTGCACACAATATTTGTAACTCACCATCAGTCCTGCTAATGGAAAGTATTACACAAGTTTACACACTTATTTAATATATATTAGGTCAGTAAACAAAATGTAATCGAATAATTTCCTTTTTAACGCTGACTTGTCCATCAGCTTTATAGTAGTTGTCCACCCCGACCACAAACCTATGCATATTGTATGTTTGTCTGTGTTTACATCATTCTGTTCACATTATTTTTATTCCGATACTATTAATCCTGTATCAAAACCGTCAGGGAACTGTAAACTATCCACGTGAGATGTTTGTTTATCCATCGCACTGTATTGCTGTTGCACCTTTGTTGTTTGTGTCCAATTCATCAATCAAAAGGTTGGGGTAATTTTTTGCTTTTGTTTTAATTCATTCAGGAGATCTTCTGTTTTACTATCTTCCTAGTCCGTGATTTCTTTAGCACGTTGTTTTGCAAAGTGGTTCTTTACTTTGCGAAAAATTGTATCTAGTATTGTCTTTTTTTTTCTTTTTTTACTTTGCCTGTATATTTATTTGCCTATAGTGAAAAATGCGCCCATTAAACGGGGTTCATTTGTATTTATTTGTAGAGGTATGGCTAGATTTTTGAAGTGCTTTTAATTTACTGTTTAATCATTGGTTTCTTTTTCTTTTTTTTCTGTTATCTTTTTTTTTTCCTTCTATACTATTTGATTTATCGTTCCTTATTTTTCTTTGCTTGGCTTTTTGAGTTGGTGGTGGTTGAGTAACCTTCATAATAGTCCCTGCGACAATATTAGTGGACTGATCAGATTGGTCAGAAGATCATATCTGGTTGTGGTAAGTTAGAATAGTTATCATGGAAATCTCTGATACTTTACACAGCTTGATTGGTTTTACGTTCTTTAATATACATATTTTATTTTATTGTTGATTTTAATCCTACCTATGACGGGCTAAAGTTGAAAAGTTGTAGTCTCCTCTGCCGTTATGTTACATTTTAATACAGTGGTTACAGGACAATGGATTGAGTATACAGTAGGTTTTTATACATTAAGTGGCAAGAAACTAGGTATAAATTATTAACAGTAGAGTATATAATCAACCACGCTTGATCCGTTAGGACGGTCACGTGTTAATTTCCCCGAGTAATCACGTGGGGTACGTCCATTCATTATTCTTAGTTGGCTACTAATGCCGAGTTCAATTAGTTTTTTTTACCATGTTTATTTTCCCGGGTGTCAGACGAGTTTCTGTATCGACAGTCATTATCATGAGATTAAAGTTCATAGTCTAATATACTGAGTGGTGAGTCATTTGGTATAAAGTCTAATATACTGAGTGGTGAGTCGTTTGGTATAAAATCTAATATACTGAGTGGTGAGTCGTTTGGTGTAAAGTCTTATATACTGAGTGGTGAGTCATTTGGTATAAAGTATAATATACTGAGTGGTGAGTCGTTTGGTATAATGTCTAATATACTGAGTGGTGAGTCATTTGGTATAAAGTCTATCCTTATTGACATTTTTTAATATACCCATGTGCACGGAATCGGACTATTTCTTGTTCTAGGACATCACACTATTTTGTAAAGTATGGTTATTGATGCAGCCAGAGGGATACCACAATTACATAAAAAGGCCCTTATCCCAACCAAAAAGGGTTTAAGGAAATGTAATCCAATGAATTCACTCAACATTTAGCAAGATAAAAATTCAAACAAAAAATATCTGTAAAAAAAAAGATTGGCGACAAAGGTGTCAGTAATAATGTTATAAGTAGTCATAGCTTGTATATTGTACAAGATATACAGTTTTTGTTGTTGTTGTTTAAAAACAAGTAAAGATGAATTTTTAGCCTGATTTCTCTGGATGGAAACCATATAGTTGCTTGAGAAGCCGCACTGGATACAAATTTGACATATCATGTTCTGTAAATGTATTTCTACTATGTTTGATTACAATTTTCTCCACCGTTTTGAGAAATCAGAAGTAGTCTTTTTCCATGCTTGATATACCTTACTTCAGAAATAAATGCATTATTGCACTAGTGCGACACAGTTCTTTTAATGTAACTAATGTATAACAAATCTGGATATGTAGTTCGGTAACACCCGGTGAAGACAGTACTGATTATTTGTAGTCCAAGTTTAGTCAGAAGAAAAGAAACAACCCTGACTACAAACAATGTATAAGGTAGAGTGAAAATGAAGGTAGTCGTGTGAGAATGAAGATAGTCTTGGGATAATGAAGATAGTCGTGGGATAATGAAGAGAGCTTAACATTTGGATTAAGCAGGTAAAGTCGTTATAAAATGGATTTATAATTCGGTTTATTTAAAAAAAAAAGGAAGCAGTATACCGCTTGTTTCGTATGCTAAAGATACGTTTTAATTTCATAGTGTCTCACCCATCCTTTAGAAAATTGCAATCCCCAGGGGAGTTTCTTTAAAGAAAATAAAATCATTTTGTTTCGGTATCATGACGTCATTCAAACAATGTTTTATTACAAAAGAATTTAATGGGATTGGTCAGCAAGCAAAGTCTATCAAGTTCGCCTTTCCCAAAATACAATAAACACATAAATAAAATATTTGCATACAATATGTTCACATATGAATCACTTTTTATTTCTAGCTAGCTAGCTATACGTGATGTTATCAATATGACTCATCAAGTTTCATACATAAGTATAAGCGGTTATCATATAGACTTTATAGAGTATCATTTATGTAGATACACAAACTTATAACTTATTCCAAGAAAACATATATATATATATCTGTGTGTGTGTTTCTTGATCTTGATCATTAGAAATCTTTAAAAAAAAATTAAAATCGGATATATGTTTTCATACAAGATTAATAATTAAATCTAGTTTTCTGTATTTTTAAAGCGCTAGCCTGCTTAGATACCTTCATTTCTATACTTATTCGAATACAGTACATACAAATTGTATAAACCAATTATTTACTTAAAATATACCACCAGTGGAAAATTATAACTTACAGTTATTATTGAGGAACCATCTAAATCAGGAAGCGAAAGTTTCTTAGAGTCTACAGTTTGTATTCATTGCTGTCATTGCCGTTTTGGGTTTCAAAGAGTAAAGTCTGTACCCATTTTTTTCATTTCTATCAATGAATGAGTCACTGTTAGTGTTCTTAAAGAGGCTTATTCTTGTCGAGGTACTAAGCTGGCTCTATCGAACACCAAGATCCGAAAATACGATTTTAAATTTCAGACCAATTTATTTTCTCTAATATGGATGCAGTCGTGGACATAAATAGACATTTTCTTATATTAGAAAATGATTATCTAATATAGGAACATTATTCCCGTTCTCTAATATTTTAAAAATTACTTTCTAATAATAGCAAGTGATTTCTAATATTAGAAAATGAGTTTCTATTAATAGAAAATGATTTCTAATATAGGAAAGTGAGTGCATAATCTTGTATTTCATGAATTATGTATTAGTTTAAAAATCCATTAAAAGAGAGAAAATTTAAAAGAAAATACACCTAGATGATGTGAATACTAAAGCTTTTCTAGAAGAACGACAGCAAAACTTGGAACGGACATTTCAAGAATGTACCCCTTTACTGGTATACCCATTTAATGATTAACAAAACTGTCTTGACTGTACATGGTAAGATTTTCAAAGTTCAAAACGGGTGCCTTATTAAAAAGTGCTAGCGCAAAATGATAGATAGATATAGATAGATGGATGGATGAATCTATGGATAGATAGATTTAAGCATTTAGCTAAATATTGCCTAGGTGGTTCCTAGTTTTTATGTTAAAAGCTCACGATTTTTGTATAGACTTAAGACATAATAATTTACTGTAATGTATCGATATCATGTTTTAAAAAAAAAATAAATATTGTCAATCTTTAATGTCTTCACCTTGGCAAAATAATGAACATAAACGTTTATCAGGCCATCAGTTTACCTTATGGGTCTTAGTATATCAAAACAGGAAATAAAGAAATCAGGAAATTAGTCATAAACCACTTGAGTATATTGTAATAGGATGAATTACTTCATTCAATAGGGGGAAGAGTAGATAGGAAAAATTAACCTCTGAGTTTTTTCTTTTCTTTTTCCCTGCTGTTAATACATATTGCACCTTCTTCCTGATCACATACTCAATTAGGGGCATATAGATCAACCCAGTGGAAATGGTGGCTTCCCCATTATCAGTGTAATTAAAAAAACAAACAAAAAAAACCCCATTAAGTATTCTTTAAAAAAAAAAACACTTTATGCTTTATATCTATTGTAATTGACTTGTATCATAATTTTCATGCATGTTGTTAACCTTTTTCAGGCTAGTATATGATACTTATAACAAAGCAACATCTACTATAATCAACTTTAAGGTGCAAAGAATTCACATTGAGAAAAATAACATTCAAATAAGCCTGGCCAAAAAATCTGAAAGACTTATCCACCCACTTCCCCAGCAGCTGAAAATAGCTAGTTGTCTTTAGTTTTCAAGACTTAATTGAATATAGTTTTTGTCACAAACTATGTCCAAATATTGTACAGTAACAAAAAGTTTAGTTAATTAGAAATATTCAGCCCCTCCCAAGGCCTCATGGGGAGGGAGAACAATTACATTACAGACAAAACTACACAACATGTAGCAAGTTAGGTGAATTTTTATTTCTGCATTTTAGTTGTAGCTAGAGTAATGGAGAGAGAGAGAGAGAGAGAGAGAGAGAGAGAGAGAGAGAGAGAGAGAGAGAGAGAGAGAGAGAGAGCTCTGGATGATGACAGTTATAATTTTTCAACATATTTTGTGACAAAAACAAAGGTTGATGTTGATGTTTATTACAACTGATAGTGGTCTGCTGACCTTTTTTGATTGGTAATTCTTACAATTTCCTGTGAAGTGCTTTTAGACCACCTTTAATAGTGTGTTAATTTACAAACTTTTAAGATTAAATTTTCTCAGAACTTTCATATAACATCTAGTAGTAATTAAAGTTAAAAACTACATAAATAAACGCTACAATCACTATTTCTGATACACTCGTCGCCGGTTGTTGTTATTTCGATTAACGTCGTTTATCGTCATTAGACATGCACGACCCTTTAATTGCCTGCGTTTGCGTGCTACTTATTTTGTGCGATTAACCTCTATGTTATGCCGCCCAAGCAAGCCGCTGAAAAAGCGCCTCGAATGCCTCTTTCAGTTCAGCTGTACGCCCTCCTCTGCCTAATGGCTGTTACCTTTTTTCGTTTATGTCAAATATTAGCCCAGTTTCTTATTTCCTTTGGGTCTGTCCCTAATCTAGCGCCAAAGATGTGAGAGTCAAATATCCGTTTCAAATATTCTTGAGTTGTGAATTTTCCTACCGTGCAGTTTGTTTTATTTTTCGTGTACTATGCGTACTGGCATGTTTTATTTTTCGTGTACTATGCGTACTTGCATGTTTTATTTTTTGTGTACTATGCGTACTTGCATGTTTTATTTTTTGTGTACTATGCGTACTTGCATGTTTTATTTTTTGTGTACTATGCGTACTTGCATGTTTTATTTTTCGTGTACTATGCGTACTTGCATGTTTTATTTTTTGTGTACTATGCGTACTTGCATGTTTTATTTTTTGTGTACTATGCGTACTTGCATGTTTTATTTTTTGTGTACTATGCGTACTTGCATGTTTTATTTTTTGTGTACTATGCGTACTTGCATGTTTTATTTTTTGTGTACTATGCGTACTTGCATGTTTTTCCGAAAAATGTAACCAATGATGTTGGCTTACAGTAGCCTTTTAATTTTGTGATCTCCATTTGGGTGTCGCGACGCCGTTAGTTTGTTCAGCAGCATGCCAATCAGGGTTTTCAGGGCCATACAGTTTTCGTCTGAAGGGGCTTTCGTGGGTCAGAATGAAAGCCCAGGGTAAAAATGTACCCATTTTCGTGCCACTTTATAATATATCAAATTTCGCCCAGTTACCTAAGATCGGGCTGTCCCTATTTGTGGTATGCGTGAATCGCATAAAATCATGTCGCTTTGAGTTGGTAAATTTAACTTGATTTGAATTTCGGTATTGAGGGTACGTGTTATTTGTAAAGAAATAATTATACCAATCGTCAGGCATAAATTGCCTTTTTATTGTTTTAGTGATCTTAATCAGGTTTAATGCGCACTTGTTCCAAAATGACAGAGTTTAAATTTGTCACACTTATTTCCAATCAGTTTAGGCAACTGAGAGAGTTGTTTACCAAAAGGAATCTTATGATGCAAGAATAAGATACCAATTTTAGCCCTAACAAGGGCTGTTTTACTACAAGAGGCTATACCTCCCACTCCTAATATCTGCTTCCACGCACTGCTTCGCTGTCCTCTTCAATGTGTACTTTGCCGATGCAGGTCGTGGAGCTCCACAAGTTTCTAGGCCGCGTCAAGAAGGCTGGGTATGGAGTAATTGTTGTATGCGTTCTCATTATAAGAACGCACAATGCGTACTCCAAAATTCCACTGACCATGGGAAGGCAAAACCTTTTTGTTCAGTGATCACCATACAATGTATTTGACAGCATTCGTAAAGTTGATGGCTTTCTTTCTGTTTTCGGTTGCTTCCATTAGCCCCATGCTCTCTAATAGCTCTAGGTCCACTATCAGCCCTAGTTCCATACTTCCTTCTTCGCCAAAGTCCTCCTCCCGCTACTCTTGTCCCTCTTCTTCTGATTCACGGGCTGACTCGGGACTCGATTCGGGGTTGGATTCTGATTTGGATTCGTGGTCTGAATCCGGAGGGTTTTCCTTCTGCGTGGCCTGTGTGGTCTTCTTTATGGTAGGAGTGGTAACCTGTCGCAGTTCTGGGGGAGACGTCTGATCTGCTGTACTGTGCTGGCGACCGGAGATGGGCTCCATTCTCACGATTGGGGTCAGTCGGGGCGGGTGGTGGTCCACTGCGCTGTGCTGGTGTGCCGCTGAAGCAGTCCCTATCGTCCTCTGCACCCTCTGCCTGCTTCTCCTTGATTGTTCGGGATCCCATTGTCCATTGTTTCAGCTGGCGAATTTTCATTCTCACGTATCAGCAGCAGAGTTGTTCTTCTCTGCCATGGTCTAAGGCTCCAGCCATTAGCTACAGCCTTTCCAAGGGCCCTGAGAGCCCTAAGTGCAGGTGCTGGAATGACAGCTATGGCTGGTAACCGTCCAAGTGCCGCGCTTATTATGGTTGGTGCTCTTCTGGTCTTGGCGCCTACTGTGTAAGCTGTCGCTCTCTCCATCGCTGGCGTTGTTACTTCTACTGTGATCGCCGCCGCGGACTAAATCCACTCGTCGCCGGAGGTGTGCTGGAGCACATGTACCGAAGCACAGCGAGGTGTTCTGAAGAAACAACGTGTCAGAGACAACATAGATAAGAGGTGTAACCAGTTGTAAAAGTTACCAATGCAGCAGAGAAAAAGCGAAAGAGGAAATAGAAAAACAAAATAAAGAAATACCAGATATGCAAAGATAGCGTAAAAAGAAACGAGATTAAACCGGTATTACAGTTGAGAAAATGAAGATATTAGAGAGAAAAATAAAATAAAAAATACACGTGAATGTGAAGAAAAAACCAGTGAATACAGGCTTAATGTATTTGCATAAGAAAGCCAGTTGCATAGATGAAGTATAGGTGAACATGTTTCAACACATTTTCTTAACGTATAAATAATGGACTTAACTCAGTTCGCTCAAAGAAGAAGACACTATACTGTTTTTGCAGATTCGCATTTGACGGACTTCAGTCCTGAAGTAATATACCCTACTTTTGGTGTGAGTGTTCCTTCTGAACACGTGCTGAACACGATCGTGATTCCAGAACGCGATGTCTCTAATACAATCGTGCCTTCGGTGATGGACTTCAGATTTTAAAAAAAACAAAGCAAAAAAAAAAAGAACAAAAAAAAACAAACAAAACAACAACAACAACAACAAAAAAAAAAAACAATAGTGTAGCACATTACATTTGTCCGGCACTTCGGTTAATAAATTGATTAACTAACCTTAACCAAGTTAACGTAGCCAATGCAGCCAATGCATTTAGCGTGCTAAATTTTACTATTCTGAAACTCATTTGTTCTCATACAAGCCATTCAAAAAATTTTATAACTATACTTAAATTTTTTTAAATAATGACCCTGTTGTATAGTGAATAATCTTTTAACTGAAGGAAGAAGCTCTCCACTTTTAATTCTTTCGTAGCATTCGTCAATGATAGACTCAGCTTCTCTCAACATGTCATCGATACGTTGACACCTCAGATCACATGAAGCTTAGCCAGGTCATACATGACTTTCATACAGCTAACACAAGTGGTTCCACAACCAATATTAATGGGCCAAGCGCCCAAGACAGCTGGAAGTACAAACAACTGAACCGTATAATACATGGGCTAGAAACTTCTAGCGTGTTTTGGCACATACGCCACTATATATGCTGTGATTGTGTACATAAAAGAACAATTTTAAACATTAAAACTGTTCTACGGTAAGAACGCCGATATGGTATTTAATGATAACCCAGTTCATACATGAATCTATAGACATCAAGTATAATCACACGGCATAAAAAAAAAAATTGAAACCCTTCTAATCGATTACTGTATACGACATTCATAATTCAACCCAGCTTGTCAAATCAGTTAAAAATACGAATGCAAGTTGAAACAGAAACTATTAAATCTGATAGGATTGTGTTATGCAAAATTTTTCTGACCTTACGGAAATTTAGGAAAAGAGTCTGAATTATCGAACGTAGCAAAATACTGTAATAGTAAGAAAAAAGGAACGTATATTATTACATACCTCTAAAACTGAAATATAACTATAGTAATGGAGACAGCATCCTGACAAGGCATCAAGTTATTTAATTACAATGAAAATTAAAATTCTATTTACTAGTATGTGGCGAGAAGAAAACATAAAGTAAGTGAGTTCCTGTTTCTATCATTTTGAATGTGCCACAGATATTCGGTCGACCAAAGGAATGAAACTACAGAATCGTCTGAAGAATTAAAACATACACCGTGGGTAATGTTGTAAGCGGCAATAAGATCCATACTGTATTACATTAGAATACAATACAAATTTATGTACACAATTCAGGGACATCTATAACTTGATGTCCAGTACAAACCCTCCTAGACCTTGATAATCAAACGTCATTGACCTTGATCATCAAGCTCATTAGCAAGATTTACAGTATATTCAGCGTCTATTGCGATTTGTGTATATTCATCATTACCTGTATAGAAGATAATTTTAGATTCTTTCATTTCAAAATCTTTAGCATCCTCATCCATTTGGCGGTTATTGAAATAGTAAAGAATGGACGAAATCCAACTGAAAAAGAATTAGAATCTATCAAAGACAAAACTAAATTTCTACAGAATTGGAAGGCTACAAACGATAATTATGCTATAGCAAATGGAACATACAAAGAAATAACCGGAAAAAATTGACTTAAAATATTAGAAAATATGAACAAAAAACAAATATGAAATCTTTGTCACTGTTAGAGATGCTAAGAGTACCAAGTCGTTGTCATATGTTGTAATTAATACTGTGACATCATTGATTAGCAGAGATTTTATCCAATTAATAACTCGGCAGTTTACAAAACGAACTGAAAGATGATCACATGACTCCAAATGGTATCAGATACTTCATTGGAGTTTTGATATTCAAATTGAGATTACCTCTGTCTGCGTTGAATGCTATGTTAATAACTTTCAAACAGTAAATTTAAAAGGCCAACTGAAGAAAGGAGGAAATAGAAAGTACAGAAATATTGTTTATTATATAACTGTGTCCGGTTACTTGGCTATTGGTGCATTTGTCCTTTAACCATACTTGTTACAATACAGGAGTCTCTGTCTATTATGCAATAGAGTTGATGGTGGTGTGAGAAATGCTATTCAATACTGTTGACAATTTTCTCAACGATGAAGTTAGCCGTCTTGAATGATTCAACTTTTTTCGATGTGCCTCTATATGTTTCCTTGACGGCAACTTACAATATTTTAATGTTTTGCTGACTACCAGGTATCTAGTATTAGAGCAGTGAAAACATTTTCTCTGTTGTTCTGGATAAAAAAAAAAACAAAAAAAAAAAAACAAACAACAAAAACAAAAAACAAACAATGAACGCGGGAAATAAGGTTTAGTGAAGAGTGACACCGATAATAAAGGTATACTTAAGATTTAAGATGTTTTGTTTGAGTGCTTGCAAAATTCTATTTTATTCCATTTTAATTAATCTAAAAGTTTCGTCAATTTGGTATCGTTGTTTCCTATATTCTTTGTAGTGCTCTCTGTTTTCACAGCTCCATTACTTCTTCTGTATTTTTGTGTATGCCTTCGCTAAGGTTTACAGTAACCGCTAGTTTTGTGATATATATATATATATATATATATATATATATATATATATATATATATATATATATATATATATATATATATATATATATATATATATATATATATATATATATATATCCCATTTTGGACACATATCTGTATCCATTGTTTTCAAATGAGCAATTACATTTAAAGTTAGTTTTTATAATTCAAATTAACGTTCAAAGAGTGTGCCTTGCACGCAAAATATTCTGCATGATGAGTTACAACTAGCCATTTAATATCTTGAAATAATTCTGCGTTAACTTGCCAAATTGGCCCTCAAATTAAATGGAATATAGCGAAGACAAAAAGGAAGGTTGGCAAAGAACCTGAAAATGTTACTTCACAAAAGTAAAATATCCACGTAGACTTGAATTGGGTAGACAACTTGAAAAAAGTTGACAGGAATTTTTAAAAAAAAAACCCAAAGCTGAACGTTTAAAAAAAGAACACTTGATCAAAAAGTAAGATGCTTCTGTTCTAAAATCTGGCGAGATAACAAAGCCTAAACAAATGCTTTCGTTAGAGGCCAAGGAAATCAACACCACTAAAGTACAACATCAATCCCAGAAATGCTTGAAATTTTCAAGTAAAAAATATAACAGCTTTTAACTACAGAAAAATGTCGAGCGCAACAAAACCATTATCAGCTCTTTTCAACATGCAACATTTAAAAATGCTCTCACAGTTTCCTAAAGCACGTTTTAACAAAAAATTGTTTAAGATGTCAATAGAACACCATCAAATATGGATTTTGGAGAAATTACAATACGAATTATTCCATTTTAACTTAGTTCAAAGTCAAATAACTAAAAGCACAAGAATTTTTACCAGACAAAATTTTTACCACTGTATGTTTGGCTAATAAATAATAGAACTATGACCTGCAGACAAATGTCGACTGTAGCAAAAAGTATCATCAACAGAATTTACCATGCAGCATTAAACTGTTGCTACTGTTGCCTACCGTATGCTTTTAAAAAGCTATAGAAGTTTGCAATTGATCCGCCATCAATCACGGATAATGAAAAAAACTGCAAAGCGAATCATTCCAGTCTCTGTACTCAGTTCACATTTGACTACCTAATAGCAAATGGATTTTGACCTCACAAAATTGTTACTCACTAAATAGCATAGCATATACAATACAGAATGACTGTAGCTTCGGCGCAATCTTTACTGATCAATTTCAAGCACAGTAAATGAGTATCCGTGGAGCAAAGGATAGGTACATTTCTGTTTTAAAAAGTAATAAAAAGAAAATATGTGAAAAATACAGCATTACAACGTAAAGCGATGGAGCAGCTACAGCCGTGGACTGAAGGTCTGCCTGTGCATATTACAAAATATACAGAGTCAACAAACCGGTTATAACTAAATAAATCGCAGCTGTCATATTTCATTTGTACATAACGGATAGTCCTTTAAATAGCCATGCAACTGTAATGGAATCTCCAAATATACGTCAAAAATGCAACCAGTATCATGATTTGCGTGTGTACCGATCTCCGTTTTCGGGAAACGACCAAGGCACAATCACAATTCATCAGACCAATTTAGTAAACCTTTCTCTATCACTTTAATTTGTTCATCATTTGCCTCTCTAAAGTTGATACCAACATGTACTGGCTCATGGCCTAGACATACAGGTTGTTATCTTATTTACACATGATGAATGGCCTTGACATTTCGTACTCACCATCATTTGTATCTGATCATCTTTGTCCAGCTTGTATTCGTGATTTGTTTCAGCATATCCATGTGATGATATGTGTATTCCTCTCTCAATCACCTGGAATATGTTATAGTGTCTTATAAGCTCTAATAAAACATCTGATATCTTTAATGATGCATCATGTACCAATCCTGAAATACTATAATAGTGAACAGGGTCTCATTTGTAATTTTTCATTCAGACTTCTTCAGAATCCTAAAAAAATATCACATAGCATCAGTTTCACTTTCTTTACGTAATAGTTATGTTGAGCTACAATTGTTTTCAGGTTGACATGTTCCATGATATCTTTAACGTATTGGCAATCGACATTTGATATGTTTTATCGTTAAGTGATTAACAATATTTCTCTTTTGGTGGCATAGCCGTTTAATTAAACCTTTAAAAATTATCCATGTATTCGTATAGGTATATCTTATTCCTCAAATATTTAGACTGCATATTTGTAAACTGTTTCATTGTGTCTGTACATTTCGTCACTTACATTTTTAACCAGCTGTTCTATAGATTGACCCATGAATCTAAAGCTATCTACAAACCCGATTGTCCTTTTGACTGCTATTTATTTTCCTTCTTTCGTGAATCTATCAACTATGAATTCCTTACTGAATGATATATATCGCGTCGTTCGGTATAGTTTTTACCTCTTCATCTGGATCATATTTAATCAATGTCTTGATGCATCAGTGTCAAAAACCGGACAAATTATGATCGAACAATGGTATGTATTTTGGATATTTTAAATTCAAATTGCATTCGTTGTGTGCTCAACCTATATAGTTGCTTCTTAAGTGATTGTGGACAATTTTGTCTTATTTCTCTTTTTTTTTATTTTCCTCACGGATATGGCATGTATATGTTCAGTTAACAAGTCTTTCATCTTCCTCTCTGAACACCAAATGTTTTTATTTTTCGGTCTTATCCATAAACTAGCAATCTTACTCAACGTATTTTAAATACTTTAATACAATCGGTATCTCTGTAAACTATTGGTTTATATATCGTGTGGATTGATTTAAGATATATAAACAGAAGGTGGATACTTTTTTTTATTATCCTTGACACTTCGTATCCACCTTATGTGTTGTCTCTCATGGATACTCTTGAAAAATGGTACTTTTAAATTCACAATAAATAACATATGGAACATTTAATCAGTGTAGATAGTTTTCGAATTTCACAAATGATCCGTTTGCAGGCATTATATCATTTGAGTTATCTACATTAAGATAGTCTTTTACGTTCTGGTATTTTCTTATTTTTGATTCTGTGCAGCATATTTTGAAATGACAGTGAGAAACATTAACACGTAATGCAAAATTATATTGTCAGCAACTGCATTAGAATCTAGTAAAATATTTATTTAGTTAAGTAATGTCCTGCTGCAGCCCGAAGCAATTGATCTGTCATTCATAAGTGGCATGAATAGAATTCTCGTCTGTTATTCTGCCGAGGAACCAATACCAAACCCTAGCAGACCAATTTGTATTTATTTGTACTATAGTCAGAGTGGTCTAATAATTGTAATGATTTTCAAAATACCCCATGAAGTGCTGGTCTAGTGATCTTCAATTTTGATTTTTAATGTTCTGTAGCCCTATACGGGATTTTAATTTCAGCTTAATAGCTCTCCCATATATCTACACAACTCATGGGGCTGTGCAATATATGAAACAGTGGGTACTTAACGAGATTTATATAAATATTGTTGTAAAGAAATTCATGATAGTCTTCAACATAGTTCATGCCCCAATCTGCCGATTGTTTTTTTTTTTATTTGTTCTTTCTTTCCACCACCCTTTCCACCACACTTTCATTCTTCCTTTCTTTTTTTCTTTCGTTACTTTTTATATAATATTTATATTTCCCGACTGTTATTTGTTTCTTTCTTTGTTTCCTTCCTTCTTTTTTGTTCTTTCTTTACTTCCCTTCTTTATTTTTCTTTCCTTTCTTCTTAATTATTTATTGCTCCCCCCCCCCCGCCTAACTGACTCCCTTTGTTCCTTCCATTGTTCATTCCTTCTTTCCTCTCTTGTTATATGAGATGACTAGCGACCGTAAGTGTAAATTAGATCTGAGTCCAAGTGTACAACATTAATAAGATTCGTGTCCTAAATAACACAAATCTAAACGTTGTTTCACCGCTGTGTGTGATATATTGACAATAAGAAGGTGACGTTGATGGTCGAAAACTAAGGGCTGATTCGACATGTAGGTTGGTTGTTATGGGTTTAACGCCATTTTTCAGCACATGATAGGCTATACATGGCGGGACTCGACATGTAGTACAAGGATATTACATTTTAACCGCGGAGAAGGGAACGGTGAACGGTGCAAAATAGGAATATGGTATGATTATAAAATTAAGCTTGTCATGATAAGATCTGGTATTCTATGTGACGGCGATGGGGGAACAGGTCGAATTTCTTTCACTCTGATTTGCAAACTACACCCCACTGACTGCCTAAAAGATCTAAGTCAGTCGTGCATAAGTTTAATCTGATTAAAGTCGTGATATACTGATCAATAATTAGATCTGTCCTTTTGATTCACGAATCAAATTACATTTCTTTTCTAACGATAAACACAAAAATAGAACGTTTGATCTGATATGCTACAAAATATAAGTGGACAGAAATCCTTAGGTAAGCAGAACATGAACTTTTATCGGTGTCTGTTAGATCTGCGTTATGTCGGAGATTAAATTAGACTGTGACAAGTTCAGTCTCAGATTATATCGTTATGTAGGTAGATGATTATACTGATTATATTACAATCCTCAAACTTTATGAGACACTCCCAAAATGTACGGTAGAAAAAAATATTTATGCATTGACAGTATTTTTTTAACGATAAATCCTTCATCTAATTCGAAACCTGTATTCCATGTCAATGAGTGAACACTAATTTATAATACATACATACATACATACATACATACATACATACATACATACATACATACATACATACATACATACATACATACATACATACATACATACATACATACATACATACATACATATATACATACATGCATGCATGCAGTCAAATAGATAGATAGATGGATAGATAGATAGATAGATAGATAGATAGATAGATAGATAGATAGATAGATAGATAGATAGATAGATAGATAGATAGATAGATAGATAGATAGATGAATGGATGCTTATCAAGACGTTTACGGCATGGGGATGACCAACACGTAGTGCAGTGAATAGAAAGTTGATGTGTGTTGACATAATGGACGAATGAAGGACTAGGTTAATTCGGAGCTCTCACTTCTTTTGTTGCTGTTGTTGTTGTTGCGACGAAAAATAATTTATTTGTAAAAAGAATCCGTGTACGCATTCTATCAAACACAGTAATAAGGTTGAAAACCATGTACGGAATTAGACAAATTTTTATTTTTTTTCTTTTCTAAATATATGGTTGTATATAAATATCACACAGCTGCGGTCGATGTATCATTTCCTCAAAAGGTGTAGAAATGATAAATCAAATTACATACCCGGAATATCAGAACATGAACGCCTGTGTAATTTGTTTCTGGTAACCATTGTTCCTACTGCTAATAATTGTTCTGAGTGTCCTGTTATTCGTGATACCCATTACCCAGCAGCTTCTTTTTTTTTTTTTTTTTTTTTACACTGACTGTTAGTTATTTCATAAATAAGGAAGAGTTATATTTCAATGCAAGTGTATGCACATGACTTCTTGTCATATGACTATAATTTGAGGAACTGATACACAATAGGTTGCGATAAATGAGGGATATTTACAGGTAAATGTCGTGTCATGTAATATTTACTGACATGTACATACATATATATACGCATATCTATCAGAGTTATTCAGGAACTTTAGTCGGACGCAGGCGATCTGCTTATACTCGTTAATCGTAACTCGTACAGTGGGATGACATTTTCTCTACAAAACCTTGGCATTTCTCTTGGTCCAGCTTTTTCCTCTCCTGCTTTCTTTGGTATGTATACTACATGCATTTTTCTCTGCGTATTTAACGAATGGTTTGTAAATATCCTGTAGGTTTTGAGAAAATCATTCGATCAGATTTTGGGCTCTTTTTTGTGACCATCTATATAGTTGCCAGATCTTTTACCGTCCACTGCAGTAGTGCTGTGACGTCATCTTTGTCAATCATGAAGGCCCTAATAGTATGTTTCAACAATAACTAACTTTATAACTGTGTAATAAATAACTTTTAATGAATAAAGATAACATTCATAGCTGTTTATCTTCGTTATCGGCACAGCGACAGAGATAGTGTCTTATGACAAAGGCACTGAGCCGTACGCATTATAACTGCATGTAACAGCAGACACGTTGACATCGACTACCATAATAAAATCAGTGGTTGTTGGTTGTTATGGGTTTAACGCCATTTTTCAGCACATGATACATGGGGGCCAGTATATTTGGTGGAGGAAGAACCCGAAAAAAACCATAGAAGAAACACCGACCCACGGGAAGCTACTGGCAAGCTTTCTCACATACCCACGTTGGCCGAGCCCGAGACTCGAACCCACGAGGACAGAGGTGAGATGTCAGTGATCTGTAAAGGCGAGCGCCTTAGACCACTCGGCCACCCGGGGCCCCCAATACAATCGGAATATGAATCTGGATATTGTTATAGGTGAGTCAGAAGGTAATCATCATAGAAAAATGTCAGCAGGAATGATATGCCATAATTTTGGACCTGATACAGTCAGAGATTTATCGAAATTGAACGACATCGTGGAATAAAAGGATACTGGTTTTAAAAATATATTAGCGATTTGGTGGGATAAATTAGCTAATTGAGTACAAGGCCAACGTGTACATCAAGCAAACCCACCCCCTTTGCGGGCTGGGGGATTTAGAATAGGTCCGAAGCGTTCTTCTGCATGATTCCGTTTTATATTAAAAATTTTACTTTGTATTTTCAGGATTTTACTCTTTTTGGCCTCCATCTTATTTTGTATGCCTTTTTGGCTATACCTAAACTTCTTCACGATATAGCCAGTATTGTGCTGATGTGCCATTAAACACTATACATAATACTATACATAATACAAACATACAACCTTTTGCCATACGACGCATTCACAAAATGGTAACAAATGTGAGAAAAGATTACCTACTACTGTTACTACTACTACTCTTATTTATTCTGGTGACAGTGAATTGTTTGAATTAAATTAAAGCATTTTCCACTGTTGCATCAAGATTGTCGAAGATGACGACTGGCTGTAGATAACATGTAACTTTCCATTACCGTTACACTATGGCTAATACATACATCAAATCCTGTATTATTGTAATTTGTTGAGGACAAAGCTCAAGTTCAGCTGAACCAAGCTGATAAATATTTATATTCTTTACACTGTATAAATATTTATATTCTTTACACTGTATAAATATTTATATTCTTTACACTGTATAAATATTTATATTCTTTACACTGTATAAATATTTATATTATTTACACTGTATAAATATTTATATTCTTTACACTGTATAAATATTTATATTCTTTACACTGTATAAATATTTATATTCTTTCACAATATAAATTTAGAATAACAGAACTTTAATGATTTTCTCAAGTTTGGTCCCTCCATCTGCGTGCTAAATTTCTGAATGATAACTATTTACTATAAGTATAATATTTGATTTTCGAGTTTTGCGCTGAAGTGTCATGCTGTAAAAGTATAAAGAAAGCGAGGCCTGGCGCCATTGTCACTAAACATGTCAAATACTTTCTCTAACTAAGATTTAAGATTATCTCTCTAATTGCTTGGTTTACAACGATGAATATATCACCCAGGCATAAAGGATTAAACTGCAGTCATACTATCTTGAAAAATCTTACAAAGAAACCATGTTTTATTCCTGATGAAAATTTGAGGGTTGCCTAAAAATTGAGACATTGCATAACTCTATTTGCAAATGGAAAAAGATGCTCATGTGTAAATTTTTAAAACTTTTAGTTATTTTTTACTCTATTTACTTTCTGTACATGGGAGCACAATTTCTTCAGCATGCGCAAATATTGTAAAATCGCAATTTGTGGAAACATTTTGAGAATTTTTTTGAAACCAGAGTTCTGGTTCATTAACGGCAAAACGATATAGTAACGCTTAGGGAAGACGTCAGCATTTCTTTTAAGATAAAATGATCAAAGATCAAGATACAGTAGTAGGTCATAAAAGAGTATTGTATTTTGATTACACAATGCACCGTTCAAGGGTGGTGGTGATCTTTGTCGATAAAGATAGTGACTGCGTAATTTACATGGTAATAATTTTAAAATAGCTTTTGTAAAACAGTCCGGATGTAGTGCTCTGGGTATAAAATTAGACTTCATACGTCCAGTCTAGTACCATAGCACCGCACAGCAGAGACCTTTCACATTAGTAAAAACAGACAATTAAGTTGGAACAAAAAGGAGTGGTAAAAGGAAACTGAATCCAATGAAAATATGTAGAGAACAATTAAAGCAAAACTTACAAAAATACTGACCGAAATTAAAACTACAGGCGATCTCATCAATGTCGTCATGGATATTTTGCAATCAGTGGGTCAGGCTTATATAAGACAACTATAGGAGCCTTTACAAAAGCGACTAGAGTCACGAAAGCAAAAGGATCAATTCCGAACGTGTAAGTAAATTTTCATCTATAATTCCACGATACCATGATTTTAAATTGAATAAAAATTAACATTACGTCAACAACGTCACGTAAACGGTGTACTCATTTATGACCCGCTACTGTACCTACAATATTTGTTGTTTTGTTTTTTTCTTTCTGTAATTCAGTTCTCAGTTTACAATATTTTTAATTAGCCTGATAAAAATGAACGATTTCAAAGTGTTAACTTCAACATTTTAATTTTCATCTACAAAAAAAATATCAATAAATAAATGTGCATTCTTGGATTATCCGCAACCATGACGAAAAAATCCAGATAATGAGTAAAATTCGTACATATGCCCAGCCTGTAAAAGCAGAGTGAGGTATTCAGATCCGCACATTGTCGGATTTACGGTGTGTCCTGTTTATCTTCTTAGACCATCTATTTCCACCCCTTCCACCACCCCACCCACATCCCCGGTGTGATTTGACTTTCCTTTTCAAAAATCTTGAGACACCTTTGCCGTCCAGGGTACGATCTCCGGTCTGACCCGTACCAAAAGACCTGGTTGCGCGCCCAACGTCGGTGGTTTCCTGGAGGCTCTCCGGTTTCGACCAGCCTCGAGCTTTGGTGTCTCAGATGTTAGCGTGCCTGTCTCGCGAACGGAAAGATGCGGGTTAGAATCCTATCGTCGGATCAGCCTGGGTGAGCTACCGTAGTGTTTCCCTGGGCAAGGCACTTTTATTTGAATTCCTAGGCACTGTGTAACCTTCATGTGTCCTCCTGCATCAAAGACCACATTGTAAAAAGTAGAGGTCGAGAGAGCGTTACACAAGTTATTAAAACTTGTTGTCAAAACGACGTAAAATAAATAAAGTTTTGCTTGAAACCTTCATATTGTGTTCTCTGTGTACACACTTTATCTGTCGTCATCTGAACTCGACTGTAAGCTAATCTAGGATGATCCTAGTTGTATCTCTGTGGCCTACTTTTAGCGCATATATTATCTTACTCTGAACTAATGTATAATCTAGGACCATACTTTCAAAATTGTTTTACTGATGCTGCTGCTTAAACAACAAGAGTCCCTCGAAGTGACCGACGCTCTACTGGCCAATAAGAGTCACTCGAAGTGACTGCCGCTCTACTGGCCAGCAAGAGTTTGTAGGAATTCATGAAAGTCAGTTTCTTTCCTCCATTATATTTTTTTAGTTGCTCAGTCACAGCTCTTTATGATTTGGCTCATTTTGTGCGGAATTTGCAGAAAAGTAGTAAAATAATAAAAAGCTAATAATAAGACAGAGGAAACTCGGTCAAACACTCTTTCAGGACAGATATGCCTAACTATGTGGAATGTACTTATTTAGTAAAAAAAAAGTCTCAGTAAATCCCGATCAGCCTTTCCAATTTAATCTTAGAGCACATACACATTTGAAAAATATTCCTTTTTCCGTGAAATATGCCGTTTGTCTCGGAAGACCATTTAGTTACAGCGTATTTATTTAGCCAGCATTTTCTTCTTCGTAAGTATATATTTTGAAGGAGGCAATATATTGCAGATCCGTCGTTGAGCCATGACCGCCGTTGGAAATTTAACCTCAAATTAAATGGCTTGTATATTTTCAGAAGCCTTCTGTCACAGCAAAACTGTTGCATTAAGATATAAGGTAATACAATTTCGAATGTAAAATTATAAATCACTATTATAATAGGAAGCTTGTAAGGAAATTCAATTAACGAAATAGAATTCCCCTTTTTCCAAATGGCACAACTGGAGACGAATACCATTATATTTTAAATGCCGGAAGTTTTATCTGAAAGAAAAATAAAATACGTACAACCATATAATTATAAAAGGCCAAGGTCATGAAAGTTTCAGCTACTCTTTAATAATTGTACAAAAATGTGTATCATTGAAACCTGCATCATGCTTTATAGACATTATGATGTCAACATTTAATGTCTAACATATTATTACTTACACACTTAACTTTTTCAGGTTGTGAATTTTATAACTTATCTGTAGCCCGAATTTCACCAACGGAACTTAAGTTTTTGAGATAAACTGAAGTTTAGAATCCAGGGATCTGATTGGCTGAAATTTAAGTCTGACTTAAAATTGGCCAATCAAATGTCTTAAGTCTAGACTAAACTTAAGATTTGTGTTGGTGAAACTGAGGTCTGTTAATGTATTTTTGAGGTCTCTTAATGTATTTTCTTGTCACATTATTTATTCTGTTTTTCATTTTATGCTTTTTGCGTGTATTTTTTTTTTTTTCAGGCATGAATTGTTATCGTGCTTTAATGTTTTCTTCATTGAAGTTAAATCTGATTTCCTGAAGATAAAATAAAGATAAATTGATATGTTGTAACGGGTTTTATTTTATGCTAGGCAGTGAATTACTAGATTACTGAAAAAATATGATATTTTTTCACTGGCCGTCAATAGAGATTGATAACAGTAAAAGTAAGAAATTTCAGATGTATTTTAAGACGCTTGCGTGGTGTAAAGGTAAAGATGACCGCTTCGTATTCAGGTAAACCGGGTTCAAATCCAGTAATGGATAAATATTCTTTTATTTTTATTTTATTTTTATCTACTGTTGTACCTTGAATTGAGAAGATCATTATGTAACTACTGATACCTACTAACATTTTATATGCAAATATACACAAAACAAAACGGAACATAAACGGTAAACCGCTGACATTGTAGTGCGGGATGCAAATCACAGGGGCTCGTATTGTTGCTTACAACTTATCTATCAGTCATACATGTACTATATAATACTACAAGGGAGGACACTTCTCTCCTTTCTGGCGCAACCTATTTAAGAATAGTCGCTGATATTTCGAGCTACACATCGCGTGGCGTAATAAATTTGGTACCGATATTTAGCTCAGGCATTCGACTTGTTATGCCTACACAAATTTGGACTTACTACCTCACCTTTAAGGAATGCCAGACCATTTTCCCACGCTACCGATCGACATGGCCATGATCGCGCCCGCCTAATATGCAGCTACAACGCACGGAATGGAATTCTGGCCCCTTATTAGGTCGACCAATGAGAGGGCCGTATTCCATTCGGCTCGTTGCAATTACTTAAGTTTTTCACTAATGAGAAAAAGTGATTTTATCCCCTAATGATGGATACAAATAAAAATATTTTGCTTCGCCACTAGTGAAAATATTGAGTTTTTCACCCACTCGATGAAATATATCCGTTATTCACTCATTTCAAGCAAATACCCTCTCTATCTTCGTTTACAATGGTAAGACTTGATACTTTGGTAGTGACTGTATCAGGCCGACCGCATGTACAGATTGTTTCGTATTATACGGATTTTGTGTCAAAGTTTGGATGTATAATACAAAAGAGCTCATCTTTATCTTGGTCGAATTTACAGTGTTAAACTTATAATTTCTTTCAAATTTATGTATCTATTTTTCTGTTCTGAATCTTACAAATATTGCAAGGTGTAAGGAGGAATTACAGAACAATTCCATGAAAATTATAATAAATTTGAGCTGCTTCTTCGGATTTCACCAGTGATTTTCTTTAATGCGGGTTTTATCCCCTAATGATGGATACAAATAAAAATATTTTGCAAAATATGTGTAGACACCCTGATTATTCTATTTTTCTCACAAAATAATTATCGCTGAGTCATCTTTTACAGAATAGTTCGATGGCTTGAACATGTTCAGCCGCCGCCACAGTAGTTCTGGCTCGGAGATCCACGTGAACCCACATCGTCCAAAGACACCTCTCAATAACCTGCCCACTTCTGCAATCTCTAATGTTATTCTCAGTACGTCCCTTGGTAGCAGCCAAGAGGAGCCCTCGTTCGGAAGGACCTCTGAAACAATCTTTTTCAACTCTGTATCGAAGACGCCATCTGCGGCTCATGCCACCTCTTGTTATGTGAGCATTAAGAACCCTCGGCGGGAAGTGGATGAAACCACTCCACTTTTAGATAATAGAAGGTAGGTCCGCTAAATGTTCACATCGTTTTTACATTCAACCATATGTTAGCGAAATTAATTGACAAATGAGCTCGCAATTGTCATTTAGTTTTCAACTCTGTCCCAAAATTTGAAAAAAAAACAAAAAAACAAAAACACGCACAAACCATTTAATTACTACCTTTCTAACTCATTAATCATTGTTGCAGTATATTTCAGAAAACCGATGCAAGAAATCTTTTGAAATTTTACATATCGTTTTCAAAATCAAGCCGAAATTGAGGGGCTTCTTATCAAAACTGGACAAAGATAATACATGCACCCTGCATACCAAATCGCTTAAATTGTCAACGAATGAGGGTAATCTAACGTCGAATGGAACCCGCAGCATGATTTGTGTAAAAATAACAAAATGGATAAATCTTTCGACGGAGGTTTCAGCTTCCTGCGTAAGTTTAAATTTGTACTCACCGTCGTTGTCAATTTTGCACAACTTGATAATGGTGGCTCCCTCTGGAGTTGAAAATTTAAACGATTTTGTACGTAGGGTGTATACATCACAAAAACTTGACGTAGATAACGTTACTTGGATCGTACCCAGCGAGAATATTTCGTAGAAAAGGCGTGAAGAATTTTGCATACCTAAGAAATGTCTTTCGGAATGATTCTATCGTAACGGAAACAAGATGGTGACTGTCTGTCCTTGTCTTTATTATATAGAGGGTACGATCTAGAAAAAAAGTAAACTGTCTAACGTAATGCTTGTGTGGTATACATTGACAATTCTACTTGAGTTCTAGTTTCAAATTTATGAAACGAATCGATTAGTTTCTTTCATTTGCGAGTCTTGGCACGAAAAGAGTGAAATTATTCGAATCGTGTCATAAATTTCATCAGCAGTGAGCATAAATGTAAGATTATGTTTACCACATCACGAAAAATACCGATTTTATTTGACGAAACCGAATAATATTATTGTGAAATGACTTTTAAATACATTCAGATGATTCGGTCATTACCCATTTTTTACATGACGTCAAGTGTTACAATTAGAAATATTACAATATAGGTATATTACCCTAAAAAATACAGAGTAGTCATATTAAAAATGGATGATGATTGACAATTGGAAATATCTTTCAAATAATCAGTCATGCAAACTCTTAAATGAATTTTGCCAGCTCCAACCCTCAAGTCTTTTTACGATATCTCCTTTGTTTTCGTTCGGCCTATTACCAAGTTAAGTGTTAGAATGGGTTCTTTAGAAGCACGGCACGTGCTTTCTTTTTTTCTTTCTTTTGTAGTTAATAAATTAATTATAAATATGATTGACATGTCTAGTAACATTGCTTTCTTGGATGGAAAAGTACTCAGTTTTAACGCGTCATAATTGATTTTCTTGAAGAATATTAGATGCTGCTAATAGATAAATAAATAAAACAAAAATTACAAATAAAAAGTAGAAATATAAAAGTAGTTAAAGTCCGTATAACTCTTTAGCCGTAAATGTGGTCTAACAACAAATTATTTTTGTTAACCGTGTCAGAAGTTTGTGAACACTAACAATATCAAGGTTGAAACCATCATCCATAACTGTCATAATATAATGTTATTATCTTTTGTAGTTATTATGATATTTAAATATTAGGCGAAGGGAGAATACTACTGATGGGGCTTAATTGCTCAGAATAGGCTTCATATTCCTTTGACAGCATATTATTTCCAGTTTAAATAAAGTATCGCGAATTTGTGGGGTATCACTTTTTGTGGATTTCGTGGCTGATACAAACCACAAATTCAAAAATCCCATATTTTGTAATTTTACCAACATCATTATCTATAATGGCAGGCTTTCTCCCCCCCCCCCCCCCAAAAAAAAAAAAAAAAAAAAAAAGTATACTCTTTTAATTTTAAAACAACAAATATATAAACAAAACAACAAACACTGGAAATAAAGTGACAATTGACACTATGCTAAATATTATGCAAGGACTTAGTATATTGATAGTTACTAACACAATTGTGACATTTAAATTAGCACATTCAATAAGGACAAAATATCACACTGATAAATACTAATTTCCTCTCGCTCAGTACACTATATACTCTAGCACAGCTAATGAGCTAGCTAGTAGAACTATTGAATTAACAGTGTTATTTAGCATACATCGAGCAATTGAATCAATAGTGTTATTTAGCGTACATCGAACTATTGAAATAATAGTGTTATTTAGCGTACATAGAACTATTGAAATAATAGTGTTTAAATAACACTATTATCATCGAACAATTGAATTAATAGCGTTAATTAGCATACATCGAACAATTGAATTAATTGTGTTATTTAGCATACATCAAACAATTGAAATAATACTATTAATTAGTATACATCGAACAATTGAATTAATAGTATTATTTAGCATACATCGAGCAATTGAAATAATACTATTAATTAGCATACATCGAACTATTGAATTAATAGTGTTATTTAGCATACATCGGACGATTGAAATAATATATACTATTAATTAGCATACATCGAACAATTGAAATAATACTATTAATTAGCATACATCGAACAATTGAAATAATAGTGTTATTTAGCACACATCGAACAATTGAAAAAAAACTTATAATTAGCATACATTTACAATTGAAATAATACTATTAATTAGCATACATCGACCAATTGAAATAATAATATTAATTAGCATACATCGAACAATTGAAATAATAATATTAATTAGCATACGTCAAACAATTGAATTAATAGTGTTATTTAGCATACATCGAACAATTGAAATAATACTATTAATTAGCATACATCGAATTATTGAATTAATAGTGTTATTTAGCACACGAATAGAACTACTGACTTAATAATGTTAATGACAACAAAAGGCTAACCCATCTACTCTAGCACAGCTGTTGAGCCAGCACACTTGTGAAATCTGAATTTCTACGTTCTTTTTTTCACCATAAATGAAAATTATCACAATTGGAAATTATAATTTCACCTCTGTATATATGTATGTACTATATAGCACAGCTGCTGAGGTAGCACAACGAACACAAATTTTTTCACTACATAAATAATAATCCACAAAGCTATTTTGTGATAAACTCGACAATTTTTAGAGTGGTGACAAAAATATTTTATGAGTTTAAGATAAAGCAACACTCTATATATCAAGATATAATGTCTATTTATTTCCAAGTTTGAATGGGATAAAGGTGTTGTGAAAGATAGGTTTGTTACCAATGACTTTCAAGAGAATAAAAATGTTGATTTGTCGATTTCAAACATAAACAAAGATATGCAATGATTTGGAAAAGACGCGGATTTACCAGTTACATTCAATGATGCTAAAATTTAAATAAGCAGCAACAGCTGTGAAAGTAACATGGTCGAAGCCGTGCAGTAAGAAGAAGGAAAAAATGAAGTATTTTGATGTGGATAAATGTACAGATTTGTATATGGCTGAATTTAAAGCACAAGTTGAAGATCTAATAAATTTTAAAAGTGTAATCTACAACGATTTGAAGAAAACAAAATTTCGGAGATTAAAGTTAGATTTAAAACAAGAAATGGTGGTTAGGTATATGAAATAGTTGTTGTATAATAAACCATAGGATTGGCAAATTTGGGATACATTTCAAATCAGTAATACATTTGAAAGAATTGAAGAAACGTGGCAAATTGCTGAAGATAAGAGTTTCTGTAGGAGACTTATGTTGTATTGATGATGACATCAAAAGACAATTTAACAAGCGTAAAAGTATTCTCTGGATGTTTTAATACCATTTAAATGGCTTATAAAGAACAGTAATTATAACATCGTTACTAAGATTTTGAAAGTCTAGTTGCTAACACAAATATCAATCAACTGTGGGAACAAATTAAACGAAACAAAAATATGTTGAATTCAAAGAATGGGATCGGGTAGTCTACAACCTGGAAGACTTAAATAATAAATTAAAAGCTAAGTAATTATGTTAGCACAAAAATTACTGACCTGAAGAACAAACTAACAGCTAATGCTAATACCATTGCAGTGTTACAAAGAAATAATGATTTAACAGAGATAACCAAAACGCTCGAGGACGTCAAATACAATATGAACGGTGAATGAGCGGACCATTAGATCTATGAAAACAAATTACGATTTATTTATTGCAGATTTGAATGATAAGATAAGAACGATAAAAAAATGTAACATGAACCGAATTTTAAAACAAATTACAAACTGAGGTTGAAAATCTAAAACAGATACAAAAGAATATGCTGGTACACAGGTGGTTACAAATATCGGTGTGGTGCAAGGTAGTATTCATTAAACAGACAAGAGGACCACAGAGGCAATCAAAACTGAATTGAACACATAATTTGGTGTAAATAATATTGCTTTGTTGGATAGAATTAAAACACTTGAAGTGTAAATCGATAATAACAAAAAGGAGTTTCATGAGAAACTAAACCAATCAGAGTCAAGAGTACCCAGATGGTATTAATGTAAGAGTGAATGTAAGTGATGTAGTCTAAAATGCAGGAGAGATAAAATCACCATCAGGACTGGTATTAGATACCTATATAAGAAAGGGTTGTTATTTATTTTTTAAGGCAGAAATAACACCTAAAAATAATTTTTTTCTTAACTATTCACCGTACATCATTAGCCATGGGTCAAGGATCCATCCCACGGACTAGCATACAATTTCTTTTTTCCACATATGTGTTGTTTGTCTATATAAAGGTATTCCAGCAAACAAACTTTGGACTATTAAAAGGGGGATAGCAAGAAGAAAGTAGGCAATATATATGGAGAAGATGTAGTCATATATGTGTTATTGCTGTATAAAGCAAGCGATTTTATCACAATAATTTTCTATTAAGGGGTCAGAATTCTCTTTGACCACTGAGTCAATAATATTTTGATTTAATTTAATTTACCATTATAATTAATATTTATCATGTGACTTAAATCTGTAGAAAAGATAATACTTAATATTGTAAAACAGTCATCCATCCAGCATAAATTATATTCTGTACACAAACGGCTGCTGCTGTTTTTCATACTTCCTATCCACATTACTTTTGTTTTTTAAATGTTTAAATTAAGGCCGGAGATCTTTGCATAGAATTTTAATGTGAGCATTGTATTTTAAGAGCTTTTTCAGATCCATCCAAAAACAATGTTGCATCGTCAGCATACTGCGATATTAGAAATTCATTTCCATCTATATTGATACCATTATTATCGTTATTCTATTTAATCAATAATGGCAGTATGTTTGCACATAGTTAAAACAAATAAGGTGAAAGTGGGCCGCTTTGTCTTAATCCCCTGTATATATGAAACCAAGACGAAATATGTCCATTAACAGTTACACAATATTTTATATTGTGATAAAATGTTTCAATCCATTTTATAATTGAATTACTGAAGTTTAAAAAATGTAATACTTTAAATAAAAGCTTCCATTCCTCAGAATCAAAAGCTTTTTCAAAGTCAATCTGTAGTAATATATTTGGCATGCTATAAAACATGACATCGTATACTGTTGTTATATTTTCACAAACGGATCTGCCAGCCATAAAACCAGTGAATTTGACTATCCTCCGTCACGTTTTGTTGAATACAAGTTACACACAATAGATGAAGTAGAACAGCATGTTAATCAAATCAAGAAATAAGGCTTGTACACAGTGTTTGTCAACTTGCATATTGAACTGCCAAGTACACGGTTTTGGGGCTCTAATGTTGATTTGTACATTGCATTAAAGATAAACAACCAACATTTCGCTTACTCATTTGGTGTAAGAAAAGAATATGTCTAATATTTACAGCATAAAAGAAACACGTATATACTATTTTGAAGTGAACAATATATTAATAATTGGATTGAAACACAACACAAAGAATTACTTCTTCAGTCAGGATGTAAAAAAAAAAAAAATGACACAAGTAGCAAAATGTATTACTCATAAATACAAAAAAAATTACTATTGCCTCAACAGCAGTTATCACTGAGCTATTAGCTAACGGTCTAGCATTTGCAAGAAGCAACCATTTGTACAATTTATTTGATCCAGATTGAGATGAAAATAAGAGAATTAGACACGACATTATCAAAGAGTACCAGAGAAAACAGCTGAATTAAATGCAAACAGAGCCAACATACATGACTACTTAAATAAAAGATTGACAGAACAAGGCTTGGTGACAGACTTTTAACAACCTGGACGATGATTTACTCTGTATGCATCTCTAGGAGAGCGCTACCAGAGGTGGGACATCTACTTATGGTAGACACGACTTAAAGAATCCTGAAAGTAAGGTAAAACTTGAAAAGCTAAGGTTACCAAAACTGAATAATTTTTACCAACCTTCAAATGATCAAATAACATACGAATACACATTAATTGCACTTGAGATGGTTTTTATTGTGCATGTTGCTTATAAGTTTTTGTCGGTAATAAAGTGTAAAGCTGGCAAGGTACGGTAAATACAGAAATCTTCACAAGCAATTATCCAACGTTCGACAAGATGTTCACTTTCAAATCAACCGAAAAGATGTAGATGATCGCAATTTGTATATTTATTTTCTTTCAGATTGCCAAGTGAATATTCAAAACAATCAACTCAAATCTATTGTGTTTTAAATAAATGTACTTTAAGGAATCACATAAGATGACAATTTGTGGAGAGACTACTTACGGTAAAGCCACATTTACACTAAATCGTATCAAGACTGATCACATAAACTTTTCTGATTATATCATTATCATTTGTCCAACTTGTATGTGCAACAATACTTACAGTAGAAAGTGGTTACTCAAAGATGAAAAGGTGATCGTCATAGTTCCTGTAGATAAATTAGATAAATGAGTAGAACTACTAGTTGATGTATACCAAGGAACCAATATTTTGGTTCTAATTTATGATTGTGGGCATCTTGAAGATATAAAAATGAAAACAACTAACCTAATCAGACCAACTTTTAGTGGAGTATTTTTTAAAAAAATTTGTGTGTGTGTGCATAGATATTAATAATGAAAATTTTACAATTGTGCTAATACTGTCAATATTCTAACTGCCTATGCAGTTTCAGAGGGAGGGGGGGGGGGCTTTCTGTATCAAAAACATGAATCAGCTAGAGAACAACGCTCTTTCGGACCCTTTTAATCCGAATAACACGAATACAATAATTCAGTATAGGTTTGCACAACATTTCCTTTTCCTTGCTTCTTTTATTTCCTTACTTTTGCTAACCTCTTTTTGCACAAAAATTACCCTTTTTCCCAAACTTTAGAGCAATGGTGCCATGTAAATGGATGGGCATGTCACATGTGCGATTTCCTCCCCCCTATATATATATATATATATATATATATATATATATATATATATATATATATATATATATATATATATATATATATATATATGTGTGTGTGTGTGTGTGTGTGTGTGTGTGTGTGTAAAGGACGATAATTCCACCTTTAATAAAAAATAAACGCTTATTATGCGGTTTTACATCCACTCTCTCTAACCTAAAGTTATAAAAAGGGAACTGGATAATTCAGTGTGAAAGTAGAGTCTTCTCTTAGAATGTACAAAATGGACCGATTTCGGTCTCAAGAACTTTTTATTATAATCCCTTGTCAAAGATATTAGCATTTCCCGTACGTCACACCAGTCTGATTACCCTATAGGACATGCAAATCCAGTTTTGGATTGTACTTAAATCAGATGATTTATTTTTTTCCGATTTACTTTGCATTTTACTAAATTCATATCAATAAAGTATTAATTTTTAATTACGCTTACCACCAGTACATGACGAAAAATAACCATAAACACGGGGCGCGGGGGGGGGGGGGGGCTTTTACAAATCGTTTTGTTTCCAGGATTATTCACGAAGAGCCAATTTGTTTATGAACATTTACGAAAACTGCTGCAATAAGCAGATTAATTTCAGTCTTCCGTGCACAACATGGTTTTTGTAAAATTACCCTGACCCGCGATGATATGCGCAGAAAGGTGTTTCCCACAACATACCGTAAAAATGGTGACTTTCTGCTATCTGCTTCTTGAAGCCGGTTTTACAGGAACTTAATGGGAAAATATTTCTACATTGTCGGCTTCACATGAGGATAAAATCATGCGTCCTTTGCATCAACAACAATCGTTCAGCGAATAATAATAATAATAACGCAAACAGCAAAAACGGCAGAAACAGTGATGAAATTAAACATACTGAGCGTATAATCATGACATATATGAACTAAAGATTTAAAGGTTGACATATAAGTCGCATGCTATACGGTATGATCAAGCTGAAAATAATATTTAGGAGCGAAGAGGTGTCCCTTTGTTATTAGTGTATAATTTTTCACTAATCTATCAGTATGATTCGTTGTATTCATGTTGTCACAAACTCATTTTGTAAGACGTTGCATCTCCCTATTCCCACCACTGTTTCTATACTACATGTCACGCCTCCAAATGGTTATAACAGAACAGGAGAGATGATTTTTCCAAAATATTTCGGACTTTTGAGTACGAACTAACTTAGTCCGAGTTTCCTCTGACCCTAGTGTGAAGGGTCAGAGGAAACTCGGACTAGAACTAACTCATCGAGCTTGGAGATGTCAAATTGCACTATATCTTCACAAATATGTTAACAGATACCCAAAGGTTACCAGCTGAAAGTGAAAGTTCGTTCACTATGGCGTTCAGTGCATCCGGTGATTTGATGCAGAATGCTTTAAAACTTATACATTCGAGAGAGTTACCTCACAACATTCCCTTTTTCATTTACTGTTATTGCTTCGTTTATTTCCTTACTTTTGCTAACCACGTTTTGCAGAAAAAAATAGACCCGTTATTGCAAACTTTAGAACAATGTTTCTGTGTAAATGGATAGGCAGATCACATGCAGAGCGACGCTATTTATTTCATTCTTTACATGAGGTGTAAGTGCTGTAACTATGTGCTGTATCTGCTTTACATTCGCTTTTCCAGAACAGCATGCGGTATTGAGGCAGAATGAATTCAAGAATCATGTTGTGTGTGTGGTGATGATTGTGGGGTTTGAACAGCATTAATTTTGTCGAGAACTTGATTTGTACACAGCGTGAATCTTTTCGGGTAACATAAATAGTTTTTCTCCACAAAGGGTTAGATTATGAGCCCACTTGGGCCTGTGTAAGTAGAAATTCATGTTTTTCCTCAATATATCAATTATTAGGGTGGCTAGAGTCATGTTTTGTGGAATATTAAAAATGTTTATATTTATTACGTGTCTGTTTTCAAGGAAAAATGAATACATTTTCAAACTTGATTTTTGCGAGTAAAGGCCATTTTCTACGAATATGATTTGATTTTTAGGAGATACGTAATGTTTGGAGAAAATTAATTTTCCTCTAAGAAGTAAACTTATTTTCTCTTTTATTCTTGTTCTTATTTATCTTCCTTCTCTTTAACTTCTTGCTATACTGGTCGTCCTCGCCCGTTTATTCTGCTTTTAGTATGAGATAATCTGGTATTCTGGGAACATAATTATGTTTCTAGACAAAAACGAGTCTCAATGGCGACTAGAAGGGTGCGGGTTCGAAACCTGCACAGTTCAGGCCGGGTTGGCCGTAGTGGAGTGTCTCTGGGTAAGGGACTTGACATGATTGCTTTGGCAGGATATAGCCTTTCATGTCTTGATTAATGATGTACCATTAAGCACCAGTCAATCAATCATCAATCCATGGAAAGACTATGTGTTGGTAAAACATGTATGCTCCAACTACAGACATGCAGACCAAAAAGTATGAAACTCTAATCAGGTCATGTACACATACTGTACATGCATACAAAATGCATGCCAGATTTCATTTGTCTATTGTAAGTGGTTTTTGCTTAATGGTACTAACAAGTTTGGGTTGCTTTTTTGTCCTCCAAATATCTAATAACGTCATCTTCATGTCGATATTAATTTCTCTTCTTCGCATGGTTTTTATTTAACAAAGCTTTGTAAACAAATAAGTATCAGTCCAAAAAGTTCAAAAATGCGCACGCACACACACACTATAACAAACTGCTGTAATGGCCTGAAACTCTAATAAGATCATCTACTTATGAAAACAAATATTCCTTGAAAAAATGTATTTGTGTACCATAAGCGTCTTTTGCTCAATCGTGCTAACAAGGTTTTCGTCGAAAAGTACAAGTCCAAAAAAGTTAAAAAAATTTGTAGCAAATATGCATACAAATATCCATGCCAAATTTCATTTGTCTACATTTAGTGCTTTTTCCTCAGTCTGGCTAACAAGTTTCTCGAGACGGATGGACGAACTGACGTACAAATGTGCGGACAGACTTATTGGACCAAATCAAGATGCCCCTGCTGCAAGCAATGGGGCATAAACGGACTGTTTTCTCACTACATGACTCTTTTACTTCAGAGAGTCTGCGGCAGGCCGAGGTCTGGTGGACTACAATGGAGAAGATGAGACAGAAGAAAAAAGCTCCCTGTCGAGTTCCATCAGGAGTCTCAGATTTAAGTCTAGGAAGGAGATATTTAATATAGGAAAAATACTAGTTCTGACCATCCTTTGCGTCATTTGTAGTGTGAGCGTTACATTATATAACTTTTAGTAGAACTAACTACTACATGTACTACTGCTAACTATTACTAATATTAATCATCATCATCATCACCACCACAATCATCATTGTCATCATAGTCTTTGTTGCTGTTTATAAAAATTGACTGGTCTTTTAGAATTGAACAAGGTATTAAAAGTCAGTGTCCCTTTATATTTGAATGTCCCATTTATTTTTTGTATCATGATTTAATACAGGATTATCTTCACAGTCGAACAAGGTCAACGTACGGACAGTGTGATAACAGCGGTTATACGTCTACAATGTGAATAGTTTTCCTCCCTGTGTATCAAATACCACATCTGCGTTGCTTATGTACGTTCAGACATGTACTTTTAGAGAGGTGCAAATGTTGCATGTACGAGACACAACATACTTATTTAGTACATTGTTCTATGAAAATCCATTTTGTAATGTAACACGAGTTAATTTTTATTTGCATACTGTCTTCAGTCTAAGTCCCCATTTTTCAAAAACTTAGAATCGTCCATGTTTCAAAACAGGGGTTCATCATTATCAGATCTGTGTAGACTTATAACACACACACACACACACACATATATATATATATATATATATATATATATTGTACTACTGGAGTCTTACTATTTTAACTTAAGAACTCAATGCTACAGGCGCTGTGGGGATGGATGGTACCTCTACCCCACCTCATCCCCCTCCATGGCATGAAGAATGAAAGTGCAGATTTGCTATCGTTACCGATAGGTACTGGAAGGGAAATAGCTGCATAATTAGTGTACTTGGCAAGTAAAGTTTGCGAACAAGACTACTAAAAGTCGTGAATATTGGATTTGCGGGCCAATTTGTTCTTCTTGCCGCACGTGTGTGTGTGTCTGTTATTCCTCTCCCTAGTGCCCGTATACTAGTAAACAAATTTAATGAAACTTGGTATGTGCGTCCTATGAGCCTTTTGTATCAGACGGATGCCAAACAATATTATATGATCATTTATTAGATCTAGTATTAAACGAATAATGATTTCCTCAGTTTTGTTGACAGTGGCTTCGACAAAGGTGAGACACCCCTACTACCACAATTACTACTACTACTAAAAATTATTAGTGTTAATAATAATAAAAAGAAGAATAAGAATAATATTAGTAATAGTGTGCAATGTGAGCAGGGGAGGCTACATTTATCCTAGTCTGAGACAGCTGGTATTATTATTATTAATATTATTTATTTTTTTTTTTACAGATGTACATCATGTTCAACCCAGATGTTAAAACAGACCAGTACTACATTGCTCTCAACAAAACCTACAGTAAGTATTCTCAGTATGGCAGTTTGTCTGTCCACCAGTTACCGGTATTCATCTGTTTGGGATATAACACTCAATGCATATAATATGTTGCCACCGAAACATGCAGTGTTGATGCATCTGAAAGGTGAGGAAGTGTATACTGCACCCAAACTGAGTCAACGTGACTTACTTTTCACATTCTGATTGACTTCACTCTAAAGCCTGTACCATAACAAACACTAAGAAAATGTAAATTTTAGCTTGATAAGACCGTTCCATTTGCATGCATGGATATATTTTGCTTTTAGTCTAGCACACATGGAGTTAACGAATGAAGCTTGTCTGATAAGTTAGTAATGGTATTCACTTCTTTTAATCTTAATAATTATAATAGTTATAAATATTGTTATTTGGAGAGTTTTCTTTGTATTAAATTTTTCAGAACTTGGAAATGAACATAGGGGTTCTTCTTATCCAATGGTTGCCATCAAACTTTATGGACCACTGCTGGAACAGGAATCAGACAACACCTCTGTAAATAATAACATCTCGATACATCTTATCGACAAAAACAACAAGGTATATTGCTGGTAATGATAGTATTGCTGGTACTCTGTATACTGCATTGCTGAAATGATAAGCTTAGTGGTTCAACCTTATATACTTTTTAAAGGGATGATGTGGGGTGCTTATTGTTGGTAAAAAGATTTATAACAAAATAGTAGCATTTTGTAACAGGACAAGAATTTATCATAAAGCACGGCATGATGTTGGCAAAATCTCTATCTGAAAACTTAAAATAAAGTGCTAATTCAGAATACCTGAAGCCCTCGTGCACTGTTATTCATAGGTCACATAATTCAATTTTCAAAGTTACTTTCATCACAATGTACTGATATTGAAACATAATCTCAAGCCTATTTAGGTACCGGCAGTTAAAATGACAAAAATCCGGTGAAATATCTAATTGCATTGGATGTCTTATAGTAATCTTTAAGTTCTTTTTCTACAATGTCCAAAATGTTCGTCAGAACGAATTTGCTGATCAATGATGACACGGTGTAAATCACGACATCTGACAATGATTTGCAGATTTTCGCAGTTCTGGCATTTACAAATATGGCATAAGTCATTTTGATGTGTTTTTCTTACTTTTTCTCTAAGTTATTATCGATCAAGTTTTAACTGGTTGTCTCTTTTTATGTTCCATTTGCAATTCCTATGTTTAATCCCTGTTTGAACTTTTCGATTCCCGGATAAATGTATCTTATTTGTCTTCCAAAAATCCTAATTCTTTGCCCAACTGTGACTTATCCATTTGTGACAGTGTAAGTAACAGAAATTTCTGAAGGTGGTCCTGCAAATTATACAAGATATGACTTTGAATACACTCGATCATTCGAAAATATTGAGACACATTTAGATGAAACAAGCTTATCAAAAGAAGATTTTGTAACTCCTCCAAAAATATTGAGGTAGAACTTATCAATAGGTATTATAAGAATTACATAGTGTGTGGACTAAAAATAGAATGACAACAATATCAGTTAATGGCAAATGATTGTAAAATTCAAAACACGCGATATTTTTATGACACAGATGGACACAGTCTTAGATTATCCAAGTCAAACAATCCACGAGAGATCTCGGGTTAAAAAAAAGATAAACAATAATAACAGACAAAAGACAAATTTTTAAAACAAGTTAAACTAACAGCCATACATTTATTCCAAATTATTGGTTCAAAAGCATTTGTTAACACTGCATATGAAGGCGACGTGTTTCCCACATTGCAAGAAACATCACAGACCCACCTAAATATCCGATTGAACCATCAGTTATTATATGTTATTTATGTCGTGTCTGTGACGTTTCTTGTAATGTGGGAAACACGTCACCAATACAAATTGACGAGAATATCGAGATTCCAACAATAGACACAGATAAGACGTTTGATAACCAAGTATTACATGCAGAAAATATTACAGATTAGTACAATGAAGAGATTCAAACTGGAGAACTTCCACATGCAGTAAAATGATTATCCACTACTTAGGAAGAAAAAGAATTAAGGGAGTATGTAAATGCTGTGGACTGTCAAATCAAAAATAGAGATCATGAGACTTGATGCTGAGATGTGTGAAAAACATATTCAAGAGCTTAGAATGGACATGATAAAGAGAAAGACCCAAACAGAAAGGTTGTTTGGCAAGAACAGTTGGAAAAAGTTGGGTAATAATTTCAAAGAAAACGGAGGAAAAATCTGTTCAAAAATGAGGGGGAAATTACCATTAGGTAAACGGCCAGAAACAACTGTTCAAAGAATATGGTGTAACAATAGCAACAATTGTTGCAGTGATTTCGATGAATATATCAACAGTTACACCGTCTATAGCAAATTTGGTAATAAGTACTGTTTTTCCTACTCCAACTCCACCTACTGAAGGTGAATCATTTTTTGGTACGATCAAAGCAGGTTTGAAAAATTTAATCGATTATTTGTTTGGGTTAGCCAAAACAGCAGTATCATTACTGGTATTATTAGTTGTGTGATAGACTGGTTGCTTAGGAGTGCTGAACATGTTTGGTTACTTGTCCTGACATTAGTAGGTTTGTTACTCGCATTTTTGGTTAAAAGTGTAACATTCGCATCTGCCAGAGTTAGAGGTTTGTAAACTATATCAAAGTAAACCATACCAGCTCCCACAACCATCAGTATCAAAATAAATGGTTGCTTGTTTATTCATGACCAGTATCGCTTTTGTTGGGGGTGGGATGGGATTGTAAATTGGACTTTGTCGACACTTAAGGGTTGCCATGCATCTTTTGAACAACCAAGAATCTTATTAAATTAGCAGACCTGAGAGTAGGACTATCGTGATCACTAACCTTCTTCTCTACATACATTTTTACCAACTTGTACTTATTTTTATCATCTACAGCTTCTTGTCTTACTGTCACATATTGTTTATCACCCTTTGGAATGCCTCCCTTTGTAACCTCGGTACTGATGGCAGGATTTAACTCCAGTCTGAACGAGCTGCTGGAATTTTGAAAAGTGTTCTTGCATCCATTCTCATTACCATGTCAGGAGGTAACAAAACGATTACCACCAAAAGCATAGTTAAATTTCACTTTTTAATCTATGTATTGTTGGAATTTGACCATGATGTTTTATCTTTGTCATAACCTCGCTGTCCCAAAATTAATAGCTCTGTTAGCTTTATAAGTGCCTGATACTGTCGAAACAGACTGTATATGATCTTATGCTTTCATTTGACCTTGAAATAACTTCATCTGTAAGGCCATTACTATCCTGCAGAAAAAAGTATGCCCAACCCGTTGGCTCTTCTTTGTCGACCATAGAATTCACTTCCGGTACTCAACAGTTCCTGCCTCGTAGTTGTATATACGTTTGTAAGCAGCTAACACAACAACAGAAGTAAGTTCCCCAAAATCTTCATGCCCAGTTTTATGTTCTTCTTGAGGTATCTCCAGTCCTGTTGTGGTGTTGCAGATTAAAATTATTTCAAATTATGATGTTGTTGTTTTATTTGAATGCATCATCTTCTGGTAAAGATATTTAACATTCAGACAGAAGTTATTGCATCTGTAAATACACATGAAATTTGTATGCTGATTTGGCTAACTCTGGTATTTTTGTGTGTATCAAATGCATTAAGGAAACCCAACAACCAGATGTTACCATACACACTGACCAGTTTAGTTGATTTCATGTCACACTTTGATCTGTATTTTTTTAAAAGAGTCATCACAGTCGAAGATTAAAGTGTAGTTTTCAAGAATGTTTAATTGCTTGTACATGTGAAAAAAAAATCATTTTTAGTTTAGTAAAATGTTTTATCTCGTCAAATTCATTTGTTAGCTTGGCTGATGTGACTTAAACAATTTAACGCATTAAACCAAGATGCAAGACAGGGGTAAGGTGCTGTACTAGTTATATCTTTTTTATTCTGCTGTCCATTTTTAAATTCACGAAATTACTGTGTAATTGGCTTGTCATGAGTAAATACATTGATCCTCTATTGACTGTTTTTCGACATTCACATGTAATTCTCTGTTGACTTTACATTCTAATCCTTTCATTTCCACCATTGTAATACCAGATTAATCTCGTTTGTTTTACGCAATTTCTGGTATTTGGTATTTTGTTTTTCCATTTCCTTTACCAGTTTATCTGTGATATTTGTAACATTTTACTAGGGTTCTTCCATATGTTGTTCTTTTGTCGCTGGCTATGCCAACAATATGCTTCAGGTATAGCAAATTGTGCCATTTATATCAGTGGCATTTTTCAAGTACTACTGGATATCTGTGAAAAGTACATCTTCAAACCTGCATATCCACACACTGTGAAAGGTGTACATGTTGTTACTTCATGGTGTGAAAACTCTTCCCAAATCAACTGATTTTGGTTAATTTTGTGGTAATTCTTTGTGATTAAAGGTTTAGTGATGCTTTAAAGTTAAACATGGTAAAGATTTTGTCAAGGAAAAATGCATAGTTGATTGAATAGTTGTGCGAGTCTCTCCCATACCTTCTCTGAATGAAATTTAAAAGATGTTTAAATGCCCTGATGTTTGTATCAATGTCTAAATGGTTTTCATTGTCTTTTATTATGTTTACAGTTTCATACACTGGCTTGTAGTCTTTTGCATTATATTTGATTTTCAGCTTGTTTGTAATGTTGTTTGTCTCAACTTCATATTCTCGAATGACATCTCTTTTAATTTTTTCTGTTATGTCCTTTATTACCGGGTTAGGACATTGCCTACTTTGTAATGACCTTATCACGTTTTTCATGTGTACTATTTTTGTTGTTTAACTGTCATCTTTTTGGATGAAGTTTCTTTTTACCCCCAGGTCTCGTGATCAATGCGAATTCGCATGATGTGCATGGTTTAACTTTTTCATTTCTAATGCACTTTTTACATGTCACATATCAGAAATTGGTTACTTTCAAAAACTCATAGTTTTCATGCTTTTTATACTACTATATATTGTGATTCTGCCATTTATTTTAACTGTATGTTTTCTGCTGGCTCCCAACTATTAAACAATTAATCATATCCCTTCCATTTGACAAGTATATGCTGTTTACCTTTGTTTCTTTGTACATGTCGTCCTGTTTGTCATACAGCGATAGCTCTTGTTCGTAAAACATGCACTCAGTATCCTCTCCCTTCAAGTATGTCAGTTTGTAAACAACAGCATCACCAGGATTTTAAATATATGAAGTTAGGAAGGCAGCCCTTTGCAAATATTGTTTTGTATTTCGAAATTCTAACTGTTTCACTAATTTTGAAATTTGAAGTTCCAAATGTATCAGTTATAAATTAACCAGATAGATTCTGATTAATTCTTTTTTCTATTTCTTCCTTGTTTGAACAACCAGAGTCATGTCTATTGATGTGTGGTGAGTGTTATTGTAACCATGAATTATCTTGGGCGAAAAAGACAACCAGTTTCATTTTGTGTTAACTACTTCCACATTCAAGTCTTTTGTGTTCTGTTAAACCTTTGCATTACAGATGCTTTTTTGTCTGAGTGAGTTGAAAAGTACTCAATGTGTCAAAATGTATTTATAACCAGTGTTGTATTTTTCATACACTTGCATGTCAACAATATCTGCTTGCCACTGGTCATCCACCTAAGTAACATAGACTCTAAATTCTGAATGAAAATCTTTTTCTCAGTTGCTTTTGTAATGTGTTGACAGATAGTTCAGTTAACCATTATTTCAATTTAGCATATTTTTGTCCCGTATAATTTGTTCATACGATTGATTGATATTTGTTGAAGCAACAGTACTTTCAGGATCATAGTAAAGATGTCTTAATTACAGTTCTTTCTTGCCATTTAAAATGGTATGAAAACATACAGAGAATACTTATGCTTGACAGATTATCTTCTGGTATTGTCAGCAAGGAATACAATCTAAAACAGGTACCGGTACTTTTATCTTCAGCAATTTGCAATATTTTTTCAAATCCTATCAAATATATAAATAACTTAGGATTGCTGTCAAATTGTGCCATTCCTAAAGTTGATTCAAAATAGCTACTTCATAAACTGAGTCATGTGCTGTTTTTAATTCAACTTTGTTTTTTTGTTTTTAATTCTATTTCTGTTTTGTTGAATCATTGTAGATTGAATTTGTAAAGTTGACAAGTTCTTCAAACTGTTCTGTAAATTTAGCTGAATACAAACCTATGTAGTTGTCTACATCAAATATGTAATTTAAGCCTTTCTAATACTGCAGTTTTGATCATCTTGCTATCTTATCTTGATGCTATGATCATTAAATGCAATATATAAACATTGCAGTATATCTTTTTTCATGCTTCAAATCGATAAATCAAGATTTGTATTCTCCAGAATGTTGTTTTGCATCACTGTTTTGTATCACATTCATCGTTGACTATCGTTTTAGCCCATCCCAAATTTGGAAACAAAAACACATTATCTCATAATACCAAGATTGCTATGTTACACTCATGGAATATCTCTATCACCTCTCTGAACACTGTTACATTTATCACGATGTAGCTTTCCAACATCAATTTCATGTTTTGATTTTGCACAATAAAGAAATCATAATGTGGTCTAAGAAGTAGAGGTGTTTTTTTTTTTTAAATGAGAGTCTTATATACTGGTACTGCATTTTGGGTTGCAAAAGATGGTATTTACTATTTAGGGTCGTGATCAAAAAAGTTTGGGAACCACTGTTCTAAGGCAATGGTCATCCTATCTTTACATGTTGCATAGTCCTTACTATTTCAAATTTAACAAGTGTTTTCTCACTGTCATTATATATCTACTAATGGTCATTTCCAGTGTTTAGTGAACTTTGGATAACATTCCCTCTCATTGCATAAGAAGAAAACACTGATAGAAGTATTCACACCTATGTGCAGGCTGTAGAATAGGCCTGATGTGCCCTCCTGCATGTTGTATGAGGCCACTAACGGAGGCAGGAGCTGTGGCAGCTCTGGTACACATTTTTTCGCCTGTAATTCAGATGTACATAAAACACCATTTTGAAATAAATTCTAGACATGAGAATTAATAAAGACTAACTGATATGAGACGCAAGCCAAGTGGAAATGAGATGCAAGTCAGGTGGAATTTGAGGCAAAATATGTGAATTAGTGACGCCTGGAAATACACTTTAACTTGACGCCTGGAAAAATGCTTTAGCTTGCCACATGGAAAAATATTTTGGGTTTCCACCTCCTTCCCAAGAAACGCCTGGAACAGAATATTATTAGGGAATGTGACGGGTGTAATTTTAAAGGATCAGTATCGAGCATCATTTGAAGAATGACATGGTCTGGCCTTCCTGGAATTAAAAAAAGTTTGTTTTGATGAAGTAAAATATATGAATAAATCAAAGGAAACAAAGGGGAAAGAATGAATTCAAATTCATAATTATCTGAAACAGTATATATCAAAGTTACCGTATTTAGGTGTGATAACGCGCACCCCGATTTTTGTCCCAAAATGAGTGGAAAAAATGTAGTTCTGCCATATAACGCGCATGTGATATAATACATTTTAAAATCGTGACTACCGGTATTTCGCTCCGTTTTCATAGTGCAACAACAGTTGGTCATTTTGGATAGTGAATGAAAAAGTGGCAATATTAAAATTGTATCTTTCCGATTTTATGGTTGGCCCGTAAAAGGGCCCTTTAAAGGTTCGTCTAGTTGATGGAGTTCAATCTATTGCATCAAATCCCTCAAATTCCTCTTCATCGTAATCACTCTCGAAAAGATCGACCTGGAAAAAATCTTTTTTTTGTTCTTGTATATAACGCGCACCCCCGACTTAAGATACTAAAATTAGATGAAAAAAATGCGCGTTATAGACAGCTAAATACGGTAAACAGTCTTTTACACAGTTGTGCAATAGAATACCATGATGTACTGATATGCTGTTCAATTTCACTTCGTACACAAAATATATTTCATTAGCTCTGACATTTGGTCTTTTTAAAATATGAAATTTACAGCTTTCCTTGAAAAATTGTTGCACATAAAGCAAATAAAGGAGACTTAGTGGGTGTGATTTAGTAGTGTTATAATAGCGATGTGAGACATAGCCGATTACAGTGTCTGATCTCTAAACTCCTTTTATATACCTTGTGACTTTTCCCCACTGCGCCCCCCAAGTGAAGTTCCCATGAGGTTCCCCAGCCATGCAGGGCGATTGATATACATAGGCAACTGTTTCTTGTACTGCAGATCAATACAGCTTTCAAACCAAATCTGCAACAGTGAGCCGCAGTATACTGTCTCTTGTATAAGATAACAGCTTAAATAACAAAAAATGGAGTATTCTAGTGTGCATATCTTTCTCAAAGCGGAATCAAACATTTTTGACTTAAGCAAGAAATGGAGTATCCTGGCATGCCTATGACTCTCAAAGCGGAATCAGGTCAGGACTGATCAAATCCCATAGCCAGACATCCTGGACTATTCATTTTTGAAGTCAGACAAGTAAAATTTTCCAAGTCGCTAGTCCGGGACAAGTGCTTTTTTCCTATTTTAAAAAAGCGGGCAAATCCTTGTTTTCATTCTTTAATCACTTTATTTACCTTTATCTGGCCATTCATGCCCTCCGGGCGTACTGAATGCTTGATTCGGCTCACTGATTTTAATCCAGCGAGCCAGAGTAATTAAATTAATGAAAAGCCCTTTACCGACATTATTGTCGGTTTCCTTTATGCACTAATTAAATGACAGTAATGATTCTTTCATTTATTAATTTATTATACATGGGATTAACTTCCACGTGCAATATTGCGTTTGAAGTGAAACAATTATGCATGCATAATAATGAGCTGTCTCTGTCCATATTTAAATGACAAAATGTATGTTGATCGCTTTAGAAAAGTAGCTGTCAAGCAAGCTGATATTTACTCTGTGGACAAAATGAATTTGCTAAATTATTTTGGAAGGAAGGTAATAAGGAGATTTCAGGTTAGGAAAATTCATGTGAAAGTGGAGGGATAAAAAATAAGACAGCCAGTGCGAGTGAGGTAACTATTTATCCAAAGAGACTTAAGCCAGAATCTGTGGCAGCAAATAATGACAAATATGACACTACATGTACTGAGAGACAAATACATTTTCAGCCGCATTGGGTTGATTGTTATCCCTGGCTTGAATTTATTGATTCAGAAGGAAAGATGTTTTGCAGTTATTGCAAACAATATCTCAAAATGCCACAGGTTGGAAATTCAACCAGTGTATTTGTCAATGGAACTGACAAATTCAGGATTGAACCAATCAAGTCTCATGACATTTTTGGACCTCACAAAGCCTGTACAGCACACTATATGCATGACATTAGCCGGGAAGTGCAGAAAATTCATGAAGTTAGAGCTGCTGACACTCCACTAGGAAAGGCCCTTTCAAAAGTAAATGAGACTGAAATTAAAAACTGAGAGCTCTCTTTAACACAGCTTCTCAAGGTGGCGGACATGTACATGGACACTTTTTAAAAAATCTGGCAGCTAAAACATACATGCCTGAAGTAGACAAATGTATAATATCAACTAATGTTTTTGAAAAATCAAATTCTTTTAATAAATAATTATGGTGTACATTATTTTGTTTGTTCTGTCTTTGTATTAAAGTGTATACATATCATTAATTACAATTTTGGGACACATGAAAAGTAAGGTGGGACAAGTGAATTTTCTGAAACCACTTGCCCTGGACAAGTGGAAGAAAAAAAAATTGATCAACCCTGCAAGTATATCTTGTCTTATACAAGAGACAGTCAAATTGACCACCTTTGATGTGAAAAACGATCCAAATTATTGTTGGTAGAAGTGCTAATCAATAATTTGCGACATAGAGAATTACCATTCCAAGATAAACGCGTGGGACCATTTATGCATTTACCATACCAAGATCAATGTGAGGATTATATGTACGATAAAACAAGATATATATACTATCGAAAAGAACAGGCAATGAAATGGTAATTCTAAATGGCTTCGCCTTTTTACATCGACAAATTGTGGAGGGTGCATGACATTATTTTTCGACAGCGCTGTTAAGTTTATATGAGTTCTTTCCTCTTACATCTTAAGAGTCCTTAGTGACCTAATTGGTTAGTGGGACATCCTCTTGATTGAGACATTTTTGGTTCAAATCACAATAGCAGAAAATAATATTTTTCTTTATTAATTGAGGAAACATTGAGCTTAGGTTGGTTGTACATCAAAATGAAAGCCAAATCTTATGATGTATGGTTGCTTTCAATTATGATTAGGATGAATGCATAAAATCCTTTGAGACAAAATCTGGTTTGAAACAACCCCTTAGTCTTCTGGTATGTCATTTGGCATGCTAGGGGGTCATCTGGGGTTGCAAATTCAAATCAATGTAATTGACCAAACATGTCTACTGACTGTAAGAAATTAGTAACAGCAGCATGCTTTTAAAAAAAATACTGATCAACAAGCACAAACTGAGTGGAGACTGTTTCCTTTTATTTGAGAGTCATGGCGGATATATATATATATATATATATATATATATATATATATATATATATATATATATATATATATATATATATATATATACATATACAATGTTGAAAGCTTCACTGAGTGTATTTTGAAGGATACATGTGTAGCTAATGCAGGAATTACATTGCCCAAGCACAGGCATGCTTGTAACGTCACAGCAAAGACTTAATCATTATTTCCCCTAAATGTGTCATACAGATTTGTCAGTGAGGCTCAAAATATGTTGTTTGATTTTTCAAATACGTATTTGAAGCATCTTGATAAATTAATTGAGTTAGGGATTGTGTTGGAACAAGAATGACATAAACTCAGTGAAACATATAATAAGAAGTGTGAAAAGACATTGTATGATATTGTGCAAGAAAAGTTTAAGTTGCTAACGTTAACCAGAGATAGTGAATGCAGCAAATACAGCAAATGACCAGTGACAGTGCCAATGAGAGTGAATTTAGTAATGAGCAAATCAATTAGAAAGATACTTTTGACAATAATATAGCAATGGCATCCACACCTGTCTTCCATGAGGTATATGAATTGATCTACAATGCCACAGAAGTGGAGCAGCACAAACAATGGGAGAAATTCTCTGAATCTATTTCCAAACCTAATGAAGCAAAAACCATAGCCAAGACATACAAGGACTCAAAGACATTGTTTTGCTGAATAGCCAGCCACAAACATGTTAAAGATATGTTGCAGTTGCGACAGACTGCACAGGAAGACTTCACAGCAGGCTTTGAACAAAAATGTTTGCACCACTGATGAAGCCCTTGCTTGAAACAGTAGAGAAGGTGAAGAAAGTCACGAAAACCACTGACGTGATGATGGGAACAGAAGATGAACCAGGTCCGATTGTCAGGACAGCCCAAGCTATTGAATGTTTGCTAAAGGCAATTGTGGGAGAAGATATCAAAGAAAGTGAAGAAACCGTTGGTGTGATCGCAAAAGGCACCCGTGTACTCAGTGAAGACGTCAGAGTGGCACTTTAAATATTCCACAACCACCACCACCTGTGTACGAGTCAATGCTGAAAACACCAGTTCACAAAGTTTATCAAAAAGGTCGCCAGTGGATTTTTGAAAATCCTGTACTTGCCGCTCTTACTATACCCCAAAACTGGAAAGAGCTCATGTTAAAAATACCAGTGGACCCAAGTGATTACAATATGAATAAAGTATGGCCCGGGTGGGTATGCAGGGAGATTACTGAATATAAATAAGCCTCTTGCAGGATGTGGGAATATTATAATAGAATACTTTATATATTTCAATCTGGAAACTTTAACAAAAGGCAAGGCAATATCTGAAGATTTTATGAAACAAGAACAGGAAGGAGAAGCTACAAAATGAGGTGCTAGACGTCAAGCACGTCAACCCGAACCTCTACCCAAACCCAAACCATCATATTAACCTGAACCCTCATATCAACCTGGACCTTTGTATGAATCTCCACTGATGCCATTTTCCTGAGTCCAAAACGCGCAGGTAAAAGAACTTACTGGGTCGATAAAAGAAGTTAAAAAAGGAGAAGTGCAAAGAAACAGCAACAGCAACATGCAGTTACACCCCCATCTACACCGGCAAAACAGCAACAGCAACAAGACTAACAACCCCACCTGCACCCCAAGCCTAAGAGCAAAGAAGACGTGAATTTCCCCCACCTGCACCTACACGCGAACCTACATGAGGAGAAGAAATTACTATGTTTCAAGAAACAGCTAAACAACTTAGCAGGCGGGAGCTGAAAAAACAACCACCGACAAGAGAAGGCCTTGGTGGACTTTGTGACCCCCACGACCTTGTGGATCGTTTGGAAACACTTGTGGGGTCGGTTCATGCAGGTAACAATGCACCAGAAGTCATGAATGAAGCTGCATCAATTTGTCAGTGGTTGCTCACCAACGACACCATGGACCTGGGGACGTTTCAGACGTTGATGCACGAACTCATTCAAGATATTGGCGATGTATAAAACACCTATGATGAGTTCTGAGGTGCTTCCTATCAGTTCTGAGGTGCTTCCTATTCTTCATAAATTCAATGCTGTGATGCAGTATGTTGCTCCAAACCCAGAGCGTTACTTTGATGATCACAATCTTGTCAACAAAACCAGAATTTCGTGTGTTTTTCTCTACACCAATCACCGCGGTGGAATCCCACACACTCAAGACCGCACTAGTGTCATTGCACGTGTATTAGAGTTGGCCTAATATCTGATTGTGACCATTCTAGGGGGTCTTGACATGAATAACTGGCTGGTGTTCTCGCCAGATGGTGGCTTAACTTGGGGCATTGCATAACTTCCCATGGGTGCGTACAACATGACATTGGTAACTGGCAAAGACTCTAAAATTTTCATATGTGAACACGAGCCTACACTCACCTCGATCATCTGAATTGAATCTCTGCAATATATGGTTAATATTAGACAATTGTTGTTGAGAATGGTTCTCGGTTGACCTAAAGATATTTCCAAACATAAACAAATTCTGCTTGCAGGATACCATATCTCGCCAGACATTGTCAGGATTACCTCAACAATGCAGGTTAATCTGACCTGCGGTGCCATCAGTCGTAGTTATGAAAGCATAGATTCCACAAGCGTAGCCTCTCAGGGTTATATATTGTTTGGGTTCTCCCCGAATGTGGGCCCAGGTGAACTGATCTTGATCACTCTGATGACGCCATTGTATCTTCCATGCCACAATCCCTAGTTGACACACCTTCATTTTACTCTTGTGGACCAGGATGGGCACATGTTAGATCTCTGCAGGGAGACCTTGACAATACAACTGTATATTAGAGATCAACCTGATCGAATATAATGAGTTGTACATGGATGTGTGATACCCATGCTAGTTGTCAATGCTAGAAAACCCGTTTGCATGACATATTACAGAACTGGTCTTGGTGATGTTGTCCAGGGATTTTTCGCAGAAAGGTTCTAATGGCCCTGACCTCATTCACTGCACTGATCATTAAACAAGTTGCAATGTATGTTGTTGCAGATTATTTGTAACATCTGGGATTGCAAACGGTTCAATCGATTTGAGATCGGCTATGACGTCTAGTGACTCTGGCACCATGGGTAGAACCAAAAGCAGTTACACTTCCATCGACAGCAACAATGCCAGCTCTGGTTAGTGAAATTATTAATGAAGCCGCTCAACAATTTATAGCCAATTTGGTGATTGCAAATTTAGCAATGGGAAGCAGATTACAGTTGTGGATAGGGCCTGGACAGAGGTATTAGATGAAACCGATAATGTATAAATGATGTTTCAATTCAAAGATGCATCCGATACCGTGTTTGACATGGATGCACCTGTGAGGGTAGATTGCAGTGTCTGAGATTTTCAGTATTATTCGTACCTGGCCAGGGTCTCTGATCAACAAAAAATAGAATTACACGTGCAGGACACATCTAGGTTTTTTCTTCCTTTCTAGGCCTTTTTAGAAATCAAGGGAGAACTTATACAGGTGGACAATCACAATTATCCTGAGAATTCCTCAGTTGGATTTGTCAACAATGGCATCATGGTGTTGTTCAGCAACACATGTTATTCCATCAATGGAAAGGAAATCAAAGCAATTCTTGCCTACAATATTTTACAAGGATACATCCAATAATGCAGATCATAAAATGTATACAATTGGGCAACCTCAGAATAATGCAGGCAACACTAATGCAGATGTACAAGATCTAGTCACTGGCACCAATGAGAATTTCAACCTTGGATTTCTACAGCGTCAAATACAACTTCATGGAGGCTCACTGCTGTTTTCATGTGCGATTCCTCGCAGTCATATATTCAGTTTTTGCAATGATGTTCGTGAGGTTATTTTCGGAGCCAAATATACAGCCATTTTATTCCGTAAGGACACTGCCAATGATGCAATTTGGCATCATGGAGGTGCTGCTGGTCATGTTGTGTTGTCAACATTAACAGTGTGGATGCCTGCACTAATTCCTTCACTGACCACAGAAGACCGTTTGTTGTCATTTATGCAGTCTGGAAGTGTGTACATTTTCGTTTCTTGTGTCTACCACACATTCTCAACATCAAGCGATGTTAATGGACAGTTTACATGGCAAATAAGTACCCAACATAGCCTCAGCAAACCAAAACACATGTTTATGGAGTTTCAAAATACAAATCGAGAGAATAACCAAGAGCGTAGTGCAAGGATATTTGACCGGGTAGGAGAGTCTGAAGTTTCTCTGTGGTTAAATGGTCATCAGGAACCCTCCAAGGAAATTTTGATTAACTTCACAGACAATCAAGTAATCAAGTCACACTTGCATATCACGAACTATGGTCGTAGATGCACTGGCATCAAAACACTGACCCAGGTCTGAAGATTTCCCCAAAAGACTTCACCACCTTGTATTCAATTTGTTCAAGCAGGCTGTGGTTGATATATACTTTCATGCACATGTTAATACAGCTGCTGACCCCACTGTCCTCTGTTACAAATGGATTGCTGTGATCCCTTCTGACAAGACTCTGTTGTTGGAGGGCAGTGGCTGAATGAGGGTTATTGACGCGCCTGTGGAAAATTTGTAATTGTTGTAATTGAACAGCATAATTTAAAATAATGTCATATCAAGTCTGAGGTGACAAAAATGCAAAAACCAGTGGAATATTTCCATTCCTTGCGGCAATTCCAGCGCTGTTGGTCGCTGCAGCTCATGCGGTTGCAAAAGCAGCTGCATTAGGCGCCATCTGAACTGCATCCGGGATGGCTCTGAAAAAACTGTTGGCAGACGTATTGTGTCTCTTTGACCAATAAGAAAAGGAAAAGGCCTTCGACTACCCAGGACGACTTGCAGAATACTCTCAGGCAAAGGTCTTCGACTACCTGGTACGACTTGCAAAAGACCTCGCTGTTGATGAAAGCAAAACTTTTCACATACCCATTAACCAATTTTGATTTACTCACTATGACAAAGTCAATCTAGCATTTCCGAGGTGTCTTATATGCTTAATGAACTTGTGCGAATGATACCCCACATACGGGAAACCGGCATTGTTAACATGAATTGGTCAACAGGACCTCGAACTCATTGGGTTGCATACGTGATAACGCCTCAGCATCTTTTGTATTTTGACTCATACGGGCTGGCACCACCATGTGAAATTGTTGATTATTTAACTTGGGGCACTAGCATCCATCGATGACTACCACTTTTATTCAATGCTGCCATTGCAAACTCGGCTTGTTGATTTTACATCATCACTTAGAAACTATGCTTGATAGTATATGAAATGCCTGTTGACATGTACAGATGCAAGGTCATAGCAACCTGACATTGCGCTGATTTGGATCTGATCAGGTTTGCAACCAAAACTGATCTGAGTGAGTTTACCAGCCAGGTTGTTGTTGACATTGACCTGGGAGAGCTTGTGATTTTTGAAGATCAAACTGGAAAACTTAAAACGTCCAACATGGACATCTATGATGTTATGAAGCTATGAGGCACCTAAACAAAAAACTGGCAGAAATCTCTGAGAACGTGGGAATAAGAGATGCTGGTGTATAGGTTGCCTTTATCAAGGACTACGTTGATACTGCTAATGCTGGGATTAAACAATACGTGGATGTAAAGGCCGCCCAGGTGTTATCAGCCCTACCCTTGCCAGTACGTGTAGTAGCTTCATTTGGAGCTGACAAAGGAATGTTAACTAGTGAAGGAGGAAAAATATACCATAACAAATGGTCGACTTATTTTCATTGCTGACGTAGATGATTTTGATAGACTTAACCCTCACATCTTAAAGGTGCGCAAGTCTGGATCGTATTTATTCATCTTATCCAGTTTTTTTGGTGGGTGGGGTTCAACAACAATATTGAAAGTTGATCTCCAGTCTGGTGATATATTAATACATGACCCCAGACAGCAAGGTTACAAATTTTTTTACATATGCACATGGTTGTCGGAGATGAAATTCAGTTTGAAGGACTCAACATCTTTCGAGTCGGGTTCTTAATCATCTTTGGTGTTTGTGTTTAAGATTAGATTTATCATTATATATACATGATGGATTCTGAAGAGCCATGCAGTGATGATGTTGTGGAATTTGCCGATGGGTGGTGGACCAACTGACAGCGGAAGCTAACATTTATAGCAATTTTTTGTTATACTTGTTGATGAATATCTGCTTCAGAGTGGTGTTACCATACCCTTATATATGCTCGAATATAATCTACGTGAGGGTAGAATAGAAATAAACAGTTGGGAACCACCCTGATGTACCACTATTAACTCTAGGCCAACTTGGAGTCATAGCATTAGCACGCGAAAATGCCTGGCAAAAAGATACATCAGCGTTGGGTGTGAAATCAGCCGAAGACTGTTTCTACAATGATGAAGTGAAATTCACCGCTGAATCCATCTTGGTTACATTCCCCAGCAATTATATTAAACCAACATTGACTCAACTAAGAAGGAGAAAGATCTCATCTGTTATTAAACAAGGATGCACTTATCTGTGTAACAGTTTTGGGGGGAAAATGGTCATTAGAGGCACAAAACAAAGGCGTAATTGGTGTATTTCTAATGAATGTGGTGCCACACCCCAGGAATGAACAATCGCCTTAAATATTACCCCGGTTGGTATTTCTATGATTGTTTAACAGTTGTACCAGTAAAGAAAAATGCTTGGTTGGAAGTGAGTGCACCTGTTGCAGCTGAACAAGGCCAGCCTGACAGTCAATTGATCGCCACAATGACAATATTAAAAAGACCTGTGATTGACCCTCAAAGTTACAGATGCGAGAAAATAATCGAAGCAGAACAACAGCTGTGAGATGAAATCACCAAGAAAACCATTTTACTCGCAAAATACAAACACGTGTATAGTTGCAGATGCTATTTGTGGAATCACCGCCGTGACCACTGTTGGCCTTGGCGATGCTGGAATTGTAACTACAGCAACTATCATAGATCATAGGTACACCAATCAAATTTGTCAGAGTGGTATCAATAGCAACTGGTGTGACTGGCAGTGCTGGAAAAATAATTTTGATATGATTACATTATTCGGAACTTCTTGCTGCAGCACAAAACACAATTGCTAAGCTGAACTAGATGGCTATCGAAGATAAAACAATTAGCATGGGTGAATTTGAAATGGTGCTGGTCAAAATGGAAAACCACTGATGTCTCCAAGCACAGATATGGAACGGGGGCGTTAGCGTCCCAAAACAGGTAACTTATTTACAGGCAATACAAATCTAGTAAATGTTTGCCTGTATATCGTTCTGCCTACAGAGGCACCTCATGGGAACTTCATTTGGGGCACACATGGGTTACAATTGTGCACATGCATTTGCAAAAATCCTCAGTGGGGAAAAGTCACCGGGTATATAGATGGAGTTTAGGGATCAGGAACTGTACTCGGCTGGCAAGTCTCACACCGCTGTTATAACGCTACTGATTTGGATCATATCCAATGATTTACTAAGGAAAGATTCCAAAGTCCAGGTCGATTGACAGAAAGGCAAGCTCTTAAGTATAAGGAATCTCTTCACATTTTTTTCCTTATGGCTTTTCTTCACTTCATTGTACATTAATCCAGATGGGGCGAGGGGGGACGTTGTCAAATGGATTGCCCCAACCACCTTAGTAAGAAAATTCAAGAATATTAGCCACTTGAAGTACAATGAACCACCTCTTGTAAACAAATCCTCAGGAAAAAAATCCTGCATCTTCCCCTGCTTCTTTTATGTCTGCCTGGTACCGAATCATCCAATGAAATAGATTACAGCAACAAATCCTATGTAACATGGACACAAATATGACCATTTAACTGTTTGGCAAAACAACATAAGCATTTAATTTAGCTGGACATTCCAAAATCACTTCACAGTCTTAGAAACAGATCTAAGTGTTATTCATAACCATCCTATAAAGAGAACTTAAATTTTAGTTTTACCATCCATTTTGGATGTCTGGCTGCAACATCATATCTGTCAAACATTTAATACCTTACATCTTTTTTTTTTTAAAAAAAATGAAATTACTCATTTAATTCCTTAAGACCTTTGAAAAAGAATCACTGCCATTTTTTTTGAAAATTGAAAAGAAAAATATATAAATTAGAAGAATACCTACCTGTACATGACCTCTAATTCTGAACTTGCCTCAGTTAATTAAAGTTCATTGCATAATGGCAATTGTGCAATTTGATATGTGATATCCACGTTTGTGGGAAAAATAAGCTAATATTGGGAGCATCCTATAATTATTGGGTAATGGTAGTTATAAATATAAAATGTTACTTAGGGTCCGACCATTTCATTTTGGGGGGTGGGGGAGGGGTATGGATTACTGGCCCTTAAATAGCTTTTAACAAATATTCTTGCTCTAATTTATGAAATAAAAATAACCTACTATATCCGTTATACTAGTTGAAAAAACTTGCAGTATAAGAAAAGAAAAATATCCTGGCTGAAAGAAGATCATATGTCCCCCCCCCCCCCCCCCTTACATAGTTGGTCATGTGTCATCAACCGATCTTTATGATGACCATATTGTCCATGTGTTTAGTCCATAATGCCGCATTTTTCTCTTCAAGGTATGGTAAAATGCCCATCTTTGAGTAAATGTGAACAAAATAGCCAAATTTTGCTGCCTGTTACAAGAAAAAAAGCAGTGCATAGAAACACCGAAAAGTACTGAAATACCACAAAGCATTGAAAAACACCAAAATGCACTTCACTTATATTGTATATGCCATAGTGTATCATAGGTTGTGTATGTATAGTTCATAACTTTGATAATTTAATATTAGTTATATAATAGAGTAGATGGATTTAGCATGAGTGAATAAAATGAAAATAAAATCAAACAAGTGTGGTTGTGTGAAATTATAGGTACTTGTACATCTTTATATTACACTACTTTTAGCTATATTATGTTTAATGACTACATTTAATTAACCCATTCCAAATTGATCTCATAAGTTTTAATTCATAATTGAAATATCAATAATAATGATAACATAATTTAATACAAATAAAGACATAATTTATTGTATAATACTTTGAGGCTAATTAGGTATAATGACTACGTTTAATTAATCCATTCTTAATTGATCCTCTTTCTCACAACATCAAAAGCAAAGAACTTAAAGTATATTAAAAAGAGCAATTATTCTATCATGTTTATGGAAAGATAATTTGCTGCTTTGATTTAAAAAACATAATTGTACAACGTGACAAATGTCTGTACTCACTTTAATTAGTTGGGTTATTACCTTATGAAGTGTACTCCTCAAAATAAGTTTAATTATGTTCTCACTTTCTTTATTATAATTAATATTAGGCCCACAAGATTAACGGAATATAGATATATGATATTGAATTGAACTAAATATAAATTTGACAGGACCCCAGTTTCATTTTTTAGTATATAACTTTTACTTTAACACTATTAGTACATAGAGCAATATTCAGGATACAGATACATTCCACATAAATCTAACAAAAGCACTATCATACTCAGAGATAAATATATATATATGAAAATGTTCTTACTGCATGGGCCCTGTTTTCATGACTTTTGTCAGTGTTAGTAATTGTATTATTTCTCAATAAAATGAAGTAAGCTATAATATTTTTGAACAAATGTGAATGAGCTGATTTTTGAAAAAATTTAAGTATTAAATGGGCGATGCAAGATAAATAGTCTTCCAAATCAGCCCGTAATTTGGTCTGAATCAGCCATGGTCCGAAATCAGCCTGCACCCGCAAGAATGAATTGTGCAATTATTCATTTTTGTTACATTAATTTTCAGTTCATTTGCTGTATGAATTAAACATTAAGAGAAGAAAAAGAAAATCAACTCACAGCTATTTTTTAAGATAATTTTCAGCTTCTTATTAATTTCCTCTACAATTCATGCCTGTAAAATTAGCTACATCACTTTTTGTCAGTAATAAAGTACACATTACTCTATTATAAAACTAATATTAAATAATCAAAGTTATGGATTATACATACACAACCAACAATACACTGTGGAAAATACAATATAACTGTGTATTTCAGTGTTTTCAATGTGTTCTGGTGTTTCTGTGCATTTCTGTGTTTCTACTCACCTAAAAAGAAGTCCTAAGAAAAATGGGAATATGCAAACATGTTTGCATGTAATTTGGTAATCACACCACCCTATTGTTGATAACTGCCAATATGATTGCACTGATAACTGCAGTTTGGCAGGTGCAGCAGTAAATAATACTGATTTGCAAAATGATCGTCTCAATGATTACCGTATGTACTCCTGTATAATCCGAGTCCAAATTAAAACAACATAGACCCTGTTCTGCCATCGCATAATGTGCCAGCAGATCAGATTGTTGTTTATTCTACTGATTAGTCTTTACAAACTGCATAGACCCAGATCTGCTGGTGCATTATACGACGGCAGATCTGGGTCTATGCAGTTTGCAGTTGGTACTCGCTTATATGCGAGTATAGATGGTATGTGGCGCAAGATTATAAGGTTGTCTCCTTTGATGTATTAAATCATGAGGGCAAAACTGAGCTGCAACAATATAGTACTGAAGTGCCTGCTGTACTGCAGTCCCGTTAACCGGCAAAATGCAACACAATCTTGACTTAACTCACCAACATGATAACTCCATGACCTTCTTTTGCTACAGTTATCTGCAGGGTTGTATGATCAGTTGCTGCACATGTATTGGTTTACTTGCAATGAAATTTTCCAAATTAAAGAGCAAATTTGTGACCGTTCAAATTCAAAAATGGACCCTGTTTGAAAACAAGGCTGCTGCGATAGTTATGTTTCTGTAGTACACGGTCTCCATTTGGAACTACCTTGGCTATTTCTGCCAGACTAAAATATGCCTCAAATGTATGTCGGTGCAGTAATTTACAGAAAAATCATACATTTTGTTTGCTGGAAATATCTCCGCAAAAAAAACACCATAACCTATTCGGACTACTGGCTATTTCTGTGATTGGATTGACTGTAGGATTGACTGAAATGTTACAAATGAAAAAATAGTTTGATCTTTTGGAACTTCTTGGTCAATCCTTGTTTCGTAAATAGCCAGAGTGGTCCGAATGGAACCATCAACATACATTTGAGGTATGATCAGGAGGGTTGACCTCGAAGTTGTGAATGATCCAGTCTCCAGACTGTAAACAAGGGAAATAACCATCATTACTATCTCAATACTGATGGTCTCAGTCACAGGTGGCCAACGCAAGCTTAATGTTAAAAAAAAGCAATAGCATGAAGGAAAAAAATTATACAGAGTGACAAAAGTTCCTCGGATTACTCCTATGACCCATTCTGACACCGGACCTATCATACTATATAAGAGTCACACATCGACGTAAATGGCCGAATGGCCGCACACGTCGTTAATGAAACGAACGAACGAACGTATGATAGACAGGTCCAGTGTCAGAATACTGTATAAGAGTCTCTTATATAGTATGATAGACAGGTCCGGTGTCAGAATAATATATGAGTCTCTTATATAGTATGATGGACAGATCCGGTGTCAGAATACTATATAAGAGTCTGTATGATAGACCGGTCTGGCGTCAATATGGGTCATAGGAGTAATCTGAGGAACTTTTATCACTCTTATATAGTATAATAGACAGGTCCGGCATCAGAATGGGTCATAGGAGTAATCTGAGGAACTTTTATCACTCGGTATGAATTTTTTTCCTTCATGCTGTTGCTTTTTTTTAACATTAAATTTGTGTCGGCCACCTGTGGTCTCAGTCCCCGAAAACTGCATTTCATCTTGTGAGATTTTATTATTTAAGTTTTTGTGAAACCAAATTTGTGTCAGTCATAATCCCTTTTAGAATGCAGAGAGAATGTGATGAGTCTCTCTCTCTCTCTCAGCATAAAAAGAACTGCCAATTTTTCTCTTCTTCTAGCAGCAGATAATAATAATAAAAATAATAATGATAACAACAACAACACTTACAGTAACATCTGGGACAGGTATAAAATATCTGATAATAGGAAGTAAAAGAAAAGATTTAGAAGAATGACATTTTATAAATAATGATTGATTTTTGTTCTCTTTTGGGATACAAAATATTCATTATTTAATGATTGATATTATATGGAAATTTATAATACAGGAAACAAAATCAAATGCATTTACTTTTCTTTATTCTATGAATAATGAAGGAGTTTTTTTTATTACTATCATCATTATTATTATTATTATTATTATTATTATTATTATTATTATTATTGAAAGTTTTGATATTTACCACATTAAAAAATGTAGTATAAATCTGGTTATAATATTAGGTATTTAACAAATTGGAATTACTGGAAATTAAAAGATAATATACATTTTTCCTTTAAGGAATTCAAAATATGAGTACAAATTTGTACTTCACACAAAATCTGTGATATATAATAACCACACTCAGTTTCTTCTGTGCTCTGGTTAGCCTACTCATGTTGTATTTATTTCTTAGTAACACTTCTGCTGTTGAAATTTTTTTTTTTTTTACAAACCTAAATGCCTTGTTGACATATATGGGTTGACAGAATTTGAAACACTCTAGAAGAGAACAGTAAGAAAAGTCCTAAATGCAAGAAATTCCAGTTTGTAATTTTGAGTGTGTTTCGCAGATTTAAAATTATCACAATTGCAATTTCATAATTACTGCAGCGATTTCACTTTGCTTTGCAAATTAAAAAAATATATTCAAAGTTAGGTCTATAGAAATGGAAAACCGTATATTAAAGCCCTTTTATTTAGTTATCGCTGGGTTTTTTTTTCTTCAGTTATCTCTTGTAAAAGTTCTTTGTTATTAAGTCATACAGAAATCCTCCTCCTGTGAATTCTAAGTCCAAAATTTCCGCCTTCTACAATTTAAAAGTAAAGTTCACCTTCATTCTAAATCCAAATTTTTGCACTGTACAAATTTAAAAGGAAAAAAATGACGTCTTAAAACATGACTCTCGGTGTTTGTCACCATAGCCTCCTGGAAAAATTCAGAATTATACCTCAGATGAGAGGTGCAAGTCAGAATGGCTGGTTTCTGCCTCTCTCTTTCATACTGGTTAGTGTGCAGGACTCGTGACCAAAGGGGTGTGGGTTCCAATCCTATCATTCCATCAACCTGGGTCAGCTATCATGGTGTGTCCTTGGGCAAGGCACTTTGCTCCAATTGCCTCAGCACTAAATAGCCTATTTGTGTTGCTGTGCTGTAAAATACCAAACCACAGGTATTTCCACATTACTTAATATTCTCACATTGGCAGTATAAATATCCATCTTAAGCCATTTCCTACATAGCAAACTGTTGCTGCTGTCATGTCTGCAACATATTGAAATTATTTTATCACATTTACAACAGTAACCAGTATTTCTCCCATGATAAGATGAGGCCAAAATACCGTACTGTCTTTCATTTTTTGTAAACTTTTTATTTATTATTTTTTCTGGTGTACCGAAAATTAAAGATAAAAATACTAATTACAATTTTCTTAGGTATTTAAAATGTGCACACTTTGAATGAAAAAAAAGTTATTTGCACAAAAAATTTAAGGACAAAAAAAATATTTGTATGTACAAAAAATGAGATAATATGAGAAATCAGAGTAAGAGATGTCCCTGTTATAATGGTTATATTAGGTTGATGATGAAATGAACCAGATGATTACATAAAACATGACATCATGATTTCAATCCTAATTAAATGCTTTTAGAAAAGAGACAAATTATGAGAAACCAAAGAATGGAATAGAGAAAAATGGCTTTGAAATCATTAATATAGAAGATACTGTTTAAAATTATATTTTAATTCTAAAACAATAAACACGATATTTTAAACAATAAGGACGTTAATGCTTCAGAGGGCTCCATAAGATGAGAACTTGTTGTTCAGTCTACATAAATAAATAAGATTTAAACTTAACTGTCTTGGTAGGTACAAAGCTGGAATGTAACAGTGGATGTGGACCTACTGGAACAAAATAGGGCTGTGGAGAAAGAATATTACTTTTTTCATCCAGTCACTGAAGGGTATGTAATACTTTGACCTTTCTGTAAGTATGTGTCCCATAATAAACCCAGAGGTCAGCTTTGTCAAATTTTAAAAAAGTAGGATGGGCTTATCATTGGAATTTTTTTATTTGAAATAAAGATTTGACAAAATTCAGTAAATGTGGTCCAGATGGGCTTAGAGTATTACAGTACTACAGTCTGTGAATTCTGATATGGAATGGAGAACAAACAATATATTTGGATAAAAGTGTTAATGTGGTATTGATTTTATTCTTACTTTTGATAAATTGCTTGTATAATTATTGATTAATAATACATTGTTGCATAAATTTCTCTGTTTTTCTGTTTTTACTAAGTAAATATTCTCTTGGAAAAAAATTAACAATATCTGTATTTTGGGATGGAAGGATGGGTTGATGAAGAATATTTAATGGGTTGACAGATTGATGAATAAATTGACAGAGATCCATATTGTTTCCTAAGCAATTTAAAATAGACATTTTGCAGGTAATTTATTCTTTGCAGTTAGAATTTGTGACTATAGGATACTTATGTTAGCTGACATAATGTTCTTACTTATTGTAAGAACAATTAATTTTAAAATGCAACTTCAGACTATAAAACAAAATCTGACATTAAATTAAAGCTCTGGGATAAGTTTCCCACATAAGAAACAGTTCGAACCCAACAACTATTTACTATTTTTGTTCATCATGATAAATCTTCCTTAAACATTTCAAGTAACGTTTGCTGACATACAGTATAAACCTGATCATCTAAACTCGTTAGGAAGTATGACAATGGAATTAAGAAAAAAGGATCTGGATTATCTTTCAAGTAGACCTGGATAATCCTTCACTTGAGTTATGTTACATTTATTGAAAGAAGTACGTTTGATAACATGAAAATGAGGAATAAGCCAATCAATAAATCAAAATTACAAATCGTTACTGTAACTGATTACTCCTGCATTTGGAACTATTTATTTGTTTATTTATTTATTACCAGATGCATATAAAGATACAGATTTCCTGTTTTATGTGCCTGAATTCTTTAGAATTTTTAAAGATAACGGTGCAGTCATTTCTGATAAATTAACAAATTTGAGCATCAAAATTATTGAAAAAAGTTAATTGTTTAAAACTCAAACAAGGAAAAAAATAGTTGTAACCATTCTAATTTGTACAAATTTTACCGTAGTTGGTATTTGTATACCTGTATGTTAGAAATGTTTGCAGAACATGTTGCTGGTTCAGATTAAAAAATATTGTTTAAAAATTGAGGTTGTATAATTGAGATTCTACAGTATATTCATCCTCTTAAATCTACAGTAAAACTTGCCCTAGTTGGATGCCTCAATATAAAAGACACCTGTTTATTAAGGAAAATGGTTTTGAAGTCCCTTTCCTAAATATTTGTTATAATTTTGAGCCATTATTAAATGACACCCATTTAAACAGACAAATGTTGTAGTTTCTAGTGTCTTTTTGAGACATGTTTCATAGTAGATAGAAAGTCAAATCATACATATTTACTTTTATGCACATGGCAATGTATGTGCATACCGGTATAAGAAGAAGTGGATTGGAACCATTTTAAGAGGTGAAAGCCTGTTAAGAGTAGTCATGCAAAACAGAATGGAAGGAAAGCGACCAAGAGGAAAGCTTAGAATAATGCTACTGGACAATCTCAAGGAGAATAGCACATATGCGAACATGAAACATGAATGATGAATGCCTTGAACCTGTCGTAGGGCAGAAAACCACTGATGATGACTACACTGCCTGATCATGCTTGTTTATACTGACACGTGCATATCTTTGGATTGCAGAATTCAGCCTATTAGAATCCCAGGGGGCATGCCTTGTAATATTTTTTTGAAATTGGGGATGGACTTGTTATTGGATTAAGTTTTAATACATAAGACATAAGAAATTTTATTTAACATCAGATATTACAACAAATAACATTAGTTCTGAAAAGCTATTACTCTGACAAACAGTCAGCTAAAAGCAGATACAGATAAAGTAACATAAGTATTTTAAACATAGCAAAGTGCATACATATCAGACATAAAGATAGAGACATTACCATAAAAATAGACATTAAAACATTATTTTAAGGTTCATATAATGATAACATACACATAGAATACATACATACAACACATAGATAATTCAATACTTGTATGAACACCAGAAAACCTACCAACCTACCTATTTTCAAATTGACAAATCTAAAATTCAAGGCATGCAAATTAGTGTAAAAAAAATTAAAGATGTAAAAACATGTCATGCAGAAAAGGATGGCCACTAGAGCTGAAACAAACAACCAAACATTCAAATCCGAGTTCTTTATCATGAATATTCTTATAGAAAATCAGTATTTGAACATTCTTTTGTTTATCTAGCGAGTATCGTATAAAAGAAACAAGTAAGGCAAAGGGTAAACTATGCAAAGATAATTTGAGTGATTTTAATTATGAATAAATCACCTCCTAGAGAATATTTTTTAAATAGTCCCCTGATTTAACTGAACATGTAATTGAGAGTTACTTCCCTTCTGTATCTATGGTTTGCCTTCAGCACTAAATGATTTTTTTTTTATTGTTGTCATACTGAATTTGACGATAAACAGGGAAAATAATACCTGCTTTAATTTGATTATTTGTTTAGCCCCCCCCCCCTCCCAATACTCAGAACCCCTAAAATATCATTTAATTAGACTTAGATGGCAGAGTTCACAGTGTTTTCAATGTGGCTTGGCAAGGGGTTGGGGGGGGGGGGTGTCAGTAAATACCAAAGTATTAAAAAAGACACTGCTGTTATAACCCTACTGATTATTATCAAAGAATGTTCAAATTCTATCTGAATACATTCAGCAAATATTCAAATAGGAAAATTGGGTGTTCATTTTGAGCTCTAATGGCCACTGCAAAACAAGAGGTTAAAAAAACCAAATCTACATAAAAACAAAGACTAAACATGGACTTGGAGTTAAATTAAGCACAGATAAAAACTAATAAAGCTAAAGCTAAAACTAAGTTAGAAACTAGGCTGCAAGTACTGTTAACAGTTACCACAAATTACAGCAAAAAGCTCTTAAGCTAAGCAAAACTGACAGATTGAGAAAAAAAAAGTTTTAAAAAGACAAAGAAAAAACTGTTGGCTGTAAAAAAAAAAAAATACATAACATTAATACAAAACTTTTCAACAAGAGAATGGTAGACTTGTCACCAAACAGATTTATGATGGGAAAATGATAGAATATTCCAATGTATTCTTTTTCCAAAGTTTTGGTTATTGTATTCAAAGGGTTGTATTTTCACAGGAACATTTCCCTGGAACTTTGGACAAATGAGAGTAGCATCGTACCACTTCAGCTGAAAATTGAATTTCTGTCCGAAGAACTGGATCATGATGTTATTTATGCTGCCATTGTACTGGTGATGGTGTATATTCTTATCATTTTTGAGGTAACAAAAAAACAAAACAAAAAAAAAATAAATTTATAAGAAGTTTCCTTAAAACAATACCCTCTGTTAGCAAAACTTTCATTGGCATTGTTATTTTTATTTCTTCTAAAAAAACTGCTATATTTTGCTAATTTTGATCAAACATTCCCATAATGTTCCTTGGCTTGGAAATACGCTATCTAAAATCTGTCCAAGATGAACTCTTGAGCAAAAAATGTTGCAAAAAATGACAATAACAGAAAAAGTAAAAGGAAAACATAGCCAAAATGTCCTTGTATTCGAGGATCTGAATTCCTGTGGAAAAAGAACTATAAATTGTGTTTATCATTATTTGCTGATATCACATACTGTGCAAAACACACTAATGTTATGCGGGTAACTGAGGTTACTATATTAAATTTAATTTAATTCATATTTTTTGTCATGATAATATTTATCTTTTGTTGCATTGAATTATGTGGTAGAAATATAGTTTTGTGTAAGTTTTATGTTTTTCAGTCAGTCTGATGATGCAGGTATTAATTCAAGATAATGTGCCTTGATAATCTTACACAGTTAAAACATGAAAATATACAGTGAAAACTCTCAAAATTGAAATCCCTCATGACCAAATACAATTTTTCCATTTTGGTGCGGTTTTGGTTTACCGAGTTTCACTATTATGTGATACGGTGTCTTGTAACATACAAGTAAATGTTTAATTTAAGGTGTCCTGTCACATACAAGTAAATGTTTAATTTGTTTTTAATAAAATATCAAAAACCAGGCAATTTGAAGAAATATACTGGTGATGATTATGATTTTTTCACTAGATTTATATATGTTTCTATGTTGGATTTTATTGCACTCTGCATGGCCTTAGGCTGACCATTGACTTACTACATGCCTTGATTAAGTTTCAGTTTTATGGGGTTCATTTTAGTGTAAAACTGTCATTTGGGACTGAAAATTTCTTTCATTTTTCAGAGTAGAGGGGTTTTGGTTTGCTGAGTTCAAGTTTATTATAATCAAAGAAGGAAATATTGGGGACCACAAGTATGATTGGGCTTCAAGGGTACTTAAGTTGTCCAAAGTTTTGGGATTGAGAGAGTTTCACTACATAAGTAGGAAAATCTGAATTTTCCAGTAAAAGATTTTGATTTTGACTCAAAACCATAAGATCACTGAAACAAGAGCAAATTAAATTTCCATATTTATTCCAGGCTATTGGTGGTAGTATGAACAATATCAAAATTTAATGCAAGTATCATCACTAGCTATTTAATTTAGAGATAGTCAAATCTGCATATAATGACCACTCAGGAAACCAGCTGAAAGTTATCTTTATAGACAGGTAGTCTTTATATACAGGTAAGAGTCATAGAGGTACATGTACTTTGCAAGATTTAGAGCAGGATAGAAAGAAAGACCTACAATTAGCAGATAGATAGATAGGTTAAGGGGATGTGGGTGGATAGGTAAATTAAAGTGAGTGTGGGTGATTTAATTATCTTTCTAATAAATAGACCATACAAACAAAAACTTTATGACAATGGTCTCTATACACAGTACATTTTGGTCCATGGAACCGAAAAATAGTGGTTGATGGTAATGTTTAGGGCAGATGGTTGCTATATGCTGGCAAAATATATAGAAAAATTGGAGGGGACCTGAAAAAAACAGTGTCTGCTGTGAACAGGTGGTCACATTGTACAGTTGGTTGCTAGACATGGTTTGACTGTATTTAATACAACAATATTTCCTGTAAATTCTGTCTCAAAGTTTTACGAGTTGAAAGACCATATGCCCTTGTTCTTCAGGGCTTTTTCTTCAGAGTTATTTATGCTTACGTTAAACATTATGATGCCTTTCTTCAGATTGTGCACAGAACCTTGGCTGCCATTTTGGGATCTCTTGGAGCACTGGCTATTTTAGCTGCCCTCAACAAGGTAATTAGCTAACTCTGGTTACAGTGATGCTTGAGTGACACCCAGATTACTGGTAATTACAATTAACTCTGGTTATAGTGATGCCCAAGGGACTCCTAAATTACTGGTAATTACAGTTAACTCTAGTTATAGGGATGCCTAAGGGACACCCAAACTGATGGTAATTACAGTTATCTCTGGTTATAGTGATGCCTAAGGGACTCCAAATTTACTGGTATATCTTTACTGTCAAATCAGAAATATTCATGGGAATAACATTTTGTGGTTAGGAGTAAATGGACAATTTCATGTGCATACATTTTGTGGGTCACACTGTGTACTTGCACCAAATACATGTACAACAATGCTATTTTTCATGGTGGATTTAATTTTGTGAATATCTCTTACTCAAAAAAACAAAACAAAAAACCCCACAAAATCCTCCATAAATATTACTGATTGTACATTATATCCATATACTGTTATATAAAATGTATATAGAGGTCTAACGAGAGAATATTTGCTTGAAACAAGTGAATAATGGATATATTTTATGGAGTGGGTGAAAAACTCTGTATTTTCACGAGTGGTGAAGCCACAAGTGAAAATACATAAGTTTTTCATCCACGAGATGAAATGTATCTGTTATACACTTGGAGCAAGCACATTTTTTTTATTTTATGCTCAAACATATTGGATAGCAATATGTATAACAGATTAAAGTAGCAGATTTCTTACTGTATCCCACGCAATAATGTCAGCTGTTAACCATTTATGTTCTCCTGTGTTTTGTGTATATTCACACAGAAAATAGCATTAGTAACATAATTATCCTTACCAATTCAAGGTAAAACAACACAATTTTTAAAAAAATTGAAGAAAAAATTGTATATGATGTGTTGGGTTTGAACTTGGTTTGTCTGCATGTGAGTCGGCTGTATTGACCACTAGACCATGCAAGTGTCTAAAAATAGCTCAAGATTTCTTGGTCATAATGTTATCGATGTGGCAGTGAAATATTGTAGCTTGTATTTCACTCCAGTGAATTATCAAAATTATTTCTCTTGGAAAATCCAAGTAATTCATTATATATATATATATATATATAGGTGACCCGACAAAAGAGCGCACGACAAAAGAGCGCCGACAAAAGGGCACCGACAAAAGAGCGAGCGACAAAAGAGCGCCGACATAAGAGCGAACTACAAAATATCACAACCATTTATTGTATTGCAAATAACTTTAATTTAATGTCTTAAAAAAAGTGTATAAAATGACATTGGAAATCATTTCTGCAAATAACTTCGGCAGTATATGATTAATTTTGATCCTTACTTTAAATAAAAATTATATTGCAAGATTGTTGGCAATGCCTCGCAGATAGTCCATCAAAACAGCATTATTGTAAGTTGGAACGATGACCTGTAATCTTCTGTTCAGCTGTGCGTACTTGTTTTTAGAAGCTTCAGGTTGATTCACACCGGATAGATGCCGTTCAATTTCTATTTCGATGTGATCTTGCTCCAGACGAAAATGGTTGATCAGCTTAAAAACTGACGGATGATTGCAGTCGACTGTTTGTTGGAATGCATGATGCCAGGCTTCCACCGAGTTTTTGTTTGTGCGTGGAAGATTGTCGTCGATATGATCATGTACATTCCAGAGATCTACGGTGAAGCGAGGATTGTCTCTCCGGTTTCTTCTACGTCATCTGATGTAAGTGTCCTCCCAATAATCTACAAGTGGTGTAATTTCGGCAGGACTTGCTTCCGCCAATTCTTTGAATGAAACTACGACGTCATTTGAAGGAACAAAACTCAAGGCAAGCAGCATCTTTACTGCCATGCGGATTTCCTCGTTGTCCTGATATAGTTGTGCTAGACCAAATTCTTGGACTTTTTTCCATAGACATTGTCCTAGGTGGAAAAGACAACCAACAAGACGCGTTCCAGGAAACATGCATTGAATTGCATTATGCACAGCTTTCTCATAATCGGACATAATGCTTCGTGGGTTTAGAGAAGGTTTAAGTTCTTTAATTTTCTCAAAAACTCGTACATATGTAGTTTCTGCTTTGTCCTTCATGAGGCAATGAATCAAGGGCAATGCCCTGCTATCGATCAGAGCATGGATGGTAAAAACCTGGAAGAAAATAACTGGTGCAACTTTGAAAGTTCCATCCACAAACCAATGCTCATTTTGCTCTAGAAGGTTGATGTTTACCGTAGTTCCGAATATCAATTCTCTTCTCGTCATCCGATCCTGAATCCCATAAGACAAACTGTGCTCCTCGTGTTGATGTTTGAAGAGTTTCAGGAATCGCTATTTCTGCTACATTTTGAGGATTAGGAAATGGAAGCTGTTTGCTTTTTCTTTGTCGTTCGATCGTGCGTTGCGATGCTGTGTATCCCGGTAAATGAGGTGCAACTTCCAATGAAATTCCACTTCTGGCTTGTTGTATAATCTGCCTCGGTTTTTCGACTCCTTCCACAGCCCATCTACGTATAGCCGACACGACTTTCGATGCTTCATTTTTAGCGGGCTCAGGAGTGTGATTGTGTTCCGATGATGAGATAATATCGTCATTGAGCATTTTCATTCTTCCACGACAGCCATCTTTCTTGTAGCATCTCCATGATGCACTTCCGTCCTTGTTTTCACGGTCCTTTCGATATCTGTATCCGTAAACCAATAGCATAACCTTTCCTTTCTGTGACTCTGTTTTCTCCATGCTAATTTTTGTAAAATGCAATGCTTAATGAGCTTATATACTAAATTTTTTACTATAACTAAAATTAAATTATTTGTTATTTTTTATTTGTTATCAGTCCTAATTATATGGCGCTATTTTGTCTTGCTCTCTTTTGGCAATAATTAAAATATGTTGGAACATATGCGCTCTTTTGTCATTTGCTCTTTTGTCGGCAATAATTGACATATGGGGTATTGTCCAGGGGATATTGTCTTATCGGCGCTCTTATGTCGGCGCTCTTATGTCTTGCGCTCTTTTGTCGCTCGCTCTTTTGTCGGCGCTCTTTTGTCGTGCGCTCTTTTGTCGGGGTGCCATATATATATATAACACAAATGTTGCAGATGCTGAGGGCTTTATGGCAGTTATGAACCAGACAGTCACGCCCCAAAAGGTATATTCAAGCAAAACCGAAGTCCATATAATTTTTTGGGGAGTTATTGACTGGTCAATGAAGAACCATGAGTCCGTTCAGCATCATGCAACATTTGTTATGTTATACCAAATAAGTGTCTATCTGTTTATGATGAAAAGCAATTTGGAATATATAACTCCCCACATGCAGTTTATGGCTTATGTACAGAAAGGGATCAAGTGCAGTTTGCATCTTACCATATATATGGAAACAGACTGGGCAATCCACATCACATTTGATGGACCAGTCAGGTCACACACACACACTCACACATGCACAAGCATATATATATATATATATATATATATATATATATATATATATATATATATATATAACAGGATATCAGTTATATGTGCATCCTTTATTCCTTCAAGCACTTTTGCATTGTCATGTACACTATTATTACAATTATTACATCAGCTGGATAGTATCATATCTCAGGTCTTAAATGTTAATAATATTTTCACTTGTTCAGTTTTCCTGCTAAATTCATGAAACCATTATGCTTATGAAGTTTTGTTCAGTTCTAGTATAAAAATATAATCCTCAAATGCACTATTCTCCATATGTGGCAGTCTAGGGTTTATGAGATCACTTATTAGCCTTGGGGTATGTGTGCATCACTCTGAAAAAGATGTACTGGTTGTCCTTTCCTGTTATAGTGGTCCTGCAAACAATTCTCAGTTGTAGGTGATGCTGGGGTGAGAAATAGCATCTCTTTAGGAGTAAAACTGGTTGTGTGAGATTCACTGGTGAATCTCAATGTAATGAAAGGGAGTGTAATGGTTGAGTGTGTGTATATATATATATTTCAAAAGTGCACTATTTTCCATAGAACTACTATACTAAAATTTAACTGTCTGCAGGTCCCTTAAAATGTGTACAAATTAAACCTGGAGAATATATATATATATACATATATATATATATATATATATATATATATATATATATATATATATATATATATATATATATATATATATATATATATACATATATATATATATATGAGGCCACTTATAAACCTATCTTTTAGCCTTAATGTGGAATGTGTACTTGACTGTGATGCAGAAAAACTTAGTTCAATCCATAATAGTGGCTATACTTTGCATCCCTTCCTGTTACATAAGAAATAGTTAGAGCAACAAGCAGAAACAACATACATAGCTGAATGGCCAAACACATCGCTAATACAAGATCAGTCAATCAACAAGCAGAATTGGAAGTTGGAGTCTTGAACATAAATAATAGTTTCATAAAAGTCAGTTTCCTCTGCAAAATTCTTGAAACTTTAATTATCATTAATTTTGTTGTTGTCACATCAGAAAAAAAAATGTGTGTAGCTCTACATACTATTTTCTGTAATGACTGACCATTTAGTTTTTTGTGGATGGGGGCTGGGATTTTTGTTAAAAACAATTTCTGGCTCTCAAATAACTTGGAAAAAATATTCTTACTCTGATTATAGCAAAAAAATAACCCCTATTATATCCATTATATTAGCTGACAAAAATTAATTATCTTGAAGTAACAGAAAAAAAATAACCCGGCTCGAAAGAAAATCCCAGCCCCCCCCCTCTGAAAATTCAATGGTCAGTCTCTTAGAACTACTACAATGTAACTGTCTGTATGTCCCTTATTTTTTGTTAGAAACCGAGCCTGGAGATGATAATAACATGGCTAGATGTTGAAACGCTTTCCTTGCTGTTTGGGATGATGATCATCGTGTCTATCTTCTCTGAGACCGGAGTCTTTGACTTCTGCGCCCTCCAGGTTAGTACTTGTAATGGGGACCCAAATTGTCTACATCTAAAGCTCATATGATACATGTCAAAATGCAAATTCAAAACTGTTTCACCATGAAAGAAATTTTTAAGATGATGTAGGACATTTTGTCACCTTACTGATGTATGTCAGTACCATAATGTCCTTAAAAAATAAACATAATTTCTTTTTTAAAAAGTATTTCTTTGTTCAGTAAATTACAAGAACACAAAATGAAAACTTGCACAGAGTTAACTGCATGATTTTCATAACAATCTTATAAATATTGAATCAATCAATCAATCAATTTTCATGTGTAAATTCATTTAATTTACAATTACCAATTTATTCTTGATACTTTGGTTTGAATGGAAAATTAAACCTGTATACCTAATCATCCATGTAAATATATAATGTCAGATTACAGAAAATAGATGTACATGATTGAAAAGCAAGTGAGTGGTTATTCAAAAATATTCTTGAATTTTCTATGCAGGCCTACAAACTGGCGAAGGGGAAGGTATGGCCCCTTATAACACTGCTGTGTGCATTTAGTTGCATTGTGTCAGCGTTTCTTGATAACGTAACAACAATTCTTCTCCTCACTCCAGTTACAATCAGGTTGGTACTGAGGGATTTTCTTTTGGTATTTAAGAATATTTTACAAATTTGTAGAAACCCCCCCCCCCCCCCAGAATATTCAAAAGAAATTATCTGTAGCAAAAACAATATTTTTATTTTAAAAATAAGAACTCAGTGAGCTTATTGAATCCTCATTGTTTTTCCACAGAGTTGCATGGTAAATTTATTTCTATTGGACAGGTATTTAATATAATCAAATAATTTTATGCATAAAATAGCAATTTGTCTTTTATATTTCTTTATTTGAAATTCTTGTGATATTTAACAAAATAAAATTCTTGATATAAAAATTTTAAACTAAAAAGCTGTATATAGTTAGTTCTTAAAATGCCTTTATTATGAAGCATATTTAGTTTGTACCATCCAGTATGTTTGCAGACCATCTTGATAAGAAAACTGCAGGGAAGATAAAGTGGATTACATACATAACAAGCTTTTAAAGGTGGCAAGGATGGAAAACTCTCTTAAGACCTCAGTGTTTCTGACACATAGATATTGAAAAATTTGCAGATGAAAATCTCATAATTCATAAATAAATATTACAGAATCAATATGCTGTGTTATATGTAATTGTTTGTACTTTCTGTTAATTATTTTTTCAGGTGTGCAAATAATAATAGGAAAAAAAAATAATTATCATCTGCTTAGGTACCAAAAATTGCACAATTTTAGTAAGAAAGAAGTTCTTTGTACCAATAAGTTACATGACAAAAAGTAATTATACATTTTATGGATTGATAGTGTATGAAAAATTAGAGAATGAGAAATTAGAGTGTATGAAAAATTAAAGTATATGAATAATTGGAGTGTATGAAATATTAAAGTATATAAAAAATTGGAGTGTGAAAATTATGAGAATTTTTAGAGTGTATGAAAATTTAGAGTTTGAAAAGGTGCAAACTACACAGTAGCTCAAAAACCCAAAGGACATAGCAAATCAGTCTGAGATATCTGTAGCTCAAGCCAGTGAGATTAAATATAATTGTAAACATTTTGTCAATTCTTAAACTATTTAGGGTGTACAAATAAATGAGGTTCTGCTGTGTTTAACAATTTTAAGATAGTTTTATTGCAATGGATAGTGTTGTTCATCCCTTACAGACTGTGTGAAGTACTGAATCTAGATCCCAAGAAAATTTTGATAGCTGAAGTTTTGTTTTCCAACATTGGCGGCACTGCCACTGCCATTGGGGATCCCCCAAACGTCATCATAGTGTCAGACCCCGCAATGAAGAAGAAGGTATGAAATCCTATATAGCAAGATGGATAAGCTCTGGGTCTATTCCTGAATTAAAAATTAAGAGGGGAAAATCCCCACTTTATTTGAACATATTGGGGAATTTTCAAAACATAGGAGGAATTTAACAAAGAAATAAAGGTATCACCTACAAATTCTCTCAGTTATTTTTTGTTGCAATTTTGGAGAAACGACCATGAATCCTGAAATTGCATGCCATAGAATAGATCCTGCAATTGCATGCCATAGAATAGATCCTGCAATTGCATGTTGTAGAACAGATCCTGCAATTGCATGCCATAGAATAGATCCTGCAATTGCATGCCATAGAATAGATCCTGGAGGCTTGCTGTCAATTATTAACTGCATGAAAATTTTGGGGATATTTCTGGTGGAAAAAAAAAATGTGTACTATAAACCACATTAAATCAATGACAATACAGCATGCCTGCATCATGATTTTTAAATGTCAACATCAGTACAGTAGTGGCAAAATATAAATCCATCAGATAGAATGTAAACTTCCTTTTATATTACTTCTAAATAGGATTTAATTACATTTTCTTATGTTACAATCCATATAGCAGCCATGATAAAGAGTATTGCTTGGAGGCTTCCATGTTGTACAAACAAAGGAAAGGCTACTTTAATGAATCACATGTCTATAATTTTCTTTCATCCATCAGAATCTTGCGTATAAGCTACAGCTAATATGGAGATATTGTCTAAACTTTTTAGAAACAGTACGATACTTCTGTGATTCTGCGTAACACATATATGTAAATTTGCCAGTGATGTAATTTTGACTGTATTTGCATTTAATAATTTAGAACCCAAATCAAAGACCACCAAAAGATTCAAAAATGATTCACAAAATTATGTTATTCATAAACAAGTCTTCTATACATGCCAAATATACTTTTTGCGAATTATAAGAGTTATGGATAAAGCTATGGGAGCTTTGTAGTAATCACCATTTCCATCTGTCTGTCTGTTTGTCCATGCATCTGTGCACACTTCTTACAAACAGCATAGCTCAGCAATCCTTGACATAATTTAGTGCTATTTGGTAGGTGGATGGCCTTATAAGGGTCTATTTAGAACTGACAATACTCCTTTTTAAAAAACAAGGGTAACATTTTTTTAATATATATAGATAGGAGGAATTAAATGAAGAAATAAAAGTAGGATAGAAAGTATAATGCATGATTTTCACACATTCGGTTGATTTTTCAGTGCAGTTTTTTGGAAACATTAGCACAAATCCTGTAGTTGTATGTCCTAGAATAGACCCTTGCCTTATATAAAAATGTGCTGTTTAAAGATTTTGCCTTTTTCACTCCATTTTTGACAGAGTTACAGCCATTTTCACTCAATTTTAGGTCTTTACAATACATTTTCTTGTCACTATCAGAGGTCAAAAACTATTCAATATCTTGCTGTCATTTGATGTGAAAATTTTCAGGAAAACTACTTAATTGTTGTGCTGCAGAGCAGAATACAACTGCAGAATGTTGTACAGATTCAAACAAAAAATCACAACATTTGGAGTAATTTAGCTTGTTGAAGCAATTTGTAATATGTATATAAAAAACATCTCTTTACCAAAAAAGGCCTGAATTTTTTCTTCTTCTGATTTTAAGATTTAATTTCTAAAGTACCGTTAGAATTTCTTTTAAAAAGTAGCATAGGAAAACAAAAAATATGGTTAGAGGCTCTGCGCCAGTTGCTGTTCGGAACTGGTTACCACACGAGTTTAATAATTCTTAATTGTTTGCTCTATTTTCAATGGCGGTAGCAAAGAATAATAGTTCTTACATTGCAATGCTTACACTTATCTGCTACAAACAAAACTGCTTCACAGAATCAAGAATAAGTTAACATTATGTGGCAGCTGGCTCCATGCAACAAAAGTATGTGGTCCTTCTAATACTTCAATATTCTGGGAGAGATTAATGAAGTCCACATCCTGATTTTACTGTGGTGACATGCAGTGAATTAATTTATTATCGTATAAATTTGTATGGATTCACACAAATATAACATTTTTGTGGGCACTTAAATTTGTGGAAGGGGAAGTGTGGAGTAAAGTCTTCACAGACTGATTATTGTTTGATGGCTACTTTAATTCAGACTGTTTGGAGCCAAGAAATCAGCTAAAATTGGTACTATTGTGCAACCAGTTCTCGTTAATACTACAAACATTATTTCACTTTCCAAAATCAGTTTCAGCATATTTTCAATACTGTTAGCTTCTTTATTTAAAAGAAACTACTGCCTAAATCATTCTATCATGAATAGCTTGCTTTTCAGGCTATTTCTAAAAATGACCTGATTGAAGCTGAGGTCGTCACCCTACTGAACCAGATCTCATAATTAACCTTGACAGTGCTGTAATATATTTAAGTGTTTCATTTTATTTCAGTAAGTGCATTTCCTTTTACTTTTCTACATATAATATCTTGGTAATGTTAATCATATCAAGATGCACCACTGATCTTGAAATTACATTGCATCTTGTATCATTGACTGTCCATATTCTCTTAAACAGGTGTATCTCATATTAACGTCAGGTCAATGTTATCCATGAAATAAATGAAATTCCTGCACATTTATCACTTATTTAATTCTTAAATGCATATAATTATTTAACAACATATGAAATGAAATAGTGGTCGGTTATAATATCCCCTTATTCATCACCTATTGCACGTGTGCCAAGTTCACTTGCTTATCCCTGCAATGCAAAGTAAACAAAATGAATTCATTGGAATTCAGGTTGACTTTTTTAATAAACATTTTTAATAAACATGTTTACAAGTCGATGTTAATTGTTGCTTTTCAAACTTAATTTGAAACTGACAAAAGAATCTATGCTTTTTGAGAACCATAATAAGAACAGGTTGCTAATGAGAACTAGTAGGATGCCAGTACAGTGCCCCACAAAAAATAGTGAATTCACTGTGGTCTGAAATAATTTTTGAAAAATTCTAATGTTTTAGCAAAATTTTATTAGAACCTGACACTTATTAGAAACATGTGCTTTTAATTATTGTTTTATTTCAAATGCACATAGGGCCTAGACTTCTCTACGTTCACACTGCACCTGATCCCTGGGATTCTCATGGTGGCACTAGTGGGATATGGCCTGCTAAGGTTAATCTACAGAAAGATGGAATCACTGGAGAATAAAGACCCTTCAGAAATCAGAGGTATGGAAATGGTCTACAGCTGAATCTTCTGATGGAACTCACCCACACATGTCGTGAAACCTGCAGAGTGTGCATGTGTGCCTCTCTGGTTTCAGAAGATGCACTCATGAGCAAAGCCTTTTATAATAAAGAACACACTATTGTAACTTATGCAAGTTTGTTTTATTTTCATTAATTTGTGTGACTTTTTCTCACTCTTTCATAAATAGGTTTGATATTTTATTGCTTTTCTTGAAAACAGTAACAAGTTCTGTCATCGTTTAGTTATTAATTAATTCATTCCTATTTTTTATTGATCATGTTATTTATATGTTTGTGTGTTTGTATATTTATTTATTTGTCTACATATTTATCTTTTAAGAACTAAAGAAAGAGATTCAATCATGGGACAGAGCAGCACATAGAATCACCATAGTGACTCGTGAGGAAAGTTTAATGAAGGCTCTCTTTCTTCAGAGAAAAGCGATCATGGAAAATAAATTAGCCCGCAGAATCTACAAGCTTAAGTAAGAAGTACAGCGAAACCCCGCTATAACATGCTTCATAATAACACAAAATTATCTGTATGAATTTTAGTTAAAAGTATTTTTCAAGCCTTCATACAAGTTTTATTTAGAAACTACCAATGTTTGATTTATGCATTTTATTGTCTGTCAAAAATCAGACCCTTTAGACATGTCCAGCAAATATGAATGTTTTGGAAAATGCAGTGTTTCATAAATTGGTGTGAATGTATTAGTAAGAAATTAAGTATTTATATTCAAATGGAATCAAGCAGAAAATGTTTAGAAATTATGTTTTTTGTGCACATTTTCAATGGAATTACTATTATGAATACAATGAGATCAGTTGGTGAGTTCACATACTCTATTTACACTCAAGTTGCCAGTTTTGTTATACATTTATATGTATGTACCAATGAATGGTTCTCTGCCAAAAAATATAAATATTGCATATGTAATAACTGTTTTAAGTATTTCTTGTCTAATATGCATCAAGCTAATAACAACATCAATGAAGTTCATAGTTTGGCACACACACCCCCCACCTTGTATAGCTAAGAGGATACACATGCAATATTTTCTTCAGTTAACTGACTTGGTTGGATATTGCATGATACGGTACATAGCATGATGGCACTTTGTGGACCCCGACCATCGTGCTAAAGCGAGGTTTCACTGTTTAAATGTAATTTTGAAAAATAAGCTGCATCTTATCTCAGATCACATTGTAATTCAAACTTAATGATATTTTTATTTGGTTGATACTGTATGCAATGGTCCCTCACTATAAAGTATGGTCATGGATTAAATTTTCGAGATGTAGTTTTGGTATTGAATCTACCTCAGTATAAGGTGACCTTACTTATAATGTGGTACAATTTTATGACTCCCCTGAATAATAATATAGTGATAGTCCACTGAGTGGTCCCTCACTATTTAATACCTCTGTATAAGGTCATCTCTTTAAACAAGTTTGGGGAAATTTTTTAGAAATTATCCAGGAAGGGCTATTTTTGTAATTTCTGTGCAATGATAATGCACAAATGATCAAATAAGCAAGGAATATTCAAAATTTGGTGACGTCATCGAAATTCACCCATTAACTCATTAACCCCTGGAGATTTTTTTCATTTTCGCGTCAAATGGGGGTAGGCAACGCATTTTTGGGGTTACTTCTGAATTCAGCCAAACAGATCTGCTTAAGAAAGTTTATCGTTTAGCAGGATGCTTAGGTGTATCACAAAATCACAAACATTGTTTTTCATTGACTATTATGCTTGCACATGTGCAGAAGGGTAAAAGTTGGACTTCTTTTTTTTTTTTTTTTTTTCGTATTGGATCCTCGATTTTTGTGTCCTGGCCCCTTTTTTCTCCAAATCTCACACTTATCCTACTTTTTGCAAAGGTTCATCTGTCTGTGTGCAGTTCGGATGGGTCTGCTTTAGATCTAAGGCCAAAAAGTCTAAAATCCAGACACAAACTCCTGTTCCGCAACTGTCAATTTTCGACCTAAAAAAAATCGGGTCTCAAAAAATGCATTTTGTTCGCTTTACTTTTTAATGCGAGTAGAAAGTAGACATTATTTGGTATCATTGTAGAGCTACCTCTATCCGCTTTTCTGCAATACCATCCACTTTAGTGTATCTTAAATGATGTTGATGTTACAGAGCTCGGAAGTAGGGTACAACCTCATGATGCATAAACATGGCGCTTGGGGTTTATGAGTTAATAAGACAGTTTATGGTCATGGATCCCATTACATTATGTATTAGTACAGCACTCACTTGCTAAGATCCTTCATTATAACATGGTTCCTGTTATAAGGCAAGTATAGTCATGGATCCCATTTCATTAAATGGTAGTAAAATTATATGTATAATGTGCATCATTTTAAGACCATCTCACTATAAGGCAACATACACTATATACAGTGTTATAATGAGGGACTAATGTAATCAAATATATAATATACCCCAGTAAAAGGCAACCTCACAAATAACAAGGTACAGTTTTATGACCCCTCTAAACAACAGTATAGTGAGGAATCACTGTATTTAGTGTTAGTTTGATCTGGAGTATTATCAAAACTGAAGGCTGCCCAAAATATTTAAATTGTTTCCTGTAAAGGGCCTAATAAAATATTTTTTTTAAAAAAGTTCCAAAATATAATATTTGCCAAAAATTCCATTTTAGACAACTGTAAAGTCTTTTGTGATACAATAGTATAAAGTATTTGATATCAGATAGGAAATGGAGAACTATGGTTTGAAATCTTTTCAAATAACTTTAACCATGAAGAAAAATGAAAAAATGTACAAATATAATGAACAGTCTTTTCAAATCTTCATGGGAAGTAAGAATCAACAATAGAATAAATTGTTTGGATGACAAATTATAAAGAGGAATAAGTATTGATTATTGAATTACACAGCTATTTGGAGGAAATTGAGTTTAAAATACAAGTTTGTTTGAAAACATTTTTCCCGCAAACTCCACCTTTTTAGAAACAAAGGCATAATTATTGTTTTATAAAAAACTTCTATAGCTTAATTCTATAGATTTCATGGAAATCTTTTTGGCAGTTTTAATTATCACTAATATTCATGACATATTCATTTTTTAATTTTTACAGAAATATTGAGAAGAAAGATTTTCATCAATCATTGAAAGAGTTGGAAACACAGGTAAGGTTTATTTTTACGCTATGACATTTTTAATGCAAAATGCCTAATTTTATGTGACTTTTATTACCTTTTACAATAAGTAGTGGTGATTTTTCTTTAAACTTAAATTTTTCTAACTATGCCTTTTGTTGGCACCATATAGTCATTATTGTGTTGAGGTGCCGTAAAACACTACTACTGGTACATACCTACATTAAACTGTTCTACAAACTAATGATCTTAGAGATAAATTCAACTTTTGGTATGAGTAATTTACAAAACAATTATCAATGAAAAAAAATAAGAATTTATGTACTTTACATATTATATCTATAATTTGCTTTCAGCATCTTAAAACTATGACTTACTTGTATTTATAGTGAAATCCATTTACTGCATTTCTATGTGAAATCAAGAATATTTTCATCTCATGGTATCTTCCACTCTCATCAGTAAATTTTTCATGAATGAATTCATGACAGTAAGCTAAAATGAACAAATAGGTGCAAGGCTGTACCATAATTCTCCCATGACAAGCCCAGAATGCTTCATTATAATGCTGATTCATAACTCTCCCAAGACAAACCCTAGATGATTCATTATAATGCTGCCTCATAACTCTCCCATGACAAGCCCTGGATGCTTCATTATAATGCTGCCTCGTAACTCTCCCACAACAAGCCCTGGATGCTTCATTATAATGCTGCTTCGTAACTCTCCCACGATAAGCCCTGGATGCTTCATTATAATGCTGCCTCATAACTCTCCCACAACAAGCCCTGGATGATTCATTATAATGCTGCATCATAACTCTCCCATGACAAGCCCTGGAAGCTCTGTTATAATGCTGCCTCATAACTCTCCCACGACAAGCCCTGGATGCTTCATTATAATGCTGCCTCGTAACTCTCCCATGACAAGCCCTGGATGCTTCATTATAATGCTGCCTCGTAACTCTCCCATGACAAGCCCTGAATGCTTCATTATAATGCTGCCTCGTAACTCCCCCATGACAAGCTCTGGATGCTTCATTATAATGCTGCCTCGTAACTCTCTCACGACAAGCCCTGAATGCTTCATTTTAATGCTGCATTATAACTCTCCCACAACAAGCCCTGGATGCTTCATTATAATGCATCATAACTCTCCCACGACAAGCCCTGGATTCTTCATTATAATGCTGCCTCGTAACTCCCCCTGACAAGCCCTGGATGATTCATTATAATGCTGCCTCATAACTCTCCCACGACAAGCCCTGGATGCTTCATTATAATGCTGCATCATAACTCTCCCACAACAAGCCCTGGATGATTCATTATAATGCTGCCTCGTAACTCTCCCATGACAAGCCCTGGATGCTCTGTTATAATGCTGCCTCGTAACTCTCCCACGACAAACCCTGGATGATTCATTATAATGCTGCATTGTAACTCTCCCATGACAAGCCCTGGATGCTTCATTATAATGCTGACGCAAACTTTTCCACGACAAGCCCTGGATGCTTCATTACAATGCTGCCTCATAACTCTCCCATGACAAGCCCTGGATGCTTCATTATAATGCTGCATTGTAACTCTCCCACGACAAGCCCTGGATGCTTCATTATAATGCTGCATCATAACTCTTTCATGATAAGACCTTCATTATAATGCTTCCTCGTAACTCTCTCACGACAATCCCTGGATGCTTCATTATAATGCTGTATTGTAACTCTCCCACGACAAGCCCTGAATGCTTCATTATAATGCTGCATTGTAACTCTCCCATGATAAGACCTTCATTATAATGCTGCATCATAACTCTCTAACGACAAGCCCCGAATGCTTCATTATAATGCTGCATCATAACTCTCCCATGACAAGCTCTAGATGCTTCATTGTAATGCTGCATCGTAACTCTCCCACAACAAGCCCTGGATGCTTCATTATAATGCTGCCTCATAACCCTCCCATGACAAGCCCTGGATGTTTCATTATAATGCTGCATTGTAACTCTCCCACAACAAGCCCTGAATGCTTCATTATAATGCTGCCTCGTAACTCTCCCACGACAAGCCCTGGATGTTTCATTATAATGCTGCATTGTAACTCTCCCACAACAAGCCCTGAATGCTTCATTATAATGCTGCCTCGTAACTCTCCCACGACAAGCCCTGGATGTTTCATTATAATGCTGCATTGTAACTCTCCCACAACAAACCCTGAATGCTTCATTACTCTCCCATGATAAAACCTTGATACTTCATGATAAGACCTTATATATGTCTTTACATCCATATGTCTCCACCTCCATCCCAAGAAGCAGGATTACACAAACACTTCTTGATGTAGATAAATTTGGAAGGCATGTTTTAAGCATATATTGATGACCTGGTTAGATTTTTATACCATAAAAGTGATTTTCCCATTTGTATAGATTGTACAACTTTTTGGACTTAGACTTTTTTGGTGAGAACCTGGTTAGTACAATGACACAAAAGCCAATTGGCATAGACAAATAAAATAAAGTTGATAAGTTAGTAAGCATATGTAGATGACATGATTAAATTTTGTGGCAACTGAAGCATTTTTAAAATTTTTTCTTCATTTTGTAACATAGACTTTTTTCAGTGAAAACCTTGTTAGCAGAATTGAGCAAAAAACACTTGATGTAGACAAATTTAAATACGACGGTCATATTTGTATGCATATGTAGATGACCTGGTTATATTTTCATGTTGCTATGGCAATTTTTCGAACTGATCATAAATATTTGAACTCATTCAACTTTGACTTTTTGCTGTAGCAGGGGCTGACTTGTTTTACAAAAACAGATCTGGTCATTAAATGAAAAGTATGCCTGATGAGAAGCCTAGCCTAATTTCTAAAATAAATGACAACCCCAATTAGACTTTTCACAGGAGAAATACTTTTTGTCAGGGTCCAGTCGAGTATACTTGAATTCAATTTATTTCAAGGGCATCCATCTGTGTAGTTTTGCAAACAATTATATTTTCATCAGTACTAATTTCATGTATTTAAAAAGGAATTCCTATAATTGTCTCCATAGATGGACCATTATTCATTGGCTATTTAAATCCATGTATTTAAGACGGAGTTCCTATAATTGTCTCCATAAATGGACCATTATTCATTGGCTATTTAAATTCATGTATTTAAGAAGGAATTCCTATAATTGTCTCCATAGATGGACCATTATTCATTGGCTATTTAAATTCATGTATTTAAGAAGGTATTCCTATAATTGTCTCCACTGATAGATCATTATTCATTGGGTTTTCAAATTTGTGGTTTGTAGCAAGCTTAAAATTCATGAAAATTGTTACCTCACGAAAAATGTAATTCTCAGTATTCTAAATATTTTGTCTGGACAAGTTTTGAAAAAAGACACAATTCAAGCATGAACGCCTCGAGATGAGTTGAATAATTGAACAGTCACTTTGTTATCAGATCATTTTTTTAACCTGAGAATTGAATGTCTGGTGCTTGTGGCACAGTGGCTTTTTTCTACAATTGTTAAATATTTGCCAATTCAGTGTTTCACCATTGTGTAATTTCTATAAAAACTGAATTTTTTTCTCAGTATAATCTTTTCTAACTTTTTGTAGCATCTTTTATTATTCATTTCTTCTTACTACTTTCAGTACAGGATCACTGACCGTGTGCTGTTGATCAAAAGTGGGGTGGTGCTTGTTGCAGTTATTCTGGTCTTTTTTCTTCATTCCTTTATTCCATCCATGCATGTTGGTCTTGGTGAGTATCTTTTATCTTTCTTTAAAATGTATTTCTTTATGTAAATGTTTAGACAGTGTTGGGACTGGGCATCAGGGTACAGTATATAGGCCTATGTGTGACCTCTCCCTAGCATGACACTAAAGCTTCTAGGGAGTGAAAATACAGATTGTAAATAAGAATAGAAATAAGAATAGAAATGTCGAAAATAGGAAATACGTGATTTTATTTTATGCTAGGCAGTTAATAACTGTATTTTCCGAGTAAAATAATTGTGATATTTCATTGCAGTGAAACAAAATCATATTTTTTTCACTGGCCATCAATAAACATTGATAACGTTATAACTAAGAAATTATGAACTTTATGTATGATGCTTGCATGGTGTAAAAGTTAAGATGGCTGCTTCTCATCCAGGCGAACTGGGTTCAAATCCAGGAATGTGCAAATATTTTTTTTCATTTTCTTTTTATCTGCTGTTTTACCTTGAAATCAGAAGGAGCATTATGTAACTACTGATATTTTATGTGCAAAGATACACAAAACAGAGCAGAACATTAACGATAAACTGCTGACATTGTTGGGTGGGATGCAGTAAGAAATCAGCTACTTCAGTGTGTTATACAAATTGCTAGACAATACGCCTGAGCATAAAATAAAAAGAATATTTGCTTGCTCCAAGTGAATAACGGATATATTTCATCTCGTGAAAATAGCGAGTTTTTCACCCACTCGCTGAAATATATCCATTATTCACTTGTTTCAAGCAAATATCCTCTCTATAATAATGATAGTGTGAACATTCTAGAAGTGACAACTTATAGATACATATCAGTATCACAATATTTTCTGCAACAATATACTGCATCAATATATGTACTAATGTCAGAATATTCCAATACATATTGCATCGCATGTGTGGCAATACCTCAATGTAGTAACACTTGAAGGTGATGATTTGCATGAATTAAAGTTGAGGAAACAAATTAGAAAATTGAAGAGCTTAATGTCTCTCCAATAAAAATATTTAAGATTTTGGCACAGTTCATTTTTTGTTTATTGTAATCAATCTGCTGGACATTAGTTTTTAGACTGGTTCCCCTATTAAGTAATAAAAACCACCAGTCTCAGTGACAAAACATCAGAATCATTCTTTTGCTGGATATGGGTATGTAAAATGATAAATTAATCATATGTTGAACATTTCTATTTTTATTACAGATATGGAAGATAATTTGAAGATTTAATGTCAATACAAAAAAAGTATTCTGATCCAATTATGCTTTGCTAAGACCAAAATAGCAGACAAAATCTTCAACATAAACCCCTTAGCTGTATTTATATGACTCCTGTCTGGAAATATTTTGGGTTTCAGGGATCAGATAATTACCATGGCATTGTACAGTTAGTAACAAAACATATGTAGAATTTGCAAAACAGTCATGATATATTTAGGTAATACCAGCAACCTTGACACACACTTACAATGCCAACACAGTGACATAGACATTACATGGAAAGACAAATGGACAAGTTACGAGTCTGTATCTTGATATGTATTGTATTCTCACTCCTGTATCGCAATATATACTATATTGCCTGTAACCTCTATCATAGTATGTATTGTATTCTCACTCCTGTATCGCAATATATACTATATTGCCTGTAACCTCTATCATAGTATGTATTGTATTCTCACTCCTGTATCGCAATATATACTATATTGCCTGTAACCTCTATCATAGTATGTATTGTATTCTCACTCATGTATTGCGACGCAATATATACTATATTGCCTGTAACCTCTATCATAGTATGTATTGTATTCTCACTCCTGTATCGCAATATGTACTATATTGCCTGTAACCTATATCATACATATTATATGTATTGTATTGCCTTCCAAGTATCATCATATGGATTGTATTGCCATCCAAGTATCATGGTATGTAAAGTATTGCCATCCACGTATCATATGTATTGTATTGCCATTCAAGTATCATGGTATGTATTATATGAAATTCTGCTGCAAAAGTTGAACTGTTACAGGTTTGATAATTCTTCTTTGAACTGGTTTAGATCATACCAAAACCAAAGGTCTCAACAAGTAACCATTGGCAATATTAACTCACAAACTCATACTATTCATTCAGGGGTTCCTCAACGCTCTGTTTTAGGCCCTTTCCTTTTTTTTATTTATGTAAATGATCTTCCATTAAATACTGAATCCACAAATATAGATTTGTTTGCAGATGATGCAACCTTGTATACATCTAGTTCTGATACCGAAGTTATCCAAACAAGATTAGACTCAGACCTTATTAGAGTTCAAAGTTGGGCACAACAAAGTAAGATGGTAATTAATGAAGATAAAACAAAACGTCTGATTTTGGGGACATCACAAAAACTACATAAATTCGGGAACCCAGAATTATCTCTTACAATAAATAATCATCAGCTGGAAAATGTCAAACATGAAAAGCTTGTAGATGTGTCTGTAGATAATAACTTACAATGGGATGACCATATTGACAAGCTTTGTAAAACACTGTCATCTGAAATTGCCCTACTCAGCAGAATAAAGAAATATTTACCTACAGAAATGTGCATTCTATACTACAATTCATATATTCTTACAACAATGGATTATTGTTCAACTGTATGGGGAAACTGTGCCAAATCTCAGGTTGACAGGATTTATAAACTTCAAAAAGGGCAGCACACATTATTTTAGATGCATCTATTGATTATTCACAAAAGCATTGTTTACAGAACTAAAATGGTTTACAATATATGAAAGGATTGTTTATCACAAGGCAGTTATTGTATATAAATGTCTACATGGAGCTGCACCAGAGTATCTTCAGGATTTATTCATGCCTTATTCAACACTTTACCAGTTGAGATCAACATCACATGGAAACCTTCATCTGCCAAAACCAAGAACAGAGTAATTTGAGACAAGCTTCCAATACTCTGGTACAGTTCTGTGGAACAAGCTTCCACTGCATGTAAAATCTGCTGAAAATATTACAGTATTTAAGAAGAGATATCACGAGTATGTATGTGTTACTAATAAATTATAATAGAATTTAGCATCTGTAATACTAAAGAAATGTTAAAATAAATAGTAATTACTATTATCCTTCATTTGATGCAGATTGCTATACTTTTTTTAAGAGGGCCTCAAGGAAGAACAGTCCTTGACTAAATGAGTCACCCTCTATAAATAAAGTATTATTATTATTATTATTATTGCCATCCAAGTATTGTGATATTGCAACCAAACATGTCTTTAGAACATTTATTGTTTAAGAATTCATCAGGCATCATTATATTTTGCAACACTGAATATTATCACAGCAGCCACTGACATGGCTGGTTGGTTGGTTGGATTTTAAATGCACTTTGAGCACATTATTGGCTATAACATGCCAAGGAAATCGGGGCTAAGTGCCTTTACCAAGGACATACTAAGGCAGCTGACCCAAGATGGCCTGGGTGAGTATCAAACCCATGATGTTTGGATTAAGAGTCTGACACTCTACCAACTGAGCTACTGCAGCTCAATCCCCTTCACATTTATATTGATTCATCTGATCCTAATGCTAGCAACAACATCAACAACACCCTGGACCCTACCTATACCAGCCACTTAGTATTCTGGATCCCTGTCAATTATGGCTTCAAAATGTAGTCCTTCCTAATGTATTACTAATGGGTTTGAGCACGAGTATTCCGACACACTGTCCGATCCAGCCAAAATTTTCAGTCTCCATCATGGCAGGAATAGGTATGTTCCACTGTAATAATAATAATAATAATAATAATAATAATAATAATAATAATAATAATAACAACAACAACAAGAAGGGTGCAATCAACTTATTGTTCCATGTCTGTCCCCATTTTACAAAGTTCTTGCCCTTGATTGTCTTTGAATATCTTGTTGGCTTGTGAAAAGTAGCATTCACATTCTGTTTTTAATCATATTAGCTATGAAACTTCATATTTAGCAAGATCTTATATGTTATAAATTTCAATAAAGATTTTGATCATATTTTAATGTGCTCAGTTATTGCTTATGATTAACTCAATACTACACCCAATTCTCAGTGACCCAGCATTTTAGTGGTAGGTGGCAGGGGACAACTGCCATGTTAGTGGTAACTTCTTGTGTTTGTTTTTTGGTTTGCACTAATGACCAGTCTGTGATATACCCTTGTAAAGTTTGAATACAGTACACTTCCAATGTCATGATGTTCAAGGAATTTTGACAATTATATGGCTATATAAAAATGTTAGTAGAACAGGTGATATGTACATTGTATTAGAGACTAGAAGGGAGAATCCAGTGGGCATTGTAATAATCCCTTGCTGTAATAACCCCTATATTGTAATAATACCTTATTGTAATAACCCCTATACAATAAGTGTTGTTTATTTCATTGCAACAGGTTGGACTGCACTCCTTGGTGCAGTATGGCTGATGGTGTTGGCAGATTTGCATGACCTAGAGAACATTCTGCATCAAGTGGAGTGGGCCACTCTTATATTCTTTGCTGCACTTTTCACTCTTATGGAGGTTTGGAATCAGATTTATTTCTTTGTCAGTCTCTTATTTAAAAATGATACCAGAAGTAAAATTTCAAAATCCTGAATTGCTGAAAGTCAAGGAGTTCTGATCAAGTTTTTGATTGTTAAAGTTTTATGCTTGCAAGTTAGACAAGGCTATTCATATGTACTGAGCATGTCATTCAAGTTTTTATGTTTGCAAGTTAGACAAGGCTATTCATATGTACTGAGCATGTCATTCAAGTTTTTATGTTTGCAAGTTAGACAAGTCTACTGAGCATATCATTCAAGTGATACCCAGTACAGAGTGAATGATGTTTAAATTATTTAGATTTGACTCAATTGGAATTCTCTATTTTGAATTTTTAATTCCTTCATTTTTTTTTCTTTAAATTTTCCAACACTTACCATCTCTTGGATCAAACTTCATTTATAAGAAGAAAATATAGTCATCTATAGGAAGAAAAAGGTTGTTTGAAAATAGTTTGAGATTCATTTATGTCAATCATTGACAGGAAGAAAAAGGTTGTTTGCCAACAGTTTGAGATTCATTTATGTCAATCATTGACAGGAAGAAAAAGGTTGTTTGCCAACAGTTTGAGATTCATTTATGTCAATCACTGACAGGAAGAAAAAGGTTGTTTGTCAAGTTTGAGATTAATTTATGTATTAAGTGTTGACTTTTTTTTACAAAACAGCCTGTTTTTTATGATAATTCTATGGGTGTAACATGATAAAACAGAATACCATCTCCTGCCTTCTTGCACAATGCATAAAACAAAACTAAAAATAGTCATTAAAGCATTTAAAAGTGAGTCACTGGGATCTACTTTCAATGTTTATCAGTGATACTCCTGAAAATAAATGCATAGATCAATTTTCATGAATGTACCTGATGTTTGTAATGAAAACAAAAGGAATGTGTTTATTGAGATAGAACTGTACATAGCTGAACCAATTACTATACTACAATTTTAGACCTCTGTATAATGCATGATCTGATGACATGTTTTAAATACTTATTCCGCTATTATTTAAGTGACAGGGTACTTTTTCCCATTCTTTTCTATGTAATTACCTTTACTTGGGGACAGACATTCATTCACCTAAGAGTAGCACAAGAAAATGCACACTGATCTATACATTTATAAGTGATTTTGGATTACTCTGATCTTTAGCTATGTAAAAAATATCAGTTTTTACAAAAGTTAAATACTCCATCATTTCCCAAGTGCGCATTTTTAAAATGTACAGTGTAGAATCTGTAGACCCTGATTTTATGGCATATTTTAACAACTGACTTATATACTGTATTATTTAGGATAATATATTATACCTATATCATAATTTTCCTATGTGTAACAAGTATAATAACACCTCATGAGGTCACAAATGACATCATAATGTCATGTATGACAAAGGTATAATGAAAGATGCATCAAAATGCATTTCAACATCATTTCACTACATTAACTTAAAATCAGAATTGTCATCATTTGAAAAATACAGTCTCACATTTGTGCTTATTCCAAATAAAATTAAAATAATTTAAATTTTTTGCTTGCAAAGGCTCGGAATAGATAGAAATTATTTAACTCATTTCATAACTGTCATTTGAAATAAACACATAAGATTCTCTATATATGATGAGATATCTGAATCTATACTGTTTGTGGTTTGTAGTTGTTTATACACAGAAAAATATTATATTTTCACAGGCTCTAAATGAACTAGGCCTCATTGACTGGATAGGTGATCAAGTCAGTACAATAATTAAGGAAGTGGATGAAAAACATCGACTTGGAGTGGCCATTCTTTTAATTCTGTGGATATCTGCCATTGTTTCCAGTTTCATAGACAACATCCCTTTCACTACAGCAATGGTGAGAATGCATGAAATTAATGTCTAATTTTGACTTATCAAGCAAATGTACTCAGCAAAGGACTTCTCTGAGCTGGGTCGAGATTGATCGTTCAGCATAGTATCTGTTATTTCTGAAGAATAAAGCAACAACCTGATGTTTGGCAGGAAAATACATGAAATTACGCAGATTCTGAACTGTATTTTGAACGATACCCAAATGAAAATATACATTGGTTGATGTGGATAAGATGAGTTGAAATCTGCTTTGTGCATCATTATTTCTATTGCTCTGAGTGATTATGATATATTAGGGCATGAGAACACAACTTATTTCTCTGTCAGAAAATTTCTCTCTTCTGTGCAACTGGAGAACAAGACAGGATTGCATATTTTTCAGCCAATATGCACATGACATGGAATGCAAAGCCATTTGTTTTTGGTGCAGTTCTGAAAAATATTAAGTATAACAACACACCAGGACATTAATGCCATGTGAAATTTGATGTTGATACATGGATATGGCCAAATTCATACACCTCATCCAACAGTGCATGCATTTTTATGTAAGAATGATCAAATTTTGCCTCTGTTTATGGGAAGGATAGGAAAATTCAATCCAAGGGGTTAAGATTTGTGCCCAGGGCAGTGTCTCATTGGCACAAATCTTAGTTCCCAGGGGTTAGATTGTCATATACTGCTCATAAGTATGACCTGCTCATAAGTATGACCTGAAAGATAATTTTTCTCACACACAAACAATAATATTTTTTAATATCCAGCTTCCAATACAAGGAAAACAAAGCTGTATCTCAAAGGCCAAAAAGTTTCAACTGAGACTTGTATTGAAAGGAACATCTGTGGCACGTGATGTAATTGACCTCATTTTGTAAGCAAACTTATTCTTCAAAGGAATATCTGTGATGGAAGTTGTAATTGACATGAGTTTGCAGGTGACCTTATCTGCCCCTAAGGGAAAATAGAGTTATCTAGCCTAAGGTAAATTTGAGAGAACTCTCTCTGGTGGGTGAGAAAATGCTAGTTATATCTTTAATACTCTGACACTTGTAATACTATTTTAGACAAGTGTTGTGCCTAGGTGGGGCCCATACACGCGATACTGCTTAACAGCCTTCAGGGAGGTTTTCTGCATCATTTTCATATTTTTCCAAAATACAGTGAAACCCTTCAAAACCAAAAACCCTTGGGACCCAATTTTTTTTTCGGTTTTGAGAAGTTTTTGGTTTACTGAGGCTTTTGCAGATGTGAAAAAAAAAGTCTTTTTCTAAGCGCTTGTGTGATGAGAGAAAGAGAGAGAGAGAATGTAATTATGACAGCATCAGTGTCTGTGATTGTAAGAGTGCATAAAATTAAGAAAGCTGTTATTAAAAAAAAAAAAATACATGTTATTTCATGAAGAATTAGCTGAACAATATACATTTGTTCCGAAAATCACATCCTGTTACATATATAAATACAGTTGTTCCACACAGAAATACAGTCCTCCTCACAAGAAACATCCGAGGAATGAGATACTTTTATAACTTAACTATCAAGTCCATTAGAATTATGAATGATACTCTACAATGTTTAAATACTCCATATAATTCATAATGTTCATAGTTCAAGAGCCTGGCTTGAAGAAGGCGTGGAGTGTTGTCTGTTTTTTCTTACATCTTTCTTTAACTAATGTGGCTTGTGTTAATGTCTCCATTTCTTGTGCTGTAGCCAAATAATGCTCATCCTTAGCAATCATGAAGTTTTTTAATCCCTGTATAAGATCAAAAGATTTTTAGAATACTGCTTTGTCGTCTATGTTGGCAAAGCATCAAAAACAAGGCCACATGCCTGGTTAATAAAGCCCTGATATTTAATTAGAAAAACTTTTAAACATTGTTTATTTGATCATGTATACAAATTAATAGAATCAATCACAATTAGATAATAAGTGCATAAACATAGTCTTTCTTAGATGGCTTACCTACAAGCATTTAGTTATTAATAATTTGCCATAAAAACTGGCTCTTTTGAATGGTGCAAAGACTTCAGATTAGCCTATTGTCAGCCCTAATCTGTGTCAGCGCATGTGTCAAGTATTCTTTTAACCTTGTGTGCCCTTGGGACATTTTCCAGGTCTTTGTCACACAGATCGGATCACTACATTGCTTGCTAACCATAATTAATCTGTTCCAGTGTGTTTCAGAAATTTAGCAGCTAAAATATATTTCCAAGTTTGAATTGATTTTAGGTTTTATGGGGTTTTTTGAAAGCATAAAATTTAAATTTGGGATCAAAATTTATTTTGGTTTTCAGAGTTGAGGGGTTTTAGTTTACTGGGGAAAAAATGATGATATTAAAGAAGGAAACATTTGGGACTAAAAAAAATTCGGTCTTGATGAGATTCTGGTATACTGACGTTTCAGTTTTGATGAGTTTCACTGTACTAGTATACAGTAAATAATAAGTTGTTTATTAGCTTCAGATTTCCAATTTTTCTAGCTTTTTGTTTGTATAAAATTTTAAAGTCTGAATAAGGGAGTCTTCCTGATGATCAGGGAGATACAGTGGGCCCTCACTATAAAGCCCCTCAGTATACTGCTATACCCCTCTTATAACATCAGTCCCATTAAATTGGTGAAGTTTTGTTTCATCATTGCAGCTTAATTCATTTCATTTTATTTTAGTCCTAGGCTCATGAGAACCTATTATAATGTGATTTCACATCATTAATACACTGCTTTTGTTTTCATACACAGAATACAGCCTTGTTGGAACATCTCTCAGTATTGAGCTCCCCTCATTTTTAATGTAGGTCATTTTATAGTTCACATGAATAGCTCTGTATTACATGTATGGGAACCTAAAGAAACTTTACACCACCTAAAACTGCTTGTGAGCTACTAACATTGTATAAGTTCTTGTCTCTTTATAATAGCAAATAGACTAAACCATTGATAAGCAAGAAAAATGTCTCCCAGACTTTTGAATCTAGGTACTGCATTACCAAAACATCTTATTACATGTAGTTTACAATAGGATACCTATTAAATTATCTTGCATAGATAGATTCTAAAATCAAAGTACTGACACTGAATATATATTAATTAACACCTATTATAAGTGTAAGTTTCGGAAGAAAGAATTTGCTTGAAAAATTCTTCGAATGACTCCATAAGAGAAATAAATATTTAGTACAATATACATATTTGTGTACAAATATAAGAGTATTACTGAAGTTATTTTTTGGGGAAGACATAGGAATATACGATGTTGATTATTGCAGTTTTGGTTTTAAAGTATGACTGCAATAGTAGAAAAAGAGACTGGTTTATGACTATTACAACATTCTGTTCAATTTATTAAATGTCAACTCGAAACCAGTCTGAAATTCCTGTCTTATTGTTTGTGTGCAGAGTCAACACTAAATCTTCTGTTGAAAACACCATGGCAAGTTCATCTGTGTAAAAAGATTTTATTCAACTTATTATCAATACAAAGAAATCATGGTGGGAAAAAAAAATTCATAAAGGTTAGTCATATTTAGCTGAAATGCTACAATCCTCTGTAGGTCTATATTACACAAGTTATCCATGTACCAATCTTCTAGACTTTTCAGTCATATGGACAAATGGTTGTCCCCTGATTATATGATTTATTTTAAGTTTGGATAATCAATATTTTACTGTATGACCATGTTTTATGCATTGAACAGAAATTAACTTTTAATATTTTCCATCATTCCAGGTTCCAGTATTAATACACCTTAGCAATGATAAAGCCCTCAACTTACAGCTCTTCCCACTTATACTGGCACTAGCATTTGGAGCTTGTTTAGGAGGTAATGTATTTACACTATTTATTGATACAACATCCTTTGCAAGGGTTCAGGAAAATTATTTCTGATTTGAGAGAATACTAGAAATTAAGACATTTTTTGTGGATATCAGTGTTTGGTAGTCTTCCAAGAAATATTTTCTAATGAAGGTAATTAAATTCATGTATGTTTCTCTTCACATGTGGACCATTTTATATTGAGTTTCTAAATTAGTGGTTTGTATTAGCCACTAATCCAAAAAAAATTAAACATAGCACCACCACATATAAAAAGGAATTTAATGTAAACCTTATCCAATGATACTGAGCAGTGACAAGGACCTAGATACGAATCTCCAACTGCTTTGACTATTAGTGGCTTTTGGAACTTGCTGCAGTGATAATAAAATTCATTATAACAAAATGTCTTGAGGCTGTAAAATTGCTTGATGGGTATTACTCATTCCTGTGATAATAAATTATTGAATTGAGATCAGACATCACTCACACACAAGTGTGGGAACTGGGGTGATGGCAGTCATAGCTGCTCTTCTGGTCTCGTAAATTAAGCATCTCTGCTGGTGACAAATGAATGCTTACTGTGAAACTCAAGACAACGTAGTCAACCCATTATTACAACAGCATTATGATGTCACTCATTCAATCTTGGTAGCTTAGTGCTAGAATTATGGGAGACATTTAATGTTCTTATGAAATAATTATGTCATTGTTCTCCTAAAAAAATGATGAAAAGAATTTATCTAAATACAAACAATTTCAAGAAATAAGTATTTATGTACAAGAAAACAACTTAGACAATTAACTATATATGACACTTGGTAAAATAATAAATGTATGAACTGACATAAATTGTCTCCACTGCATTATATTACAGTTAGGACCTTAATAAAAGCAGTATAATGAATGAGATGAATATGTGATGTTCAGTTAACAAAAATTTCATGGGTACTCATGATAAAATTAGTTCAGGAAATAGGACATTAGGATATGATTTCCTATATGTTTCCATGTAATTATCCTTATTTTGGGGCATACATTTTGCAGAGCATTTTACAATAAAATGACCAGCAACCTATGAATTTATTTTTGTTTTTAGATTATTATGGCTATTAGTAATGTACCAATATTATGGCCGTTAGTAATGTACCAATATTATGGCTGTTAGTAATGTACCAATATTATGTCTGTTTAATATACCAATATTATGGCTGTTAGCAATGTACCAATATTATGGCTCTTAGTAATATACCAATATTATGGCTCCTAGTAATGTACCAATATTATGGCTTTTAGTAATATACCAATATTATGGCTCTTAGTAATATACCAATATTATGTCTGTTAGCAATGTACCAATATTATGGCTCTTAGCAATATACCAATATTATAGCTTTTAGTAATATACCAATAGTATGGGTCTTAGTAATGTACCAATGTACTAATGTGGGTTTTGTAAAAAGCTAAATTATACTGAGGTTTCACTAGCAATCACCCTTTGAAATGTTTTATTAAGCGATAGTTGATTGATATATGCTGTGCCCAGCTTAGAGTTCAATTACATGCTCTACCCTTGTTTTTACCAGGCAATGGTACACTGATTGGTGCATCAGCCAATGTGGTTTGTGCAGGAATTGCAGAGCAACATGGATATGGCTTCACGTTTATGGAGTTCTTTAAGTACGTGTCTGGCCATTATTTCTCATCACATATACACCTTTGTCACATACAAGTAATTATTTCACATTTTCCACTGTATTGTAGGTATCTGAAGACTATTTGTGCTGGCAGATCAGGATCTATGTTGTTTGTTGTACTGATTTGTTAGGAGTTAACAAACTGCATAAACCCAGATCTGCCAGTACATCAAGTGATGGCAGATCTGGGTCTATGCAGTTTGCAGTTGGACCCAACTTGTAAGGAAGTATATACGGTTCTTTTTTTGAATTCATTCATTTTCATGAGGAGCAAATATTCGTGGTTTTGCAAACATGGCATTTAATCAGGACTTAAATCAGTGGATTGGAGAGGAGGATACTATTATTTTTACAGATTTATAATTGTTTGACCTACATATTTGTGAGGGAGCTGTGGTAGCTAAGTTGGTAAAGCATCAGACTCGTAATCCAAGAGTTGTGGGTTCGATACATGTCCAGGCCAGCCAGGGTTAGCTGCCTCAGTGTCTTTTGGAAAGGCACTTGGCTTCCATTTCCTTGGCATGATACAGTCAATAATGTATTAAAAGAGCTGTTAAAACCACCAAAAACAAACGACCCATACATATTTGTGCTTTGTGGCAGCCAACGAATTTACAAAAGTCAGGAGCCCATGAATAAAACTGAAACCATAGTATACACTTGTACCATTTTTAGGCATACAATCCTAAAATTGTACATCTCTGAATTAATACATTGAATACATTAGCAAAATTCCTAAGGTTATATATCTTTGTTAGTAAACAAGTTACACTATTTCAAAATAAAAGAACGGAAACAATTTAAAGTTATTGCATATGGATACAAAGTTAATAAATATCTAATAAATTTCAGTACATTTATTGACCTAGGAAAATAAACCAATCAGGGATGGACAAAAAGATATATTTTCATATAAAAGTCCATTCATTTTACTAAAATAAATTTTAAAATATTAGACCCTGAGTATAAGTGTTGCATTCTGTAGTAAATTACAAGTTTTTTTGTTATTATGCAAATTGTATGTTTTCAACCTTATGTAATAAAATATTTGTCATTATATTGAAGTGTATTTCCATAACATGTACCACTCCCTCATTATAACACTGTTCATTGGAGCTATGGATTATGTCGAGGTATAGTGAAAGTGAACCTTGTAATGAAATATATACATATAATTTTACTACTACATAATAAAATGGTGTCCATGATCATGACCATCCCGATCTTATAAAAGGAACTGTGTTATAATGAAGGGCCTTATAGTAAGGGAGTGCTGTCATTTTTATTTTAAAAATATTTGACTAGTTCAATTTGTCTACTTTTCCAGGGTTGGATTTCCCATGATGCTTGTCACTAACCTTGCAGCTACAGTATATCTTGTTATTTGTCATGTGGGATTTTCATGGCACTACTTTTAAACAATCAAGGATGCTCACTTTTATGAAATTAACATTTATTCAACAGCTGGAAATAATGAGATGTTTACATAATGTTAGCATCATGTTATTACTTGTTACCTCAATAGTAGCAGATTGCCATAAATGCTGGGAGAGACTAAAAATAAGGTAATGTTATTGCACCTTCTTCCTTTAAGTGATTACAAATCTTCAGTGTAAAGCAAAGCAACAACTACCACAGTAAATGAAAATCATAAAGTCTAAGAAAGGTACATGACACCTTCTGAAATAAAAAGATTTACAATATGCACTGGCTCTACAAACTTGCTGTTTTAAAGGTGATCCGAGTACGAGTCTTACTGATGACAGCTTACTCAGCAAAATAAGTTTTTTTCAATGCATCTTATAAGTTTATGGTCTTTGACCAGTGTAAACTTGCTGACTTTTCAATACTCATTCTGCAATTATTTTAAGGATGTTTGATGACTGGGCATTGTTCCCTGACCATTTCTGTGTGTAATGGCTCATATTTTGGACCATATATTTTACTGAGTCCAGTTAAACAAACTATACAGCAACTGATAAATATTTTGGCATTATTGGATTGTTCTGATTCTCTTTGTAAAGTAGTCTGATATTCAAAGAATTAAATACAAAAGCAATTTACCACGGATCATTCCCAAGACATGATTACAAATTAGCACCTTTTTTCATGATTTTGCATGCACATGTGTGAATAATTAAGAAAGCATTTTTTATGGACATGAAATGAGATTTTTATTACAAGTACCAGAATGTTCTCAGATAACAATTTCTTATAATGTTGTGCTCCTTCCAAAGCCCTGATTTCAAATATTGGGTTATGATTTCATGACATGATTGATTGAGAGAGAGAGAGACTAAACATTGTTTTAATTTCACTTTCATATTATTTCTTAACTTGATATGATTTCATTCATCCCACCTGTATGCTCAGAAAAATATTAAATCCTGATGAGTAGCTATATCATTGAAACATTCAATATAAATTTTTATTTCACATTTAATTTTTCACCTTGCATTTCATTTTTGATCAACTGGAATGGTAAATTTAGACTTAATATGGAATCATATCCATGCTTTTTTTTCTGAAAATATATAAGCATAATGTGAAATTAAGAAATCTTTTGTAACATGTCAACACTTTTTTTTATGATTTATATCTTGTGCATGCAATATATGATAACTCATGGTTATGTCATTAGAAAATATGTAATGTTATGTTTGATTATACATGCATATTTGTTTTAATAAACCATGTAATGTTATGTTTGATTATACATGCATTTTTGTCTTAATAAACCCTGTAAAACATTTCCATTGTGTATTTCATCTGATTTTATTACTTTATTTAATTAAGCATGTTTAGACTGTGAGGTAACCTAAATCTTGAATAATAATAATAATAATAATAATAATAATAATAATAATAATAATAATAGTGAAAACTGCTTTCAAATTGACAGACCAGTTACCATCCCTTCTGTTGCAAAATGTTATCTCTCTCGAGGTCATTACATTAAATAACACTGTGCATGAAAAATGTGTTATTTCATCACAGTTGGTCTTGCATAACAGTGGTCGTTCATCACAGGTGGTCTTGCATAACAGTGGTCTTTCATGGCAGGTTTTACAGTAATATCATTATTAGAATTATTATTTTGAGCTATTACTCGGAAACACAGTAATGATGCTGAATAGATGCAATGAATGTACATAGAATTGAATTGTACAAGTAGTCCATTCAAATTTTTTTTCCTGTAAAATCATGAAAGGTTGAAAATAAAAACAAAACACAAAATAGTAAGGCTATTCACACATATACACAAATGGAAGATAAAAATACAGTGCTTAAGAAAAAAATTAAGCAAACTGTATGTATGTACTTAATATGTATGTATCAGGGTTTCCCATAGGATGTATGTATCAGGGTTTCCCGTAGTATTTAAAACTGAAGGATCTTTGACTCTTGGACTGAAATTTCCAAGAGTCAAAATGTGAAGTAAAGGAGTCAAAATCTTAAACCTGAGAGTCATGAGAACGACATGGAGAAAGAAAACACACTTTTAAAATTTATTTACATTTATTGTCCAACATAGAATCATCAAAGAGTCTTGTTTAATACATAAACAACACAATTATAACGTATAATATCAAGAGGAGTCCAAAAGGAAATTGAAACATCATATATAACATTGAAATGCCTGATGCACTAGTTGTTTTTTCTGTCGATGTTTCTATAACATGTTTCATCATCTGACACTTTTCTTTCATGATTCTACCTTGCACAATGCACCAATGTTCTGGGTTGCAATTTGAATGTCTATCAAATGCACACTTTCGTACATTTGTACTCCCCATGGATTTTTCATTTTTACATCTTTGCACCATGTGAAAAACGCAATTATCTGTCCATCATTATTCACATGTTTCAATCCAAGGGAACTCTTTTTGCCATGCAGCCCTGAATTTTTGTGTGCATTTTGAAGGAGTGTCTTCTTTCCATTTCTTACTGACATGTTCATTTTCACAGTCTGAGTCAGTCTCATAAAAATGATCAGATATGAAAAAATTCACTTATATACCAGAAGTGAAACCAATTATATAGAGAATCAAATGAAATAAACAATTACAACAAGTTTTTCATCGATAGTATAGCATCATCAAAAGAAACACATGGTACTTACCACAATCAATTCTCTTTGATTTCTGTCTGACATTCTTAATTTCAAGTCATCACAGCCAATTTCTTACTTTATAAAGAGGTGTTAAATTCCAATTATCTCAATCAGTGTCAATCAAATAATCCATTTATCTCCTCAAAACAAAAGATCAAAGTCGACATCTATGTCAATTATCAGACAGTCCTACACAGCCCTTACAACTTCTCATTGGAACAATGCTATTTGATTAGCAGGTCAAGCAGGTGCATAGGCTTTGACATTCAAACAGCAAGAAGGTCAAAGGTTATTATATGGTGCTGTTTATAGTGCTTGACACTTAAGTCGGAATTTCCAAGAGTCAAACTGATGCATAGGGCAGACTGCACATGCGTCAGTTTCGGGTCAATATGAAATCCACACATCAAAACCCAGGAGTACGAGTCAAAGGGAAACCCGTATGTATGTATACATGTTTGTATGAATGTATACATGTATGTATGCATGCATGAACATATGTATGTATACATGCATCATTGATTATATATTTGTGTGCGAGTAGCTGAGCCCCATGACCGACTGTAGCTATTACAAATGTAAAATAAACATAATTTTGCAATTTCATGTCCAGTCATTGTGATCTTCAATCTACTGATTGCAGCCTAATGCAGGTATGAATTTGATAAAAACTGGGTGCAGGAAACTTGAGGAAAGTAGATTTATTATGTGGAGCCAAAGCTGACAATTTTAGCTCTTGTAACTTTTAACTTTTAACTTTTCAGCTTGAGAATCAATAGGGAGGTGCCCCTGCCCCAGTGTAGACTATCTTTAAAGTTTGATGAAAATTGGATCCAGGAAACTTGACTTATCCAGCAAACACAAAAAATTTTTAATGTTGGCTCCAATGACCTCAACCTTTCACCTCTCAGCCTCAGAATCAATAGGGAGTTGTACCTGCCCAAGTGTAGTCTACCTATAAAGTTTTATGAAAATCAGGCCAAGGAAACTTGTCATGCAGAAAGGAAAATCACATTTTCAGCTCCAGTGACCCAGACCTTGGACCAAGCAGACCCTAAATCAATAGGCTTCTGCCTTTACCATGGGCAAAGCACATATAGGGTTTGAGTAAAAAAGACCTCAGCAAACTAAAGTTATGTTGTAGAAAGCACTTTGTCTAGATGGATGGATAAATTTACATCAATATTGCTATATCTCCCTGCACTTTTGGTTGGGGGATACAAACTGACAAAGTATTGTTACAAATAAAAACTGACAAAATATCGTTACAAATAAAAACTGACAAAATATCATTACAAATAAAAACTGACAAAATATTGTTACAAAATATTATGACCAACACTGGCCTACTAGCCTGGCAGGGAGGATTTTGGGAAAATGTCCTCAATACAAAGTCTACCTTATCGTTTGATTGTTGTAAAACAAAACTGATGATAGAAAGAAAATCCAATGGATTAATAAATAATGGCTTAGATAAGGTGTATCTTTTGTTAATTTCTATAAATTGTTCTACTTAAATGTATGCATCTTATATTCTAATTTTTTTTCATCTGATTTGCATTATTTTGCAAGGGGAAGAACTCTATGTAACCTCAAACCTGTGATTTTCAATAGTTAGTATGAATAGTTCGCGATTAGAGAGAGATGAAAGGTATTTTAAAACAAAAAACAATTGATTACATAACATGAATTGAGAACTATTTATAACTGCACTGAATTTCATTAATATGCACATATTTTGATCATAATAAAACTCACTGGATATCTTGATTATATAAGCCTACTAAGTTTGATAATAATCTGATCAGAAATTGTCCTAAGTGCTGACTAGCTCAGCCAATCAGATGCAAGATTACCACATCAATATGTGGTAATCTTGTTCATAACTGTAGTCATCTAAGATATTAATGATTTAAATCTTATTTATTGAGTTTACTCAAAATCAGATCAGAAATAGGGGTAGTCTCTAGAGCAAAAACAAGGCCAGCCATCCAGATGCACGATACATGACCTCATTGTGTGAATCTCAATAATTATTGAACTTGTGCAAGATCTTGATCATATAAGATTATATTCCAAGTTTGATATAAAAAAATCAGATCAGAAATATGGTCTCCAGAGTGGTAACATGCTCATCCAATCAGATGTAGAATCACCTCCCATTATTATGTGTGGATCTTGCTCATTACTGAACCTGTCTGAGATCTTGATGATATAAGTATATATCCCAAGTTTGATAAAAATAGGATTAAAAAAATATGACTTCCAGAGTGGTAATAAGTTCAGCCAATCAGATGAAAGATTGCTGGATCTTACTCATAATCAAACTCATGTCAGATCTTAATGATACAAGCAAAGATTCCAAGTTTGATCAAAATTGGATCAGAAATATGGACTCCAGAGTAGTAACAAGCAATTGTTGACAGATGGATGATGCATGACGGATGCAGGGCCATACCATAAGCTCACTTGCCTTATGGCCAGGTGAGCTAAAAATCTGGCAAAATTGCTAGAGCAAGAAAAGTATATCACTGTGACCTACTTTTGACTGTGCTGCATACCCACCAAGATGAATACACCAATCAAGTTTCATGAATGTACATATAACAGTGTCAGCGAAACAGCTAAATGCAGGGAACCTTTGTGATTCAGTTGTTAAGGCAATGGACTCGTGACCGGAAGGGTATGGGTTCGATTCTCACAACTGGATGAAACCAAATCGACTACATTGGTTTGTCCTTGAGCAAGTCAATTTACTGTATTTACCTGTGCATTATATAACCTTAAAAATATCAAAATTGGATGAGAAACCAGTTGTTAGAGTAAAATATATTTCTTCAATAACACTTACCCAATCATAATACGTTAGGAATACATCCATTACTTTGTAAATCCAGCCCTCCCAAGCTAAAAAAAAAAAGACATTCATCATGTCTTTTGGCTTACTTTTGCAACAGAAGTGTTAAAAAGTCATATGCTTGCCAAGGTAGAAGTCAGTCTAGAGTGGTCTCCCCTTGGATAGACTAGTAAAATCCTGTTAATAGTCGGTTACTACTGGAGCAGATGTGCACGCTTTTCCAAGGATGTAACTGCAGGGAGGGCTTGGGAGGATGTGCCTATATTATAATTGGGCAAGTATTATCACAGAAACATATTTTACTCAAAAAAATTTGTTCCTTATTCCAATATGTTACCCAATCATAATATGTTAGGAGAATAAGAGGGAGTTACATCCCCTTACTCTGGAGTTGGCCATGTCTTTGGTCTCTTAATGTACATAAAGCAGCTTTGAGTTTTGTGGGAGATACAGGCTAGGTTTTGTGTGAGATACAGGATAGGTTTTGTGCGAGATACAGGCTAGGCTAGGTTTTGTGTGAGATACAGGGTAGCACATGGTTCATGCATGTATGCGGTTAAGAGAAAAAAATGCTCACTCCCACAAACCAACAGAAGTTGAGTGACCCATGTTGTATGAAGCTGCAGAACGATCTGGGAAGGTAGCCTGTTATGTTGCTGGTATAGGTCCCACCAGATCAAACTGAATCCTTTCGGATGAAAGGCCTTTGATGAAAGATCGTGAAAATGCCATCTCTGACCTCCTTCTAATGGCTTGGATGATGCCAGTTAGCAAGCAGTTGTGCTTGAATGATATGCTAGTGGCAACCTCCCTAACCTCATGAGCCAATATATACAAAAACTTAAACAGGACTCGAGTTAGTTCTTTGTAGGTTGAGCGGATAGCCCATTATATCCAGGATGACAGAACCTGAGCAAAAATATCATCCCTTCTCTCTGATCACCTCAGAAGACTTTAAAGCTGAAAGGTCTCCTGTAGATGTCCCTGCAATGAAGGGTCCAAAGAAGACAGTGCTGTCAAGACAAAGGGCTGATCCCCATAAGGGGGAGCCTATTCTTGACAATGAATGCTGGAGTATCGTGAGATAAATCAAACCATAATGGCAGAATTGCAGATAGTTCACTTTGACTGTTAAGGCATGTATCTTCAGACATTCTGCCTGTTTTAGCTAAGGTGACTAGGAAGCAGGTCTTGTATACGAGTCGAGTCAAGAACATGGTACAAATGGTGCTTTAATCAACTAAAGCCTTCAGTCATGACAAAAAAAAATTCGCAAGGAGGGTGGAGAAGTCTTTGTTCTGTCCTATATCCTGCTTTCCATGAGAGCAAAATGCATCAGAGATCATGGAACGGTGGCCCTTGATTGTGATGGGAGCTAACTTCTTGAACAGTATATAAGGAAATTAGCTATTTTTGGTACTGAGTCTTTAAGGAAAATGTGCCCTGCTCACACCACTGGGATAAAACTTTCCAGTTCCCTCATAGACTTCCAAAGTTAGGCATCATGTGCTAGCAAATTTTGTCCTCCACTTGTTGAGGGAAATGTTTTTTCCTGAGGGCTTGTTTGATATCAGCCAGGTGTGCAGGTTTAACATATCTGGTTGACTTAGCAGGCACAAAGAATGCAAGACTGTCTTGGGAATCTCTGCCGCCAGATGGAAGAGGTAGCTGATCCATAATGTTTCCTGCTTGAGGTGAGTCATCAGGACTAGTGGGCACTCAGATTTCCTCACTTCTGCAAGACTTGGAAATCTGAGGGGTAATGGGAAAGGCGTGTTTAGTGAGACCATTCCAATTTAAAAACAGGCATCAGCTACTCAACTGCGGACTGTGGGGTAAAATTACCATGCAGTTTGGATCAGATGATTCAGTTGAGAGCCTGAGCATGCTTGGGATGTGGCAGACTTGAATATGGATCTGTCAACAAGAACACCACCGAAGAAAATCCCAAATCGAAAGGCAGAGGTCTATGGACTGGGTTCTCTCTTGCCTTCTAAAGTAATAGGCGAGACGAATAATGAGAGCACCTTTTCCAGATAACATCTCCTGCTGTGATCAAAAGGCATTCACTATGGCCTTCATTTTTTGGGGACCGATGCATGTGGAGCATTCCTGAAGGGGCCAAACCCTGCTCACTTGGAAGGAGTGTATGAGCCAGGTGAGCTTAAAACCAAAACCTGAATGAAATGTAAACTTAATGTAATCACTTAAGCATTAAAAGCAATTACTGTGACCTACTTTTGCCTGTGGTGAATAGTACACTCCAAGATGAATCACCCATTAAAGTTTCAAGACTGTACATACAACAGTGTCAAAGAAACTGAGTTAAAAGCAAAAAGGGCCTAATGTAATCACTGGAGTGTGAAAAGAAGATCCTTGTGACCTACTTTTGCCTATGTTGAGTAATACCCTCCAAGATGAATCTACTCATTAAGTTTCATGGCAGTACATACAACAGTGTCAGAAAAACTGAGCTAAATGCAAAAATTTAACACTGACGCCAACTCTAATGATGACAATGACGTCAGGAAAGTAATCATTATTTTTTTTCTTATGCTTTGCAGGTAAGATAAAAAAATGGGATAAATTAATGTAAAACCTTATACCAATTTAGTATCAATCATGGAAGTCCTTTAAAAGTTATTGAGCAAATTTGAAATTTGCAAAGGACAAGAGGTGATAAGATGTGATGTTATGTGATGGATGGATATATACACTATATTTCTCCCTCTGTGAATATGGCAGAGGAATAAAAAGCATAGACAGACACTGGTACAGATATATGAAATGGTTACTTCATTTTGATGCACTGATGTGGTGTTATCATATTCACATACAAACACTGCAGAGTGACCAATGAAACTGATTGTTTCATTGCAAAAAATAATCACCTAGCCTGGTATTCTTGAAACTTTTCATCACAAAAATCAAGTTCAAGTTAAACGTAAGAAAATTTTGATTGTCTGTAACTTTTATTAGAATAAAGTCTGAGTCACAGAACTTTCACCATTTGCATAAGTTTTGGTTCCTCTATCAGCATGTCAAATTTCAATAACATACATATACTCCAAGTGCCATATCCAAATTTTAATAATGTACATATACTCCAAGTGCCATATCCAAATTTCATTAACGTATATATACTCCAAGTGCCATATCTATATTTCAATAACATACATATACTCAAAGTGCCATATCCAAATTTCAATAACATACATATAATCCAAGTGCCATATCCAAATTTCAGTAATGTACATATACTCTAAGTGCCATATTGATATTTCAATAATGTACATATGCTCCAAGTGCCATATCCAAATATCAATAACATACATATAATCCAAGTGCCATATCCAAATTTCAATAACGTACATATACTCCAAGTGCCATATCCAAATTTCAATAACGTACATATACTCCTAGTGCCATATCCAAATTTCAATAACGTACATATACTCCATGTGCCATATTGAAATTACAGTAACGTACATGTACTCCAAGTGCCATATCCAAATTTCAATAACCTACATATACTCCAAGTGTCATATCCAAATTTCAATTACATACATATACTCCAAGTGCCATATCCAAATTTCAATAACATACATATACTCCAAGTGCCATATCCAAATTTTAGGTTTTGAGCTTGAGCTTGAATTTCTCACTCAAAAAGTTTCAAGAATATGGGTCCTAGTGCATGAAAATAACATATACTGTTTGAAATATCTGAGTTTTTCAACCAAAAGAAGATAGTTTTACTTCTATTAAGAATAATAAATATACATTTTATCAAGGTCCACCAAACTTCAAAATCAGATGGTAACCTGGTGAGCTACTAGGATAAGTATCTGGTAGCCCTTTTAAAATTCAGTAGCCCAGAATAGGCACTTTAATATAAAACTAAAAGCTTGAACTCTTGCTTTGTTTCTTGTTACGAGCCCTTAATACCCATTCTCCTTGGTGAAATATTTTTGTAGTTATATTTTGAGAGAACGGTTGTAGCCCACTAGGCTACCTAAATTTTACATATTGTAGCCCAGACCTAGCATTCTGGTAGCCCATGGGCACAAGAACTGTTTGACCCTGAATTTGCCAGATTGGATCCATCTTTTCTAGTCAGTGTGCAGCAAGTTTCCAAAAAGTACCATGTATCTGTAATACTGTGGTTTCGTAAAAAAAAAAAATTTGGGGGGTACTTGAAATTCATGGATTTGCCTCTTTCAAACTTTGAATATTTATCAGCATTTAATTTTGAGGATTATCCTCTATAATTATCCCAAAAAAAAATACAAAGAGCAAAACTATGCCCATAATAAAGGCTGGTTGATTTAATGGTCGTTAAAACAACACTACCACCAGTATGAGCAAAAATCAAACACCAAGATCAATCCCTTACACTGTGTTTTCATCTAAGTGCTCAACATCAAACAGAGCAGACGCAACCAACAACACTAAGCTAAGTGGTTACTGAAGCACATCTGTATGATCTTTTACTTAAACCCCTGTTCATAAAGTTGCACCATCAGTATGTTCCAACAATCATGGAATTATCACAGTAGCTGAAGAGAGGTAAAATTCAAGTTATGTGGGTAATTTCATAATTCCATTTTGTGAACCAAACATGTGACCAACAGCGCATTGCTCAATGTAGTCAGCAGACTGTGGCAATCTTTACTGTGTACAAAGCCATCAAAACATGAAGATGCTAGCTAAACTGAAAGACACTATGTCTGGAACCACTCCTTTATTTGTGTCTGCTTTGAGTATGGACAAACTCCAACTATTAGACTTGGCAAAAAACACTACAAAGAAGAACTGAAATCACTCTTCCACTGACATGTAAAACAGATCATACAGACCATGAGGGAAATAGGAAGATGTTACTGATGAAGATCAATGCACTTTATCAGTTGACCTTAAAACATGAAAATTCAAGCCGATTCATGCTAAATGGATAATTGCAGCTCATTAGAAAATGTCAGAGACATCAGACCTAATAATCCTGGCTTTGAAACAACATGATTTGTGTAATTCTGTAATGTTGGGATTATTATGCAACAAACATTTGTGTGTACCAGGACAGTTGATTGACATGATGTTTATTCAGTGGTTTGGTCTGAAAATCAGTGACATGAGCTTTAGTAATTTGTGTAACATATACACAGTGTATAATTAGTACTTGTACTTCAACCAATAGGTCTAGTATTTTACATGCTTTAAGCAATAGGTCCAATATTTTAAATGCTCCAAGCAATAGGTCTAGTATTTTACATGCTTCAAGCAATAGGTTTAGTATTTTACATGTTTCAAGCAATAGGTTTAGTATTTTACATGCTTCAAGCAATAGATCTAGTATTTTACATGCTTCAAGCAATAGGTTTAGTATTTTACATGCTTCAAGCAATAGGTTTAGTATTTTGCATGCTTCAAGCAATAGGTCTAGTATTTTACATGCTTCAAGCAATAGATCTAGTATTTTACATGCTTCAAGCAATAGATCTAGTATTTTGCATGTTTCAAGCAATAGGTCTAGTATTTTGCATGTTTCAAGCAATAGGTCTAGTATTTTACTTCTTCAAGCAACAGATCTAGTATTTTGCATGCTTCAAGCAATAGGTCTAGTATTTTACATTCTTCAAGCAATAGGTCTAGTATTTTACATGCTTCAAGCAATAGGTCTAGTATCTTACAGGGTCCAAGCAATAGGTCTAGTATTTTACATGCTTCAAGCAATAGGTCTAGTATTTTATAGGCTTCAAGCAATAGGTCTAGTATTTTACATCTTGTTGTTCCTTGGAATTAAAAATGTGTGAATAATACTAGATGTGCTTCTTAGGAGTATTCAAATTTAAACAGGAAAGTCTGCTACCTGTAATTAGAAATATAAATGTTTGCCACCTGTAATAAGAAATATCAAAGTTTGCTATCTGTAATTAGAAATATAAATGTTTGCATTTATCTATGCTTTCTGTAGATTATGTATTCAGATGGATCATGACTGTGGTTAAATCTTAAATCACAGAGGACTGCAGAGAATAAAGTGCAATTATTTCATACAAGTATTTTTGACAGAAGTTTAATCTAAATAAAGGAACAATGTAAATAAGCATTCAATCTAACTTTTTGTAGATCATTTCATTATTTATTCTTTCATTTTCAATAACACTAGTACTTATTTACTATATGCTCTTTCTCTTTTCTTTCTATCCTTATTGATCTCACAACACATCAGTTTAGGCAGCAAGTAGAACTGACAGTTACTGGATACTGTAAACATACATGTGGACTGGAAAAATATAAAATGCTTTATAATTCTTTTATAATTTTGTTTGTCAAAATGGGAAGAAGAAAAAAAAGCAAAGACATGTAAAATATAATATTTTATTACAGTAATCAAGTTGAATTAACAAATAGCTGAGCTTGTTTATCACTTGAAATGTATCAATATCAGTAAGATAATTGGGGGAGGGAGGCTTGCTGCATCACATGTGGCTAACTTTTTGTTGGATCTTTACATTCGTGATTCAGAGCAACCATGAAATCCACAAACACTGGTACCCCATGAAAAAAAGTGAAACCACAGCATACTTCTCCCTCGATAACTTGTGCCTGGATAACTCGTGAACCTGCTTATAATGTGGGCTCAGGCATGGATCCCATTTTTTTACATAGAAAATACCCCCAAAATTTGCCCCAAATTTGTTGAACATGAAGACAATTGCGCTCAAAACTAGTAAATGAAACTTCGATATATCGCTAGTTTTATGGTTGAAAACGGCAGTTAGTGCATAGAAATCTGATTCAACATCATGAAATTTGCAACTTTTAATAAGAAGTCATATATTTTGTTAAGTTTTCTACACAAAATTTTTTTAGTACACTGTAAATAACAATATTAGACAATATTTTGATCCATGAAAATGTCAGTAATGTCTACTGGTGGCAGTACTTTAAGAAATAAATGCCAATTAAATAAGTTTTGTAAAGTGAAATTCGTATTTTAATTCTATCTTTTAATTTGGTTTCAGTGTGATCATCATAAATGCTATATGCCATCTTGTATTAAAATGTGAAAAGTGTAAATCTACCCTCACAGCTATGTCCGCGAGTGTTTCTGAGAACCTAATTAAGTGCTGACTGTGTTTTGATCCCTGATTTGTGAAAGTGTTTGTTGTATTGTTACAATCAATTAAAAGCAGACCAGCTTTGTATTATCACATTAATTATGTCTTTTGAATCAAATCAAATAAATGGAGTGGAATAGTTAAAAAAAAGATTTAAAGGCATGCAAATCCTACCTGTCTAAGAGCTAGCTGTCATGATAGTGTCAAGTCAATTCATTTCAATTGACCAGTTGAACACTGTTATAAATATTATGATGTACGTAACATAATTAAAGCATCAAAGATTAATCAGTGGTTTATCCTACTAATTCAGAAATGTGATCAAAGATAGCAAGAGAAGCAAAGCGAAAGGAGTATTCAGTGCAAAAAAAGCTTCGTTCAACATATACAGTTCATTATGGAGAAGCGAGTCCCAAAGTTTGTAGTGAACTTAAAGTTCCCAAATTGGCACTCAGAGGTTTGCTCAAGGAGGAGCAGAAATTTCACTATTACTTGCAATGAAATCATGGCATCAGTATTTTACTAATAGAACGGTTGTTGTTTCATGAATTAAATGTTCCTACTTTTTGAAAAAAGGAAATCGTGCTTTGTTGTGAATCAACAATAACACTCGAATATATCCACATTCACATGCAAAACAGTGATGTAATACACAATATTTTCATAGGTACATGTGAATGAGTCTTAGAACCTCTTGGAGTAATGTTTATAATGATATTTCAAAGGTAGGTTTTCTTGAAAATAAAGGTAATTTATACAGAAAAGCGAACAACTTCATTAGAAAAAGCATTTTATTGACAATTATTCCAATGCAAATATAAAACGAGTATTAAACAATCTAACAGCCCCCCCCCCCCCTATCATCTCATTGTCAATGTCCAGCAGGGATGGCATCCCCTTCTTAAATTTTCAGAGGTACTTTGGTAACTGGTGCCCTCACTTAAACTGCGGTCTGTGTTTTTGGACCCCTTTGTGCACAAGTTATTGAGGGAAAGGTGTAATTAATTCTAAAAATAACACAACAAGAATTAAAGTTCCTGCTTTTATTTAGTACAGCAAAATGAAATGCAACACTGATGTCTCCTGTGTTATACCACCTCTGTCAAGTTTCTTGCATTTTCTTTCATTAAAGTGAGTCATGTGGACACCTGGTAAGAGACCATACTTGGTTAGTAGGTAACATACCATGTCTGTGTGGCTTGGCATCACCAACAACACCCTTTTGTCATGAAGTTGCACAGCATTTCCTAATCTTGCTTTCATATAAGAATCATATCAATAATTAAGTGAAAAAGATTAGTCAATGTCGTAGGTGGGATAAATTTGTAGCATGGTTTCTAAGTAATTCAGTACAAAAAAGTATAATGTCAGTGGAAAACAAACATGGGTACAGTGCAAGTACATCATCTGGTACATTTCCAATTGATTCTGTATTCCATACTGAGTCACTAACAAAACATACATCTAATATTATGAGCACAGTAATGGATTTATCTGTAGGTGGACTATAGACAGATGCTTGAAGATGTGCACCATTATCTCAGACTTTTTTAATTAGCTCTCAACAATCACATATCACTGACTTGTGGAAGATAATGGGAAATTCTGTGGAAATCAGTCATCATTATCCCTTTGTCTCACATTTCGTGCCCCTGAGCCCAGTTTCCTTCTTTTAAATGTAACCGTCTCTTCTTTACCACTACCAAGGGAGGCCACTCTTTTCTCCTTGAATTTAATCCTGGGCTCCTCTGTCACACTAGGAATTGGAATTGTTTCATAAGTTTCTTGCTTTCCTGGCAACTCCATATCAACTTGTTCACTGCAAGAAATTGGGATGATGAAAAATCGCTTGAGCAAATAGTTTTTAAAATCAATATTAAATGGTATATTAAAGAAAAGAATTCACAATTTCCTGCTTATCTTCTCTGCTAAACAAATTTCTCATGGACAGTGTTGGCTACAGTATTAAAGACTCATAAATACGCTGAAACTGTGAAATTTATGATCTTAAATTTTTTTAAAGTACATAACAAAATCTCAAGATGCCTGGATGATTGTATTTTACAAAAAGAAGTTCTGATCCGAAAGAGATGAGTATATGTTTTTGCAACATTTTCCTGCAAAACAGGCATGCAATTTTGTTTGTAATTTTGGTTATATGTTAATTTAAAGATTGAGTTTTAATTTTTAAGTAGCCAACATGCAAACAAATTATTTAAGCATTCTAAATTTGCATGTGAGCTTCTTATGTTTATAACAATAATTATACCATAATTTGGTATGTATAACACGCACTTTTTATACATATTTTTCCTATATTTGCACATGAGCATTTTATGGTAGAGCAAAAAAAGTTTTTTATGGTGAATCGGATAAGAGGATCATGGCACTAAAGCTGCCTAAACACATCACGCCCTTGTGAAATAATGAATTCATTGCACTGTAACTACATTGTTACTAGCCTTATTTAAAAAATAACTATTGCTTACAAACCTCTGTAGTCCTGTTCTTTGATTGCTTATGTTAATAAACTAATTATATTTCACATCGTTGTGTAGTTTTTGTTCTGTGACTCAACCGGAAATACACACAAGACTGGTAACTTGTTCATCTACTCCGTCATGAATACTTTGAAGCTATGCAAAATACTGTAGTATCATTTATTTTCGTGGGGCTCAATTTTCGTGGTTTTGTAAAAAAAGGCATTTTCGTGGGTACTTAAATTTGTGGTTTTGCCTGTCAAAGTTTGCATATTAATAAGTATTTAATTTCATGGTTTAACCTCTACAAATACCCAAAAGAAAGAATACAAAAGAATAAAATTATGCCGACGCAAATGGCGGTCACTTGAATGTATAAAACAATACTACCACCTGTATGAGCACAAATCAAAGACCTGACAAGTTCAATAATTACCGAGTGAATAAGATCAGTCGAAGCCGATGCAGTCAACAGCACTAAAACAATACTACCACCTCTAGTAGCACAAATAAAACACCTGTCAAGATTAATCCCTTACACCGTGTTTTCGTCTGAGTACATCAAAGGAAGCTGACGCAGCCAACAATACTAAGCCAATCGGTTATTAAAGTACATATGAATGATCTCTTACTTAAACCACTGTCGATCAAGTTGCACCATCAGTACTTTCTGATGATCATGGCGTTAACACAGTGGCTTAAGAGTGGTAAAATTCAACTTAGACCCCCATCGGTTCCTGGACTTCCTAACCCGTCAGAAGCTGCGAGCATGGCGCAGGCGCTTGCTTACCAGGCAGCTAATGATGCAGTAGAACCCCTGCTTCAGTCACTGTCCCGGAAAAGAAAGCGAGGAGAGTACAACAGTTACAACGAGGAAATCCGGGCAAAGATAGCCAAATACTCCATCGATAATGGTGTTGCCAAGGCCGCCCGCAAATTCAGTAGCGATCTGAGTTGTACAATCAGTGAGACCACTGTACGAAGTATGCGGGACCAATTACATAAAGTTAAAAAAGCAAGATGGGCAAGAAGTTTCTAATCTACCCAAATCACCCCGGGGCAATCCTTTGATGTTAGGAATCATGCTTGATGCGGAGGTACAAGACTGGATCAAGAAAGTTAGAATTAATGGGGGAGTGGTCAATAATAGGATTGTAATGGCTGGGGCAGAGGCTGTGATCACCAAGCATGCTCGCAGCCAGCTGGCACGTTACAGTGGACACATCAGCATCACCAAACATTGGGCGAGGTCGCTACTTCGCCGTATGGGATTTGTTAAGCGGAAAGGAACAAAAAGCATAAAACAGCTGCCCTGTGACTTTGATGACATTAAGAAAACGTTCTTGGAGAAAGTTACAACTGTAGTGAAACAGCACAATATTCCAGACTCTCTTGTAATAAATTGGGATCAGACCGGGTGCCAACTTGTGCCAGGTGGCGATTGGACGATTGAAGCCCGTGGATCTAAGCGTCAGTTTCCGCACTTGATGACAAGAGGCAGATTACGATTTTACTAGCAATAACAAAATCCGGTACTCTCCTGCCCCCACAGGTCATTTACGCAGGGAAGACTGACAGATGCCTGCCTAAGGGCGTTCTTTTCCCTGACCACTGGGATGTGACTCAAACAGACTCACACTGGAGTAACGAAGAATTGATGATTCGTTATGTGGATAATGTCATCATTCCATATGTGAACAAAACACGTGACCGGCTGCCCCTTGCTCAATGCAATCAGCAAGCAGTGGCAATATTTGATGTGTTTAGAGCCCACCAAAGTGCAAAGATGCTAAGTAAATTGAAAGACAGTGGAATCACTCCTTTGTTTGTGCCTGCCTCATGTACAGACCGACTTCAACCACTAGACTTGACAATAAATAAAGAGAACAAAGAACAATTAAAGTCACACTTCCATGATTGGTATGCTAAACAGGTCATGGACGCCATTATGGAAAAAGAAGGTGTTACTGGTGACAATCAGTGCACAGTATTAGTCAACCTTGCAACCTCATTAATCAAGCCAATTCACGCTGAATGGATAATTGCAGCTCATGCAACAATGAGTGAAAGATCAGACCTAATTATCAGTGGTTTTGAGAAAGCTGGACTTGTTTAATTCAGCAATTTGGGGATTATTTACCTGAGAAGCATTCGTGTGTACCATGAGACTTGATTGACATGATGTTGACACAGTGGCTTTGTCCGAAAATCTGTGAAGTGTGAGCTTTAATACTCTGCTGTAATTAGTGTATATACATAGTGTTTCATTAATAGTTATAGTATTTTACAGGATTGTTGTTCTTTTGGATTAAAAATGCATGGATAAAATGAAATGTGCTTTCAAGAGGATTTAAATTGATTTGAATAAGTATTAAATTTAATTTTCATATACTGTTATTTTGTAATATTCTTTCTTTCATTTTCAGTATTACTATTGTTTGAATACCTTATGCTTTTTCTCGTTTCTCTCTATCCTTATCTCACATATGGATTTACGGCAGTGAGTGTAAAATTACAGCTATCGGATACCTTATCGATATGTGTGCATTGAAACAATATAAAATGATTTATAATTCTTGTTTCAAAGGGTTAAAATAAAAACATTAAACAAACACATGTAAAAGCTAATATTTAATTACCAGATTACAGTATTGACATTTATTTATCACATACTAGTAGACACCGTAAGAAAACGGGGGGGGGGGGGGGGGGGGGGGGGGGGGGGGCGTGTGTGGATCACCATCATCCGTGGCTCATTTTTTGTTGGGGATTTAAATTCGTGGTTTGGGCCAACAACGAAAACCACGAAAATTGGTCCCCCACGAAAACTGATGATACTACAGTACTGCATTATAGTAACAGTGATACATATCATGTAACTAAAGAATAAGTTATTGTATCATATTGCAATTTTTTTGCTTTTCTTTGGAAAATAAATTTGGTGCTTCGTTTTATTTCTCAGCTTAAATCACAGTATTTGATCCTTTTTTGTGACTACACAGTGATAACTGCTTCATTGACTTGGCATGGTTTGTCAAGGTGATTTTAGCTGGCTTGATACTCTAAGCATAAGTACAATGCATTGTCTAGGTAAATTTGCAATTTACTTACATTTCTATGGAAAATAAATGTGGTTCTTTGTTTTATTTCTCATCTTAAATCACTGTATTTGATAATTTTTGTTACTATACAGTGATCAATGCTTCAATGACTCAGCATGGTGTTTTTCAAAGGTAATCTGTGCCAGCTAAAGCTGTGATGTGCCGAACATAATTATGATGCATTGTCTGGGTAAAATTTAGCTTACAGTCTGAGATATATTTCAGAGGTATCATGCAAGTCCAAGTAAGTATAAATACTGGACTTGAACTTTCACAAAACATCTTGTACTTAATCTTGAATCTGAATGAACATAGTTACACAAAATATCAACATGGACTATAGGAATTCCTACAATAAGAGAGACAAGCTAACCATTATAGCCACATACAAGTATTAAGCACTGACAAAAAAGAACAGAGAAACAGTCAAGCACTGTTTTATTGTAAACCAATCAAATGTCATTTAACAAATGACAATCAGTGCACTATCCAAAATGGCTAAATGTAAAATCATCAAGATTTTGAAATGCAGGATATCACATGCATGTTATATGTCAGAACTAAGTTTTTCACCTCATTCTTGGTCGAAAATCACAGTGCGCGATATACATTAGTGAGTGTTATACACACCAAAATATGGTACTCCAAAAATATGAATCCTAAGATTTATATTTGTAACTTGTTAATTTTTTAAAGAAATTATATGCTTTTTTGCAGACAGCTATTCTTCAGTTTTGGAAACAAGTTTAAGTTGGCTCCAGTAATTGAAGGTGGGATGAAATGAGGTCCAGTTATTGCATATAAGTCCAATGTACAGTTTACACTGTCTATAAAAGGAAAGAATAAATTGGTTGAGATATTGTATTTAGAATAGTAGACCTTTCTTCCCACAAAAGACATAGAAAATAAGCTTTCATAACCTTAACTGACATAATTAAAAGTCCTATTTCTTGATCTAATAGTAACACCAACCTTACAGGACTCTGTAATTTCTGGCGATAATGCTGTTCCAGAGCATGGGTGAATGTGCCATTTTTGATCTTTGTTTAAGAAAAAGAACATATTTGCAACAGCAGTAGTAAAGCTGTATATGGCCTTGCACAACCTCACACTTAGGCCAAAACACTTTACCACCCTTCGTTGATAATCTACTTTAGACAGTCAATTTGCATTTGGTGCAGCAATTAGAAGATCTATATCTATTGAGGAACATTTTTGAAGTGTGATTATTTAGCAAAGTTTATAATGAAAGTTTAATAAAATAGACGTACATATTTGTTTTTTTATTGACTAACCTGGAGTCAATAACATAGCAGGTTGCCACCATTTGTAATTTGTTGTAACTGTTAACCAATTAAATTTCACAAAGTGAGACAATTTGTGAGATCATGCTTGTTTAACTTTATATCTTGTCTAGAGGGTATCATCAAAAGATCAGCAATGTTTCACAAACAGAATGATAAAAATTTATTTATTAGTCATTTGTCACAGGTTATTTCACAATAGTTTAAAGACAATTGCTCACAATATCACAAAATATACATGACCAATGCCATTATTTAAATCAATTGACAAGGTAGGAGATGTCTTTGTGCAGCCTTGGGCATAAAGCAAAGTGCAACCACAAAGTACCAGAGATTTCCTGCATTTCTTTGTTTCTGATCCAAAACAAATGATTTCAATTTGTGTCACCCTTATTTGATGCAAATTCCTTAGTTTTTTTAACAACTCTGGGAAATACTGGTAGTTTTCTTAAATGTACAAGCCATCCTTCATCTCTTGCAAAAATATGTGTGCTTCTAGTGGAAATCTGGGTATTTTACTGGATAAATGTGAAAACTTAGCAAGTGACCCAGGTGGGCCTGATATTGCTCATCTGCATACATTGCTCAGCTGTTCTAGAGAAGAAATTGAAATTAGGTTTTCCACCTGACTTCTAAGGAAGCCCCACCATAGCTAGATGAGCCACCCTGAACATAATTTTGAGAGATCATTTACTAAGAAACATTACTATCAAGTTGATTAAAATTGGCTCAGCTGTTCTGGAGATGAAAATAGGTTTTCCTTAAGCATGAAATGGAAGAAACACACTAGATAGGAGAGAGACCAAAACAAAATTTTGATAAAATGTGATGGATTAAAAAACAGTTCCACCAAGTTTGATCAAAATTGGCCCAGACATTCTTGAGAAGTTGAAAATAGGTTTTCCAAACAGCTGAAATGGAAGTAACACACTAGCTATGAGATCTACTCAAACCAAATTTTTATAAAGCATGTCATAAAAAATTCTTACTAAGTTTGACCAAAACTGTTTGAACCATTCTATATCAGTTGAAAATCTGTTCCCCATCTGGTTGCTAAGAAACTACAGTTACTAGGAGAACCACTCCAGACACAATTTCGATAAAGCATGTCCTAAGAATCACTCATACCAAGCTGAATCAAAATTTGCTCAATTATTCTTGAGAAGAAGTTGAAAACAGGTTTTCCACCACCTGGTTGCTATGGAAGCCACAATGTTGTTAGGGGAGCAATGTGATCTCCAAATTATATATTTTCTTAATGAGTATACTTCCAGTTACAAAAAATGTCATAAATTAGAATCTGAATCTACAGTAAAAACCAGTAATGCCAACACGTACTGATGTAAACAATCACGAACAGTCCTACTGTACACTTGTGACATATAATGTTCAGGCTAAGGGACATAATTTTTCACCATTTATTATGGGCTCAACAAAGAGGTATATTTTAACAGCATGTGTTTCTAATCATCCAAATAAGGCTGTTGCAGATCTTTTCATGGATGTCTGTGTGTGAATATTTTTGGATATACTGCATCAGTAACAAAACCAAAAGAGTTTATAGAAAAGGCTAGCAAAATAGAAAAAGTTATTTCATTGATTTATTTTTCTTTTGTTTTTTCTTACCTTTTTTCAAAAGAAAGAACTAAAGTAAAAGTATTGTTTATCTTACGGTTCTTTGACTGCACTCCAATGGCCATAGACTGCCCTGCCACCTCTGTCTTGTTTGGGTGTAATTATCATATCCTCTTCCTCTGATTCACTGCTTTCTGATTGGTCAGCTAACTGTGATGTCACTTCCCCTGGCAATGGGATATTCGCTAATCCATGAGGCATTGGGACATCTTCTATTGTCACTGTCTTTGATGACTCCAAGATCATAGAATAAAAATTTAAAGCTTGAGGTCTGGCATACTTATTTACTTAATAAATAAGCAGAGTGGATTTGCTTAAATCCTGACTAATTATTCAAACAGTATATATATATATATATATATATATATATATATATATATATATATACATATATATATATATATATATATATATATATATATATATATATATATATATATATATATATACTAGGGGTGAAACGATACACCTGTGCTGCGTGCGTATCAATACAATTCACGATACACAGCCTACGATATGATACATTATCGATTCTCAGTTTAAAGAATAAGAAGGCAAACGACTAATAATTATTCATGACTGCTGAAGATTAAAGTAACTTATATAGGGTAGATATCGTTTTGTATCAATTCTTCACCTCTTGTATCAATACGTGTATCGATATGGCAAAAGTATCGATGCATCGATATATCGATGAATCGTTTCACCCCTACTATATACATATATATATATATATATGCATGTAGTAACATTTTACTGCACCTCAGTACAAAATTGACTACATTATGCCTACTAAAGATAAAGTTTGATAAAAATGTAAAAATGGATTCCACAAAAATTTTGGAAGATAAACCCTTCCAAATAAATGTAAACATAAAGCATAATAAGATAACATTTATATGTAATTATGTTAAAATTTTGTAAAATGTATATAAAATAAAAGATAATGGTAACACATAAAATTCTTAAAAAATATGGTCAAACTTTGTTGCACAAACCACATTCCCTCAACCAGAGTGTAATGAATGATTATATAGCTCACCTCTACTTTCACTAGTCTCCAGTTGCATTATAAACATTATCATGCACAAAATAAATTCAGACTAAAGTGATCTCTGCCCCTTTTCCAACAAAACATATATTTTGTCTTTACATTTAAACTTTTAATCATTTTAAAATTTGAAATTTGAACTTTTAATTGGCACTATATTGCCAGTATTATGATTATATATCATAAAACCACTTCCATATCTACCTACCTACCCATGCACCCCCCAACAACCTACCTACCTACTGTTACAGGGCATAAAAGACATAAACGAATAAAAAAAAAACATTCTTTTCTATCATATCAAATAGAGGTAATAAATGGATTCATGTTATTTTTGTAATCATTTTATAAAATCATTGTTCTTAAAATCTGTTTGAAAAGCTATTGTCATTGTCCACCCCTAGACGTCAGATATTACTGGTGAAAATCACAGGCTTTTGAAAAACTTTGGAGTGACAGTCAGCAGTACATAGTTCATGCATCAATACAGGTGAGGCCTCATATAAAAAAAACATGCAGCATGCAGTCCACTCACCTAATTCCTATACTCATTCACATGTACAATATACAGTTAACTTGTTGAGGGTAACATATCACAATATACAATGTATAGTCATTAATATGGATAGTTTACCATCGAATAATCATATTCATTCCTACTTTCAACTGCCTTGATCACAAAGGGACTTCTGAGTAGGTGGGATGTATATAGGTCTAGCATGGATCAATGCAATCATAAACACAAATACTCATGTTAATAAAGCATAAAATGTAGGCCACAGAGACCTTCTTTGGTTTTAAGGGTATTGTAGTAAAAGTGATGCATCCAATATCATGTTTCATGACTGGAACAGAAGCAGCACCCACAAAATGAACTTTTAACACAAAATTTGAACAAAGTCACTAAGCATGAAATATAGGTAACAAAGACTTCATTTGACAAAAAGGATATAGAACTTATCAAGATGCATCACTCACCAAGTTTTATTATTCTAGGTAGGACAGTATGCATATAACATGCCAAAAACTCATGTGGTTATGAGCTAAATGCAAAAACTTAATCAAAGCCAGTAAATATAGGTTACAATGAGCCTCTTTTGTTAAAAGAGTGTGGTATCAACAGTGCTCAATTTCATTATTACAGCATGAACAATCTTAAGAAATGAACATCAAACACAAACTTTAACTTAAGTTAATGAAGCATAAAATATGGTCGATATTGACCTACTACTGAAATGAGGGAGTATTGCTCATGAAGATGTATCACCAATTTTATGATTTGATATAGGATAGTATGCAGAGAGCATGCCAAAAATCTGTAGTCATGAGTTAAATGCATCAACTTAACCTAAGCCAGTAAAATGTGAAATATAGGTCACAGTGTACTAAAAGAGATGTATAAAATCACTTAGTTTAAGGAGTACATCAATAACAGTAAAAATGTCAAATTGAACCAAAGTCAGTGAAATGTGAAGTATGGGTCACAGTAACCTACTTTTAAAATGAGGGTGTAGTACTTATCAAGCTGCACCCTCTTGCCATGTTTCATGATTCCAGGAATAAAAGTATTATATAGTAGATACAACACCAATGTGGTCATTAGCTAAATGCAAAATTATAAGCCAATAAAAATGTTAAATGTAGGTCACAATGACCTTTTAATGTATGGGTGTGGTACTAATAAGGATGTATACAATCACATTGTTTAATGATTCTGGCATAAACAGTGCTTGAGACTGAAACCAAGGCAGTGAAGCATGAAGTATGAGTCACAGGGACCTAATTTTGTGATGATGGTGTAGTACTTGTCTAGATACATCCCCTCATCAAATTTCATGAATCTTGATAAAACAGTATACACAGTGCTAAAAAACCTATCTGGTATTGAGCTAAACCCCAAAAACTTAACCTAAGCCAGTAAAATGTGAAATGTAGGTCACAGTGATATTCATTTGTGGTAAAGGTGTGGTACTAATAGAGATGCATACAATCATCTAGTTTCATGATTCTAGCATGAACAGAACTTGAGAAATAAACTGAAAACACAATTTAACCAAAGTCCGTGAAGCATTAAATATATGTCACAGTGGCCTATTTTTGTGATGAGAGTGTAGTACTTATCAAGATGTATTCCCTCACCAAGTTTCATGAATCTCAGTATAACAGTATATATACAGGGTGCTAAAAACTATTTGGTGATAAGTTAAAAGCAAAAACAGAAACCTAAGTCAGTAAAATGTCAAATGTAGGTCACAGTGGCATTCTTTTGTGGTAAGGGTGTGGTATTAATAGAGATGCATATGATTATCCAGTTTGATGATTCTAGCATAAACAAAGCTTGAGAAAGTAACTTAAAACTCACAAATTTACCAAAGTCAGTGAAGCATGAAATATAGGTCACAGTGACCAACTTCTGTGATGAGGGTGTAGCATTCATCAAAATACATCTCTTCACCTACTTTTTATGAAATCTGGTTATACAGTATATATCTACATGGTGCAAAAATACTATTTGGTCATGAGCTAAATGCAAAAACTTAACCTAAGCCAGTAAAATATGAAATGTAGGTGCCAGTGGCATTCTTTTGTGGTATGGGTGTGGTACTAATAGAGATGCATACAATCGTCTAGTTTCATGATGCTAGCATGAACAGAGCATGAGTAATAAACTTAAAATACATCATTTAACCAAAGTCAGTGAGCAATGAAATATAGGTCACAGTGACCTACCTTTGTGATGAGAGTGTAGTACTCATCAAGATGCATCCCCTCGCCAAGTTTCATGAATCTCGGTATAACTGTATAGGTTCTGCTCTACAGTTTTGTAATTTTCATAGGATGTGAACAGTATTCATACACATGCCCCCTCCACCAATGCCATACAGTGGTGAAAAGTGAGGTATTTTAAAAATGCACCTTGCAATTTCTCAATATAGCAACCAGTGTTATGCTACAAGACAGGTTCATGAAACTTACTACATTTATTTCTGAGATGTCACTCATAAATTTTACAGTTTGAACAGGGATGGAACAGATCAGGTTCACAGAGGTCAAAGGGTAAAATGTTTGTTAATTCTTTTAACACCAGTATATAGAAGCAATCAAATTTTCTTTGTCATAATTTTTTCCTGAATTTTATTACAAATTAATGAAAAGAAACATTTTTACTATATTTTTCTTTCACTTAATCCAACAGTTTTAAATTTGAGTTGAGTTTACTTTTTTGTTCCAAGAATTTTAATGTACCCATAATTAATGACATTTCACATATAATGCTGCCACAAGGTATATTGTATAAGCAAGAGAAAAATAGGCATAACTAGCTTATTTTCTTGCAGAACATCAATATTAATTTACCATTTTGTTGAGAAAATCATACATAATGATATGAAATAGAGAAAAGCAATGGCTCAAATGTTCATATTTGTCTTAAGGTTCTGCTCTACAGTTTCATAATTTGCATAGGGTTTGATTTTTAAAGAAAAAGAATTTCCTAGATTTTCCTCACTGGTAAAAAAGACCTTGTATATCTTACATACTATTACAAGAACTTTTAATTCCATTTATTTTTGTGTATGATTGACAGGTGTAATTTGGGTTGGAGAGCATACAGCTTGGCCTTACTTCAGATGTGCACCTATCAAAAAACTGCTAGCTCCGCTTGGTCATTTTCACTTCCTGGACTTCAAAAAGTAAATGGGGAAAAAACAGCCAATAATTTTTTTTATCTTTTACATATTTTGTAATTCATTTATTGCATTTTAACAAGGTGGTATTGCCTACACTGTCAAAATTCATTTTACCTATTTTAATAACTGCTCAAGTTAATGTACTTTGGACTAGTTCAGGCTCATTTTTTGAGCATGGGAACAGCTATTTTCATCAGCTGTTTGGTTTAGATAGTGCATGATTTCCATAATGACCACATGTAAAGAAATGTCAGTCACAGTACATGAAAGTAGCGTAGAGGTATGCCAACACTCTCTCCAATGCGCATGTAGCAAATGCAAACAACTTCACCTTGTACCTGTCCCTTTTTCAGAAGTACGTAAGAGCAGAACCATATATACAGGGTGCTAAAGCCAATTTGGTCATGAGTTAAATGCAAAACTTAACCTAAGTCAGTAAAATATTAAATGTAGGTCACAGTGACATTCTTCTGTGGAAAGAATATGGCACTAATAGAGATGCATACAATCATCAAGTTTGATGATTCTAGCATCAACAGAGCTTGAGAAATGGACTTCAAACATAAAATTTCACCAAAGTCAGTGAAGCATGAAATACAGGTCACAGTGTCCTACATTTGTGATGAGGATGTAGTACTCATCAAGATGCATTCCCTCACCAACTTTCATGAATCTAGGTACATGTATAACAGTATGCATATGTGGTGCAAAAAACCTAGCTGGTCATGAGCTAAATGCAAAAATTTACCCATAGCTAAATGCAAAAATTTACCCATAGCCAGTTTAATGTGAAATGTAGTTCAAAGTGACCTTCCTCTGTGGTAAAGGTGTGGTCCTATAGTTTAATGATTCTATCATAAACAGAGCTTGAAAAATAAACGTAAACTACAACATTTAATCAAAGTCAGTAAAGCATGAAATATAGGTCACAGTTATCTACATATGTGATGAGGGTGTAGTCCTCATCAAGATGCATCCCCTCACCAACTTTCATGATTCCAGGTATAACAGTATTTATACTGTGTGCAAAAACCCTGAGCTAAATGCAAAAACTTAACCAAGAATGTACAACTAATGTACATGTTGGTACTAATTTAGCCACCTCCCCTGGGGGTAAGTTCTATGAAACCCACTCAGATCTGTTGCCTAGGACCTAGGCTGATGGTAGCATAATAGCTTGCCTCTACTTCATAGAGGTGAGCTAAAAAGTCCACGATTTTCTCCAATGGTGCATCATCATACAGTTTCTTCATGCAGTTCACGGCAACATACTTTTGTCTCACAAGTGTAAGTTGACACACTAGACAAAAATGTGTTCCATTGTTAGTGGACACTGGCATTGTATGTACTCTGGATGAAGTTAACCCTTGAGGAGGTATGCATGAGTCAGTTGTGTGTGATCGGCACAATACCACCTCATCTGTGCAATTTGTTCTATACGAGGGATCAGACTGAATACAAAGGAGAAATGATCAAAAGCCTATACACGATAAATCATACATTGTTTTCCTGCAGTACATATTTTGAAGTAGCCCATTGAATAAAATAATATTTTTTCAAAAAAGTTTGTCTTGTCTGAGGCAAACAACAAATTATTATTTAATATTGAGAATTATATCTTTAACAGAAACTATATAGAACTTTGTAGTTTGTATCAAACATCTGTGTAACATTAGTCTGGTAAAAATTTCATTAATTTAAAACTTAAGTTAGCTTAAATTAGTTCTATATTTAAGACTTAAAATCATATTAAAGATATGAATATATGCATAAGTTACCAGAAACCCCAGTGTGGATAAAATTAAATCTATAAACCTTAAACTAGTACCTACTATATCTTAAGCTTTGAAGTCTTTAGCTCAATCAGTGTAAAAGGAATTCTGTAACACAACCCATGCTCTAATATTTACTGATGGCGAATACTTCCAACCCCCCTCCTTTATTCTGAAAAGTATTAAGAGATCTATAGAATTTTCTGGAAAGCATTAGGGCAACTATGAAACAAACCTGCAGATGATTCCTTTGAAACTCCACACATTTCCAGACTGCTTCCTTAACCTACTAGCCAAACCCAAAGAACAGAACGAACATTTTAAAATAATTGTTAAGGTACCGGTATTATGAATAGCTCCAATTATACTCCAAAATTTCAATTGTGTTTAAAACAAATAATAATAAATGCAGGAAGAAAAAAATAATATTACTAATTATTTATTGTACTTATTTTGCTTTTTTTTAGAGCCAAAAATGATCTCTGGGCGGATGGACTGACACACAATTGGCCCGAGATCACTAAAGCATGATGTCATCTTCTGCTGTTGTGACTTAGGGATAACTCTGAAATACTGTAATTACATTTGAGCAAATTTGGAGAATTTAACATATTTGCAACATAAAGTTCTAGCAATTCACTAATCAGCAATGTGCATATTGCCTATGTTGTTAGGAAACACGAATAAACCTGTAATGAAGGTAGCAATCGCACTAAATTCCAGTGCTAAAAAATGTGGATATCCTGATGCCCTTCTAATTTCAGACTGAGCCCCTCCTGTTTTCTAAATAAGTTGCCTGTTATGCTTGTCAGAAGAAAAAAAAAATAGATCTACCTTGTTATCTAATTTGTGTGACAAAATCTTGAGCAACATAGCACGTTTATCTTAAACTTTTGGAAAGACACTTGTAACACGAGAAATATTAAGCACCCTGCTGAAGCCAGTTCATAGGTACCTCACCCACAGGAATATTGTCTGCATACTTGTATACAAGCCTTAACTTTGTGTACAAAGTAAAACATCTGACCAAGGAAGAGGGGAACAATACTATTTCTGTTCTCTGTATTTCACTGGTTACCTATATGCTCACTTGTCCTTCATGAATAATAATAAGCAGCTATTGTACTTCATATCTTGGTTACACTTATCACCTGTAATACATCATTGGCTGAATGGATATGTACCTGTTCCTGTGTGACACTTTAGCTAACCAAAAGAATTGGTGACTTATTAAAGCACCCATAACCATCAAAACAACAGTGATCATTATTTTAATCCATTTGGTTCATATAAGTGCTGGCCACTGATTCCATTGACACATAGCATGGGTAGGTCCATAGTTTCTTTAATTCTTATGGGTCCACTTTTGTGACATTACAAAACTTAAAAGTTACTTTTTTCAAAAAACGAAATTAGTCTTGATGGAAATGTTAAAAAAATGCATGAACCACAGAGCTGTAACAACATTTTTTTAATAAAAAAAATTCAGTTGGACATCATGTGAAGATTTCTGAAGTGTTCATGTAGCTGGTCAGAAAAGAAAACTAACGGTACTCAAGTACCTGAGTACAGAGTACAAGAATGGGAATGGACACTTTTGGGGCAAGTGGAATTGGAGTACAGGCAAGTAATTTTTTTAAAGCTACTTGCCCCAGGCCTGTGTTTGAAAAATATTTTCTTTGAGAACTGAATTCCTTAAAATTTCTTGCCCTCTAAACAAATTTTATTTATCGTAGGTGCCTCTGTACCTGAGTTGTAGCATCTATAGCATCTTTGCACTCTGTATTACTGGTTGTGTCTGAATCATTGCTGGTTGTTGTATTATCTGTACTAGAATCACTGTCATTTGTGTCATCCCTCTGAGTGTCCAGATCACTTGTTGCCTCCTCCTCATGACTTGAAGGTGCAAGCCCTTGTTCCACTAATGATACATATTTGAGTGGGGGCTCCCAGATTGACTCTGTAATACATTTTTTTTTAGTAAACTTGCTTGAAAACAAGGGTTCACATGAAAATGTGGTATCTCCTCTGCAAACTGAGCAATGATGCACTTCACTTGTATCTGATTTGCAGAAACAGTTTACACAAAACTTTAACACTAAATCTTAATTTTAACACCAATGCAACTGCCATAAAGGCAATATCTTTTCCTTGCCATTTGATTAGTCGATAAAAAGACAAGTACTAATATACAATCAGAGGCCTCTGTTGAGGTGAAGATTAAGTTTTACAAACCAGTAAACCTTATACTGACTGACACAAAGTGAAGGTCAATATGATAGGTTTACTGGTTCATAAAACTTCATATTCATCAAAACAAAGGTCTATAATTGTTGTATTACATGATTTTGTGAAAAAAATTGCAATTTAATTTGTTTTAGAATCATACAAATGCCATTTCAGATGCATGATGCTAAGAACTTAACATTATCACATGTTTTATGGCCATGCAACACATGAAGGTTATTTAGTACTGAGGCAATTGGTGTAAAGTGTCTTGCCCAGGGAACACTATGGTAACCAACCTGGGTTGATCCAATAGTAGGATTCGAACCTGTACCCTTTTGGTCCCAAGTCCAGCTTGTTAAACACTGAGCTATCATATCTTGGATATCATGTGACGTGAAGAAATATCAGCTGATGTTGTGCCATCCAGTGAATTTTGTTTGATTTGGTGTTTTATGGCACAGCAACAGAAGTAGGTTATTTAGTGCCAAAGCAATTGAAGTAAAGTGCCTTGCCAAAGGACACACTACTGTAGCCAACCCAGGCTGATCCAATGGTAGGATTAGAACCTGCACCCTTTTGGTTGCGAGTCTGCCATGCTAACCACTGAACCACTGCAGTTTCTCCATTTAATAATAAAATATCTCTTGGAGAAATCATGTAATAATGCTAATTGTATACAATATGCCTGCAATATACCATATATACTCGTGTATAAGTCGAATCCAAATGCAAACAATATAGATCATGACCTGTCTGCGCATTATATTATGGCAGATCTAGGTCTGTACAGTTTGCAGTTGGAATCGACTTATAAGCAAGTTTATATGGTAGCTTGCAAATTGGATAGATTATTCTGAATCCAAACTCTTCATGATTCATCTGATAATAGGTCTTGATCATCAACCATTTGAAATACATGAATATGGATATCTGCGACCAAATGGGGACACTTGTCACAGACTATCAGTTTAAGTTTGAGATGACAATGATGTTTCATGTTTCTAACTGAAATTTTAGTAGGTCAGTTAGTGGTTTTTCTAGTGCAAACAACCAATGAACTCTGAGGCAGCCATAATGTAAAAGTATTTTAAAAAATCACAGCAACATTATTTTCACAAGCATCCTAGCACAATCAGATTTTTTTAAAGAAAATCGCCAATGGCTGTATGGTCTGGATTGCAAACCATAAAATATAGGTCACAGTCACCTAGTTTTGACTGATGGATATAGTATTCTCATGAAACATTTACATACCAAGTCATGTGAACAAGCAATAGAAAATAACCTAAAAGCAAACATTAACCCCAAAATATGTTGAAGCCAAGCAGATGGATGGACAGACTTTGAAAAAGACATCATTAATCCATAAGCCAGAATGGCTTTGCAATTTGGCCAATAACTCAGCATCCTGCAGTACACAGAAAAATTTTCTGAGCAAGTAAACATATTACTCTATGTCATTTTTACATTGACAACCACAATTTTAAACAAACTCTGACCAATTTATCATATAACCTCAAGATAACATATTTACTGGAACTTACCTAATGTAACAGTATTCCAGTAATAGGTGTAACCCTCAGGAGATAGGGCCTCATACCATTCTCCTTCTGATGGAGTTGAGAGCTGGGGCTCTGGGCCTTGCACAGTCTTATAAGAGGACTTGTCTTGCACTTTTTCATCCTTTTCTTTAAACAGATTCATAAGAATAGAGAATATATGACTTCATGTTATATGATATATCTTGTGAATTAAATATAATCCTTCATACCCATCAGTGTTAGACAGAAAAATTCCACCACTTGGGGTGTCAGAATTTTTCATAAGACATGAGGATTTGCTGAGTGTCTAACACCAAATTCTGATCCTAAGGATGAAATTTTTCTTTCTCATATTCCTACACATGTATGATCATGTTTTCCAGTGTGGAATACTGGTGGAGAATATCTCTATCTTTCATCACATGACTGCTGTCTTTCATCACATGACCTTTTACTGCGAGCATAGTGCACACCATGTGGCAAAAGCTCCATGATTTCCATCATCACTTGTGCATTTATTCACAATAAGCAAGATAAACATTAACTGCAACGCATTTACATACTAAAATGAGAGGCAGTTGAAGTTAGTGTCCCGCAAACAAGACGTGCACTGATTGATCTAATTGCATGTATAGCTTCTGTAGTCTGATTTTGAGTCGAAAAAATGTTTTGTTTTTTAAATTCATATTCTCATTTTTATTTATGAAGAGTAAATAATTAATTCTAGATCAAAGTTGAATTGAGGACTATATAATTATTCTTGTATGTCTGGAGAAGAGCGGTCTTTATTTTTTTGACCTGTTCATATTTGTTTCATTGTCCAAGCCATCTGCAGTACACAAATTGGACACTGTGTATTGCCATTACCTTAGTGGTCCCACACACAGCTTTGTTAAATTATATTATTAATGTCTATTAAAGTTTACAATGAATTTTAAACCTAACTTTTTATGCTCTGTCTTAAGATGTGGAAATTTTAAACAGGTGTTTTGCTGTTTGAAAGTTACATTAGTACTCATAATAGCCATTTTGACTTTGACCCTCATTTTTCATTCAGGAATTTGAGAAAAATAATCTTTTATTATCTATTGGTGTTGGATAGGATAGCAAATCCATATGTCTGATGCAAATATTCTGAGCCTTGGGTGGAATTTTCCTATCCTACACCAATGTATGTGAAGGATTCTATTAATGCAACATTGACACATAATGACAGATTATTTTTATTTTGTTTCTAAGCAACCACGAGGCTCAAGTGGGCCTGAGATCTTTCACCTGGCTGACATCTGCCTAATAGCCAAATGCATGAACAGCTGGCTAAAATATCTGAATCAGTAGAATGCTTTCTGATAAAATTTCTTCCAATGCAGTTGATTGCATATGTTATGAAAACAATTGTTTCAAGGTTCAGGGCTGAGCAATTCCCATAGCCTGACGTCCCGGACTAGTCATTTTTGAAGTCGGGCAAGTAAAATTTTCCAAGTCACTAGTCCGGGACAAGAGCTTTTTAAAAAAGTCAAGCTAGTTCTTATTTTCGTGCTTTAATCACTATATCTACCTTTATTTGGCCAATCATGCCCTCCAGGCATACTGAATACTTGATTCTACCCCTCTTCGTGTATACATTTACATCCTGTTACCGCTTGACTGCATATTGGGCTAAGTGACCAAATTGTCAGCAAATCAAAACACGTCAAACAAAAGAAAGCCAGTATGATCAATTAGTAGTGTTTTAAGCAGCTTTGTTGCATTGAGTTTACTCAAGCCAGATTATCACGAGCGGCTCACTATGATTTTAATCCAGGGAGTCAGTGTGATTAAATTAATGAAAGGTACTTTACCGACATCAGTGTTGGTTTCTTTTATGAACTGATTAAATTACAGTAATGATTCTTTAATTTTTAATTGATTATACAGATGATTAACTTCCACATGCGATATTGCATTTGAAGCGAAACAATTACGCTAATTAATGAGCTGTCTCTGTTCGTATTTAAAAGAGAAAATGTATGTTATGATCACTTTAGAAGTAGTTGTCAAGCAAGCTGATAGTTACTCTGTGGATAAAATGAGTTTGCTAAATTATTTTCGCAAGGAAGGTAATAACGGCGATTCGGAGAAAGAAAATTTGTTTGCAATTGGAGGGATAAAACGTAAGACTGATACTGAGTGTGTGGTAGCTATTTCTCCAAAGAGACATAAGCCAGAATCTGTGGTGGCAAAAAATGTAAAATATGACACTACTAAGAGACAGAGAAATTTTCAGCCGCATTGGGTTGATTGTTATCCCTGGCTTGAATGTATTGACTCGGAAGGAAAGATGTTTTGCAGTTAATGCAAACAATATCCAAAACTGGCACAGGTTGGAAATTCACCCAGTGTATTTGTCAGTGGAAGTGACAATTTCAGGATTGAACCAATCAAGTCTCATGACATGTCTGGACCCCACAAGGCCTGTGTAGCACAATATATGCATGACACTAGCCAGCATGTGCAGAAAATCAGTGAAGTCAGAGTTGCCGACACTCCACTAGGAAAGGCTCTTTCAAAACTAAATGAGACTGAAATGAGAGCTCTCTTTAACACAGCCTACACTCTAGCCCGTTATGGAAAACCATTTTCTGATATGGAAGAACCTTTGAGATGCTTTAGAGCATTTGACTACAGGCACTTTCCTCATGAGAGGGCAGCTCTGATGAAATATGCAGGTTCTTCTTAATCATCTTGAAGTGATTCTCAAACAGGAAGACCATCATGCCATTCATGAGCAGTATCTGGAGTTCAAAGCAAAGATGAGGGCATACAAACAGTCACCGGATCCACCTGTTGAAATTCTTGGAACACTCTTAGTGAATACTCCACCTAGTCTCAGTCAATTATGCAAACTATTAGAAATCATGTTTGTTATAAGCTCATCCACTGCTGAGTGTGAACGAGGCTTTAGTTCAATGAACTTAATCAAGACTTCTTTAAGGAATTCCTTTAACCAAAAGAGTTTACAAATGCTAATGAACATTTCCGCAAATGGACCAGAGCTTGAGGACTTCAACCCAGACACAGCTATCAACTGCTGGCTTAGTGCTGGTGCAGGTGGCAGACATATACATGGACATTTTTTCAAATCCATCAGCTAAAACATATATACATGAACCTGAAGAAGCCAAATGTATAACAACCAATGTTTATGAAAAATTAAATTCTTTTAAGAAATAATTATGTTGTATATTATTTCGTTTGTTTTTTCTATGGATTAAGTACATACATCTCATCAAATCTCGGCAAGTGATTACCATTTTGGGACCAGTGAAAAGTAAGGTGGGACTTGTGAAGAGTAAGGTGGGACTAGTGAAGAGTAAGGTGGGACTAGTGAATTTTCTGAAACCACTTGTCCTGGACTAGTGGTTAAAAAAAAAATTTGCTCAGCCCTTAGGGTTTCTCTAGTTTTTATACTTTCATCCATATTTGATGCCAAAACATATGTCCAATACTGAAAGGCCTCCATTCCAGTACACTTTCTGTTAGAGTTGATCAAATTCTGTTTAGTGGGTTTTTGAGATAAAGTTGTATAAATATTTTTTCTATATCTAGTAAGAACAGCCATATTTGATGGTGGATTGGCATCATTTCCATAAATGTGAAATGACTTCAAGTTAGGATACTTTTCTGTCAAATTTGGTCAAATTCTGCCAAGTGACTTTATAAAAGAAGTTATTAAAAGTTTTTAATTTTAGAAGTACCAGTCATATTTGATGGCAAATAGTACTATTTGTACAAACTTTTTGAGAAGTTGTTTATAGGATTAGCTATTTTTAGTAATGGCAGCCATTTTGACATAGGATCAGCATCATTTGTACAAAAGTGAAAATCATCTATACCAGGATGTTTTCTGTGAAATTTAGTCAAATTATGGAGAGTAGTTTTTGAGATAATGTCATTTATAGATTTTTATATTCTTAGTAATGGCAACTATATTTGATGGCAGATCAGCACGATTTAAACAAAATTGAAAGACCTTCATGCCATGATTCTTTCTTGGTCAAATTCTGTTTAACAGTTTTTGAGAAGTTGTTTTAAGCAGCCATATTTGATTGCAGATCATCATCATCATTGGTATAAATTTGAAAGCCATTTATGCTAGGATGCTTTCTGTCAAAATTAGTCAAATTCTGTTGATTGGTTTTCAAGAAGAAGTCATTTTTAAACATTTTTTATTTTAGTAGTGATGACCATATTTGATGGTGGATCAGCATAATTTGAACAAATCTTAAAGACCTTCATGCCAGGATGTTTTTTGTCAAATTTGGTCAAATTCTGTTGAGTGGTTTATGAGAAGAAGTTGTCTAAAGGTTTTTCTGTTTTTAGTAATGATGGCCATATTGGATGACAGATCAGCTTTCTGTCAAATTTCATCAAATTTGCTTTCTGTCAAATTTAGTCATATTCTGTTGAGCAATTTTTGAGATGAAGTTGTTTAAAGGTTTTTCTATCTTTAGTAATGGTAGCCATATTGGATGACATCAACTTTCATCAAATAAAGGTTGTTCTATTTTTAGTAATAATGACAGCCATATTTGATGGCAGATTGTTTTTTTCTATTTTTAGTAAAAGTGGCTATATTGGATGATGGATTAGCATCCAATGAACAAATGGACGCTGGATAAATGACCAGGTGAGCTAAAAAGTAGGGCTTAAAAAGTTTCTAGTGCTAATGGTACAGCAATAGTTCAGTGAAGTCAAATTAAAGGTCACATGAATGAACAAGAGTCCTTCGAAGAGACTGATGCACCACTGTCCGAAAAGAATTTCCAGGAATTCATGATAAGACCATTTCTTTTTTGCAACTGCTGAATGTTGAAACCATCTCTGACATTCTTCATCATTAAAATTTCAAATTAGCTGCTGTAGGGGCCATATTGGATGTAGATTGGGATTATTTTAATTTAGGACAAAGTAGTCATTTTTAGAAGACATTTTGGTGAAAACCCCATGCCAATATGACCATCCATTCAGAAGGATAAGCAAGATAACAAGATTTGCATTTAGGACCAACCAGACATCATACAAAAATCCTTTGGTGAAAACCCTATGCTGATATGACCATCAATTCTGAAGGAGTAGTCATATCAAGATTTTCAAGATGGCTGCCATCGCAGCCAAATTTGAGGTCAGTTCAGCACTATTTTTATTTAGGTTCCGCTCTACAATTTCACACTTTGCATAAGGTTTGATTTGTAAAGAAAAAGAATTTCCCAAGTTTCCCTCACTGGTTATCCTGGTTATTTAAAAAAGACCTTGTATGTGTATCTTAGGTATGTTAATTTAACTTTTAATTCCCTTTATTTTGGTGTATGATTGATGGGTGTAAGTTGGGTTATAGAGTATACAGCTTGGCCTTACTTCACATGTGCAACTCTCAAAAGACTGCAAGCTTCCTGGACTTCAAAGGTTAATTGGAAAAAATTGAGTTGATAACTTTTTTTACTTTTTATATATTTTATAATTGATTTATTGCACTTTTAGAAGCTGGTATTGTCAAATCTGACTAAATTCATTTTCCCTTTTTTAATAACTGTTAAAGTTAGTGTACTTTGGACTAGTTTAGGCTCATGGGAGCATCCATTTTTATATCTGCCTGCTTTACACAGTGCATAGTTTCCATAATGATCAGATGCAAAGACATTTCAGTCACAGTACATGAAAGTAGCATAGAGGTATGACAACATTCTCTCCAGTGTGCATGTTGCCAATGCAAACAACTTCACCTACCACCAGTCCCTCTCTCTGAAGTCCATAGTAACTGTAGAGCAGAACCTTAGGACCAACTAGATATCATAATTAGTCTTCTTATGAAAACCCCATGTTGAATCGACTTTCCATTTAGGAGGAGCAGTGATAAGATTTCCAACATGGCTGCCATGGGGGCCATACTGGTTGTCATCTAGGATAAGTAGCAATCACAAGATTTTCAAGATGGCTACTGTGGTAGCTATATTGTCTGTTAGATCATAATGGATGTCCGAGCAGCACAATTTTCATTTAGGACCAACTAAACATCATAAGAAGTCTTCTGGTGAAAACCCGATGTCGATGACATTCTGTTCAGAAGGAGTAGTAATTCAAACATTTTCAAGATGGCTGCCGTTTGGCTGTATTGGATGTCTAAGCAGCACTATTTTCATTCAGGACCAACTAGACATCATAATTCTTCTCATGAAAACTCCATGTTTATATGACTTTCTGTTCTTGAGAAGTAGCAATAACAAGATTTTCAAGATGGCTGCCAGGGTGGCCATATCGGTTGTCAGATAGGCACCATTTTCATTTATAACCAACTAGACATCATAAGAAGTCTTTAGTGAAAACCTCATACTGATATGACCATCCATTCAGAAGGAGTAGTGATAACAAGATTTTCAAGATGACCACTGTGGTGGCCATATTGGATGTTCAAGTATCACCATTTTCATTTATGACCAACTAGACCTTGTGATAAATGTGTGTAAAATTTTATTGCTATACTCCAAATACAATGTAGTTTAGAAGGAGTAGTGATAACAAACTTGTGCTAACAGATGGATGACAGACGGATGGACTACGGACAACAGGCCATCCCATAAGCTCTTCTGGTCTATGACAAGTAGAGCTTAAAAAAAAAAGAGTCATGTGATGTCAGATAAAGAAATTTTCAGCCAGTGTTTTATACTTACAGGAATATGAGAAAATAAAATCAATCATGTGCAATAGTGTGTGATACAGATATGCCACCCATGCACCCTTGGAGTTGCAAAGCAGACAAAACCTCTCCTGCTCATGATCCCTCTGTAGGCTCAGGGATGAAGAATAGGCCCAATGTGCCCTTCTGCATGTCATAAGAGGTAACTAATGGAGGCAACCTGTTTGCTGTGTGATGCAGCCTGTGATGACATTACACATGAGAAGGTCTTAGACTTTTTAAAAGATTGTGGTTTAAACAGAAAAGTTTAGATTTTGTATTGTAAGGGTTTTACTCTTTTTTTGCCTTTGTTTTATATGCCTGTTGATGCAAAATGTTTAGCTTTCATATTTTCTCTCATAATGCATGTTTAACTTTCATCTGATTTGCCAAGATTTTTGCCTTTACCATATTTGCTAACTAGTTATGCTTGGCACTGTATAGCCAAGATTGTGCTGATGTGCTGTAAACCCAATACATACATACATACCTACTCATAAATTCTGAACTTAAGGTGGGATCTCTCATCCCACATGTATGCATATAGTCAAACCTGTCAATAGTGGCCACCCATGGGGGAAGGCAAAAGTGGCCTTTGTAAACAGGTGACCTCTGTACACAGATTCAGCTTTCAAAAATGGTTTTTGAAAAAATACCATGCACTGAATATCATTAACATAATCGTTATTATTATTATTATTATTATTATTATTATATTATCGAGATTGTTTTATGTGCACTATTCAGCAAAATCATATAATACAGATATATGTTGTTCTCTCCCAAATTTATGTTCCACACAAAATTACTGTATCCTGCTCACTTTAATCATCCTATAAATTAAATCATCACAGACTTAAAATAATCACTGATCCCAATTTGTTTTGTGTCCCATGACAAAACACTAATTTCACTACTGATTGACAGCTTATATATGACTGTAAAACAGAGGATTGACTCTTTGGTCGGCCAACTTGTATAAATTAAGCTTGGAACAGCTGTTCACACTTCAAAAACAATATCTTGATTAGCCAGTTACTCAACTCACCAAGATCGAAAGACAGCTGGCTTATGCTTGAGGCCTGTGATGAATAGGGAATCAAAAAAAGCCATATATGGCTATTTTTGTGACCCATGAACCAAAACTTCACCCACCTTTACAGATAAGTTTTAAATACTGAGTGGCCCCTGACCATAATGAAAAGGGATATAAGACATATCTCTTTTCAAAGATGAACTTTTTTCATCATAGGTAGCTTTAATTCACATGTAAATAGATGAAGATATCGAACTGTATCTGTCACACTGGTACAAAAAGCTACTTCCATTTCTGCTGTGATAACATGTCTCCTTTTCCCAGCATCCAGCAAATGAATTCATCAGAGACAGCTCTGAATTGCTTTGACTCTCTACCCTAATGATAAAAACTGCCTCACTTTCAAATTTGATATACTGACACCTTTAAGTTACATTGACAATGTGACTGGAGTACGGTGAGTACAAGCAAGATAAGAAATGTTTGCACATCAATTTGCATGATATTCCTTTATCTCAACAATGCCTTCCTCATGAAGCAAAAGTTTAGTTTGTATAGACTGAGTGGTCACTGTAAATATGTTCTAGTGATCACTTAAAGCTGGGAGAAACCACTGTTTGGTTTGGAAACACCTAGCTGCTAACTGCAGAAAGCAGGTGACTATTACACACATGACATTTATATAGGAAGTTGGATGGTGGGAAATCAGAATGGCCATTGTGACCAGGTGACCATTATGTAAAGGTGACCGTTAGGACATGTTTGACTGTACATGTAATTGATTTTCGTCTCTCATTTATTGTAAAGAAATAGCAGTCAAAAACAATGGCAGATAAAGAAATGTCCACCACATTCTAAATGTATGGACTTTTCCTCTGATTTATACCTGGAAACTACTGAGGTGACAACCTCAATAAGTTTTAAAATCCTACAGAGAATTATTAAGTACTATCAGTATCCATTGCCCATAACCCAACCCCTAGGACTGAGATCAAATTCTGAAAGTGCTGCCAAAATCAACACCCCAAGTTTCAAGTTTTAAAGTTGTAGGAATAGATCAGAGACATATGTATGTACTGACTGTATCACAATATTCCAGCATTATACACATATGTACTGACTGTATCACAATATCCCAGCATTATACACATATCTATGTACTGACTGTATCACAATATTCCAGCATTATGCACATATGTATGTACTGACTGTATCACAATATCCCAGCATTATACACATATGTATGTACTGACTGTATCACAATATCCCAGCATTATGCACATATGTATGTGCCGACTGTATCACAATATCCCAGCATTATACACATATGTACTGACTGCATCACAATATCCCAATATTATACACATATGTACTGACTGTATAGCAGTATTTCAATATTATACACATATGTATGTACTGACCATATCACAATATCCCAACACTATACACATATATAGGTACTGTCTGTTATCACAGTATCCCAACATTATACACATATGTATGTACTAACTGTATCACAATATCCCAGCATTATACACATATGTACTGACTGTATCACAATATCCCAGCATTATACACATATGCATGTACTAACTGTATTACAATATCCCAATGTTATACACATATGTATGTATTGATCATACCACAATATCACAGCACTTCTTTGAAAGTGTTATGATTTTCACAATAACAATGATCTTATGCATGAAACAAAACCTGAAGTCTGTGTTACGGAATGAAGATTTACCTTTCTTCTCTTTAATCTTTGCCTTATAATGCGCTGCTAGCTCAGGGTTTCTTTCCAGATCTTTCTTGAAGGCAGCAAGAGCATCCTGGGAAGTTTTTTTAAAAAAAGTTTAGTATCAAGATAAGGCTTCTAAGCATCTTGTAGTATGAATGTAGGACAGACACTTACATGTTAAACAGGGTTTCCTTGTTTGTATACAGCATGCACAGAGTGTATTGGCCATCTTTCACTTGTGCTGGTGTTGTTGTCACCTAATTACACGTCACTTCACAGTGTAACATCAAGGTGTTAAAGGTAAAATCAGGCCTGTGTTCCTCTGTGATGTGGGTATTAACCTGTTATAGGCCTTTCTGAAAACATACTTACCACCCCTCAATTCATATAGGTGGCGCATAGGCCTACTGTTTCCAGGTTGTTAGCATCCAGTAATACAGATAGTGAGAAAGAAAACAATTGTGGGGAGGGGGAGTAGGAAGTATCAATTTAATTATCACTATATGCGTTAAGGTTTTATTTATTCTTCATAAGCATTAAGTGTTTTCATTAGACAGATCACTGAAGCAATTATATTAGCTTGTTGTCCTCAGTTGTTCACAATAAACTTTGAGCATAACTGACAAACCACTAATCTCTCTTAATTAGAGGACAATAAAACAAGTCTGGATTTTATTTAGCATGCAACATCTGGTGTTTTATTTATTCTGCCACACCACATTCTCAAGATATTTCTCGACTGGCTAGAGCTGCTGGGCATTCAAGTTGTCTGCTGTAGTGAACAAGGCCAACCACCACAAAATTGGCTGAGATTTGCTGCATGACTGGCTGTGCAAGTATGTTGACCACTGTGAAGAGGTAAAAGACGACTACTGCGCCAAGGAAAAGGCCCTTAAAAATCTAAAAAAGAGGATATGCCTCAAATCTGACAGTGTCCAGTGCCAGGAGATGCAGAAGACCCATCCTGCCTGTTGCAGATGGAGTTCCTTTCTAAAACCTGTGGAAACCTGCTGACAAGCTGGTGGTTCCCACACAGCAGTGCATGCTACGGTCCAGCAACTCTTACTTGAGTGACACAAAAAGCACTTTCCAGTCACGCTCCCTCTCTTGTACTACCCACAGGACAGCCAGCACCAAAATATCTTTGTTCTTGTTCCAGGGACAAATGAGCAGTGGGAGCTTGTGCTAAACAATGTCAAGGTGACCACTGCAGTCACCAAGCATGCTGTTCTGACAGAGCACAGACTGGCATTTTGGTTACATAATTACCAGGCACAGCTCCCAGGATCTTACCATCAAAAACCTGCAAAATGTGTGGATTGTTGACAACTTCCTCTAATGGTCCAACCTCGCATATTTGGCTGTGTCCCATGTGGAGTACCTGTCTCAACTTAATCATATTGCTGCATCACCAGCTGAGGGAGCCGAGGTTAAGCAGGTACCTACCAATCAGGAAATCTGCAAGGCCATCCCAAAAAAGGTTAGTTCAGTGTAGACTGCCTGGACAACGCCCTAGAACACTCAAATGCAATGTGAGGTTCACCTGTTTGGAGTGCAACCACAACAGAGAGGCTGCACCAATTTGTATGGGAATGACTGCCAAGTCAGTGGAAACCGCAGGACAAGTTGGAATGACAGATGACAGGGTTTATTTTTTTACCTCAGCAATGTTTATGTTGACTGAGGACCTCGTCCAGTGGTAGCTGTGTGTCAGGGGCACAACCTTCAGATCTTCATGCACAAACATGCTCTTAGGCCTTGTACCATCGGTGAAAAGCAGATAATAGAATACTAGCAACCACATGTTCTAGCCTGTAGACCTCTATGGACCACTGGGTTGGTGGCGTGGCATTGCATGCCTTCCAGCTCTCCCAGTGCATATAAGCACCACACCAAGGTATTTGAATGACATCAATAGGTCCCTTGCCTGTAAGCCATATTATCTCTCCATTTAGGTCCTCCACAGGGTCTGGTAGTCACCAAATCCACTAAGTGCTACGTGTGCTTGTTGCTGTGGAAAGCAGCATCTCTTGGGCGTACTGGTGCATAAGAGCTGCTAGGCCAGAGTATTGTCGAACTACTCTACAATGACCTGCATTTGGTGCTTGCTGGCCACACCTGCATGCTGTACTTAGCCAAGAGTTGTGACATGGTACCCATAAACTCCTGGCAAGGGTCAACCTGCAGCACCCCATGCTTATAGACATACACTAGAGCATCTGCAACCTTGGAAGCCTCCTTTGTGGGCTCAGCCTCCTTGTAATGCCTGCTGATATCAACCATGGTCAGTGCATACTTATACGTGTGTCACCCAACCTTGTCATGTGGCAGAAACAAGAGGTCGGCCTGGTGCACCTTGTTAGGGGTTGGAATGTCAAACCTCAGCTTGGGGATTTTGTGCAGTGCCAGCAGGTAAATCTGCCATTTGGCTTGCTTCTTGAGCCATGTCCTGGCAACATCTTGTGAGACTTTTGTGGCTTTTGCCAGCTTTTTTACCATTGCCATGCCCTTCAAGTAACCTTGTAGGCTGTAGTATATTGCCACCAAGCTTAGTATCCATTGTTTTTGTGGTTAAATGTTCTGTTGTTAAGACATGATAGAAGATGGTGAGGTACTCCAAGAAATAAAATAATTTTTTCAATGCCTCAACAGTCAGCAAAAATCCAAGTGTTGGAACCTCATGCACAGTGCAAAATGAGTGGCAGTGTATGTTTGGTGCAGTGCAATATCTGTTTCCGTTCACTGTTATGGTTGTGCCAGCTCTCAAGTTTGCAGTTGGCAGTGTTTCTTAATTTTTGTAATGCTGAATGACAGGGGAGTTTTTCATGGCTCACAGCAGCACTCACCCCGTGCATGTGTGCCCAAAACTCCTCCAGTAGGCACATTGCAACACATATCCCCAAAAATATGCCAAAAATTTATTTGGGTTTGCAGCTACTAAATATTTGTAGGTCAAATAGCTGACTGCAGTGAGCCCTCTGATGATGAACATCTTTTCATATTTTTACTGCTTGGGTGAGGGTGTGTAAAAATCTGAAAGCTTAGGCTCATTGACAATCTGTGGGACATCGTCTGTTTATCCACTGATCACCAGGTAGTACTCATATCACTGCATCAACATCATCGTAATTCTCTTTCAGCATGCTGCTTGACATGGATCTGCTCACTGAGGTAATCGAGACACTTGGTGTGCTTATGAGACTACTCACGGTCCATAGCCCTGTCATGGCATTCACCTTTTGGGGGTTTAGCATACAAAAAGGTAGTCTGAGCCTGCGAGTAGAAAAAGCATGGTGGTTCCCTTCAACTTTTCAGCAAGTGCATGGAGTAGGTCATTCAGATCATGGTTTCTAGGGTTAACCAAAAATACTCCTATGTCTTTTTTGCCACAGGCACATGGCCTGTCATATGCCTTGTTTAGGAGTATCTTTGGGCAGATGATGACAATACCATCAAAGTGGCCCTTAAATGCTGAATCAAGAAGCTTGCAGGCAAACACAATCTTGCCACTGCCACAGGCAGCCAATGGGTTCCGGCAGGCTAGTAGATGGCAGACATGAACTGGCCATTTCACATGTTGAGCTGCATGTCCATGATGATGTATAAGTACATATTTAACACACCTGCCCCTTGGGCCATCTTTTCAATTTGCAGCATTATATCTTTGCTCACACTTTCAATGCATCTTCCTGATTCATTTCGTTGACCTCATATCAATGACAAAGGCAAACCAATCTTGGCAAAAGGCATCAACATCAATCAATGGCAACTTGATAGACTCCCTTGCAATTATATTTTCGGCCTCTTCCCACTGCTGATATCTCAACCACCAATGGGCATAGATCTGGTCATGATGCCCTGGATCATCACCAACACCTTGTTAATAAGAGGGTTGTAGAAGCACTTGGTGTAATGTGCGAACTCAGTGCTCTTTGTCTCATCCTTGAAGAGCAAAACTATCATGCTTTTTGCCAGCATGTTCAATTTGGTGTTCTATGTATCATCTTTCTTAATCACCACCATCCTGTGATGGTTCAGCACTTCGGTGTTCCCTTGTATCATGCATGAACGTTCTATATAGGTCACAATGTCATACTTGAGAGAGATACCTTTGATGGTGAAGATTGCGCCCTTATTAGTTCTCTGGATTACTCTGCTGTAGTCATTAAATGTCAGCTCAAAGGAGAGATGGTCTGAAAGACCAGACTAGAAGTATGATATGATCATTTAGCAGATTGAAGTCAAGCAACATAAAAAAGCAGTTCCAAAACATGGCAGCAATGGATGCATTGTGCTGGGTATCAGTGACAGCATTGCCAGTGCTGACACATATAGCGGCAGTGTAAGCATTTGTATCCCTGATAGGCAGTGTTAGTCTGTTCTTTCTCCATCAGCCAGAGATCCTTGTAGATGCCCCAAACATTGGCATCATCAATACACAAGCCAATTCATTTCCTTCAAGCTTTACATTGATCTTTTTGACAATGACATGGCCAAGGTTTTTTACAATTGTATGGTTGGCATCCAGCGCTGGTGAGCCACCACTCAAAGCAATGTAAATATCAGGTTAGAAGTGTCAGACATAATGACATCATTGCTGGTGTGGTTTAGAAATCTCATAATAAGCTGCTGGTTTTGGTCTATGGTGCTTGGGTTATTAGTCACAACGGTGGTGCTCCTGACCCCAAAAAGCACAGCAGAGGTGGCAAAATGGGTCAAGTTTGTTTCCTTATCGAGACATGCTTAAGTTTGACAAGTTATAACAAGTTTTGTGCTACTTGGAGTTCGTGTTTCCTTCCTTGAATACAGCTAAAGATTGAGTTGTAACAAAACTAAACGTTTTTAAAAACATGTCTGAAGGAGGTTTTGACCTTGAAATTTAACATGTTTACCCGTTTCAGACTGATGATTCATATGATCATGAGCAAGAAACATCATTTATCTATCAGCCCAAATACATCGAACCACCCGTTATCATCACAACTCCCAAGCAAAAGTTAAATACAAAATTTGCAATAAAAGGGTTGATATTTTCTTTGTGGCCAAAGGGACAAAGGGATAAAAGGAAAGCCTTGCTATCCAGATGTTTATATTAATAAAAAAGGTATATTAATTCTCGGAGGGTCTAATATTCCTCTCAAATATTCGAGAGGTGGAAAAAATATTCGATACCAACTGTCAACACTCAAAGGCAAGTAGGGTGTAACCATATATGATCACCATCTTGTACAAAAGGCCGCAAATTAACAAAGAGACTGCAAAAAAGCTTGGAAATGTACAAAAAGATTTTCCTGCTGATCTAAGCTGAATAGATGATACAGTGATGCTTATTATGTCAGGACTGGTGGACACAATGATCAAAGATATGGCGACACAGACAGGCGATACCCTGCCATTGCGAGAAATTCTTTTCTTGGACAAGGGTATTAAAAGGTTCTGCAGTGCACTTTCAGATGAGCTCGCATAAATTTCAGAAATTAAAACCAAATTGATGTGGAAATCAAAGAACTGTCAGAAATGAATGCCAGAACATTGCATAAGGATGTACCTGACAACATTTCAAAGCTTAAGGATGAGTTTAATGGCCATGAAGAGAGTACCAGTATATTATGAGGACAACTTTGCAACCAAATTACCACCATCTGGGAGACAATCATGAAAATTATTGATGAGGATACAACACCAGCCAAAAAATTGCAAACATTCTTCCATGAACAGGGTATCAATATAGCCTCCACTCTCATCGTGCTTGGTTTTATAATAAGCACAATAGTGCTAGCTGTTACAGGTGGTGCAGGTACAGCAATACCAACCATTCCAACACATAAACCTGACCCCTCACATCCTGCAAATGCAAAAAGCAGCTCAGAGAAATGGTTTTGGCATCACTGCCCGGTATCACTGGCACTATTGTGTCATTCCTCCTAAAAGCTGCTGTCATTGGCATGCTGGCCAGGAATCTGGTGGTACTTGTCATTATGATAGCGGTTGCATTCTTTGTCGTTCTCCGTTCTCACGTTAGCATGTGCAGACATAAGAGTGAATGCTAATAGAGCTGGGCAGTATGTTAGTTGTTTATGAGTAGAGAAACCAAATGGCCATAATTCTCACCATAATAACACCCACAACTAGTGCTGTTTGGTCTTCAGCATGGTTGTGCACCAGAAGGCAAAGTTCAGCTGATTTTGCCAAAACTTCATTGGGTTGATCAACCAACCTCCTGTGACCTGACAGGGGCTTAGCTACCACCCCTGTAGGCCGATTCAAGAAGGAGGCCCAAAATCCCACTGGAGGTAAAATATTTTTGCTGGTTATGTTGATTAAACTCGTCTTAAACAAAATGCCCTCTCACACAAACACAATCGGGTTGAGCAATGATATGCATCTTAGACGAAAGACATTTGCCGGTTAATATACTGGAGTGCACATTTGCCAGTTAATATACTGGAATGCACATTTGCTGGTTAATATACTGGAGTGCTTTATCACCTTCCAAATTAAAGAAAAGTGCAAAAAAGCACTAACACACTATGAGTCTACAAGGTCTTGGCTTCTTTAGTAACAGCGCTGCAAGTACCTTCAGACCATCACCCACGTTTAATGTCGCCCCAGATGCTGAAAATCTCAGCCTCAAGGTAGGCTGTGCTAGCATGGCCAGTGCAAGTGCAGACACTGTTGCCGCCTTAAAGGTCATGTACTTAATGGCTGACAGTATCATGACAGTCAGCTGAAGTACTGCAATAAATGCGTCTGGTTACTATTAGTGGGATTCAATGCAAAACTTTCAAAACGTTGGTGGTTTTACCCTCATGCTTGAATTCATGCTATACTTAGCTTAAAGGCAAAAAAATAAAGCCATGGGGAGTGACCAGACATACACATGGAACATAAATCATTGGTGCCACTTGCCAATCCAGAAATTGATGATGTAGTATTGGTGCATAACACTGACAAGAAATACAAACTACTGGTGCGAGAGTATCTGTGCCTCCTTTGGACTGACACATACCAGTTTAGACTTGGGTGGAACAAGGATGCAAAAGTAGATGGACATCGAGCACTGGGGTTACCCAGAGCATCCTAAGCCACCCCACGAGCAACTAGAGTTAATTGCAATTTCTTTGTCTGAACAACAGCCAAAATGTACTATCCTTGGGGGGTCATGGGCTCGATTGTTACTACAATGACAATGTGGTATTTGGCAAAATGACTTCAGCAATAACCTTTCCTTTGGGGTATGTAAGGCCCTCTATCACTCGTCTCATAAACAGTAAAAACAGACTTATACTGAAAAAGACACACTCTGGCACATCACAGTTGTCATTGTTGTTGCGGGTTTAACGCCATTTTTCAGCACATGAGTGGCTATAGATGGCGGCCAGTTTTATCTAGTGGAGGAAGAAGCCGAGAAAACCCCGGGAAGAACCACCGACCCACAGGAAGTGACTGGCAAGCTTTCTCACATATCCACATTGGCTGAGCCCGAGACTCAAACCGATGCAGACAGAGGTGAGATGGCAGTGATCGGTAAAGGCGAGCGCTTTAGACCACTCGGCCACCCAGGGTCCCCACATCACAGTAATCAGCCAGAAAAACAAACAATTGCTGAAACTGTGGACATATGGCATGATATCTATAACTCTTGGCAAATGTGTTGAAGACTTTCTGGATCTAAAGATATTAAGGAAACTGACATTTTCTTTGAGATCATTGCGGTCTTGCCAGTAAGCCACAGCAACAGGTTAGAGGTGCGTATCCGCAGGGGAGCTAACCCACCCACCCCTCCAGATCAATTAAACTTTTAACTTGCACTGCTAATAGACGAATTATAATGTCGCTATTCCCAAAACTCCAAGACCCACAAGACTTTTGCCTAAAAAGGATTAGCGAGGCTGAAACCTTGTTATGGGCAGAGAGTGAACAGTGGTGTGCAGTAAATGTGATGAATGGTGTTAACGACACAATTACAGCTGTGTCTATAAGCACCAATGTGGCAGGAACTGGAATAGTGTCAACAATCACTGCTGTTCCCATTGCGGTCACAGTGGTGAATTTTGGTTTGATTTCTATGGCTGGAATTTTTTTTGATCGGCAACTATCCATGAAAGCTAAAAAGCATGATGAAATTCACATCTTGTCCAAAGCAAAGCTCAACACATATGGAGACCACATATCTAAGGCACTACGCAACAATGCTATCTCCAAAGAGGAGTTCAAGCTTATCCTAGATGAGGTTGATAAATATACAACCATGAAAACTGAAATACGGGCTGCATTGCACAAGGCATACACTTCGGTTATAATTGAGAAAGTGGCAAAAAACTAATTAATAGCATAGAGAAAAGCCGAAGTCCATGAAGCGATCATAAATAATCTTGCTGGAAATTCGTCATAAGCTGTGTGTTGTCTGTTGAAACGACAAACAACAGAACTGTCAAAACAACAGCTTTCTGACTTGATGCCTATTCCCAGCATATAATACAGTTTTTCAAGAACAGGTGGACAAAAAATGTTGCAAAAAATGGTCTAATTTTGTGTTTTCGCCTGCTTTTTTTTTTTTTAAATTTAAAAGAATAGTAACTGCCTCACACATCATCAATCTCGTCCGATATGGCCTACAGATTCGCAGTAGAAAGTTTTGAACTACCAACGTCATTGTCAACATTTGTTGGAACAACTACCTGCTTTGATGCCTCAATTACAAAACCAACTACAAACAAGGCTGCCAAAGTCAAAGTCATCAAAGACTTCAATAAGAAGACATCCGGTGCACATTTTAACCACCATGCTTTTTTATTTCTAAAATAAATTTTAAAAAAAAAACTTATTTTGAACTTATTATTAGCAAAACAAATACACAAAATGCCCCAACCACCAAACTGAATTTTCTGTGGTATTGTACTTCATGTGCAAGCCATGGGAATAGGGAATAAGTCTCTCAAAGAGCAGGAGTAATATCAAAAACTATATAATGAAATTATTCTGCATGACCTTACAATTAAAACAAAACAAAACCAAGATCTGCTCATCTATCACAGCAAATATGCATATGTTATAGTATGGCACTTAATTGCAGACAAAAAAAAATCATAAGCTTTTCAATGACTTTCTGGCAGACATTGACATAATTGTTGAAAAAATTAAGCTGGATGAAACTTATCTTTGGATTCTCATTAACAATTTCTGGGCACTAGTTAACAGTAGAATTACACAAAGAGAGTTTGCAAGCAGCATAAATGGATCTACAACAACACTTACAAGTCTGTATGAGGACATAACCAATACCAGCATTCCACCTGAAAGCAAAATTGCCAGGTAGGCTGGCGATTTCACCATTTTATATCCTGGAGTGTAATTACAGGCAGTTATGAGCCAGTCTCAAGAAAAATAAAATTTAGAGATCTGGGCTGGTAAAGGGAGTGGACCAGACCTTATGACTCTTGGGAGTTTACCCAAGAGATAAGGACCATTTTCAAACATGGCTGTTTTTTGTGTTGCCTTGGGAGTGGGGGTGGCGTATGTGTTTTGTTTTTTTTTAATGGTGAAAAGGCTGATTGGAGGTGTGGAGGGGGTGTGAAGGGCCACCAATCAGTTGTTTTGTTCGCCCTCCCTGCTGCTGGGAAGATAACAGACCATTTCAGAAAGGCCTTAAGTTTATGACAGGCTGGATTTATCACCTTCTGTGAGGCCTCTGAAGATGGACACAAATACAATATAATCCACCAAAGGCAAGGAAGACCCCAAATTGGGTCCGTCATGTAAAGTGGAAACAGCATTCATTAAGTGACGTACAAGAACTGTCCCAATCACACCAATATGTCACTGAACTACAATCTACATCAGGCATGTGCAACTTCCTCCAGTACATGGGTCAGAAAAGCGAGTTTTAAAACCACACCCAATGATGTAAATAAGCGGATAAAATCAGGTCGCAGACTGGATCCGGCCCGTGGGCCATAGGTTGCACATGCCTGCTCAACATCACTATTCACCAGCATGAGCATAGCATGGTCAACAAACTGTGTGTACTGTAAGTATATATAATACATATAAATCAAATCTCAATCACTGTGAATTATTACTAATTATTCATGGGGCATTAATATTGTGGATTTTCTTGCTGCTACAAACCATAAATTTCAAGATCCAATGAAGAAATTAATATCAATTAAAATAATAGGACAACAATCAATGAATTAAAGTATTACTGAAAACATCATTTATCTTGCTAAACCACAGTAGGTTACAAACCTAGACCAGAACAGACACCGATATTATTCTGTTTTCACCATTCACCACAATGGAATATAACCTAAAATGGTATAGTTTTCTCCAGGACCCTTAACATTAGCAAAGCCTTTCAGTTGTAGTCGAAATGGATATAATAATGTTTGCATGTAGATATGGAAGGTTGGTTTAAAAATTAAAAATATCTCAAAGAATGTAATCATTTTCACGCAAATTTTAGCAATATTGTGCTTTTACTTAGATGCTGATGTAGTGTACAAGCTGCAGAAGATCCGGAGAAAACTATAGCTTGTGTTAATTGCACTATTTTATTTGAGATGACAAATTTTCCTTAACCAAAATGGGTCATAGTAATGTATAATAAATGTATGCAAATTGCATTTATAAATCATTTTACTCATCAAAATTTATCAGACTCAAAGCAGTGACTGTTGGAATTTCTCCAAACTACAAATAGTAACCAACTATCTGCAGTTCCTGTCTAGACTGGCTCATTCTTTAACATTTTGTTTCACACATTTGTGTTATACAGTTCCACAAACAGTAAGAACCAGTCTAATGCTACACAAGCTGCCTTATGCAAACTATGAATTAAGCAATAATGTTGATGAAAACAAATACAACTTTAGACCTGACCAAGTGTCGGTATCATAAGTAATATATCATATGGGATATAATACCTGCACTGAGTGCTTAAACAATTCTTAGGTGAATTTCATGAGATGCAAGCTCATCTTAATAAGTACACAACGACAAAGCTTCCATCACATGTATGTATATATTAGTAGAGTTAGCTCCCTTTGTGTTTGAGGGTCTCCATTTTGGAAGTGTATGTTATCTCCTAGTATGGTCTCACCACATAAAACATATGTAAGACCCACTGTTCAGTCTTATTTAAGCCGCAAAGTTATGTGGTAAGTTCCAAGAAAATCATGATGTTCTAGATGGATTATACATGCACTTCCCTTGCATAAGGTTTGCTGGAATCTAGACACATGTGGTTAGTAATGGATTTTTTATGTGAGTTTTCACTAAACAGAGGCATGTGTGGGTAATATTTTGAATATTGTATGGATACTGGTACTTCTGATTACTATAATAGTTGGGGTTTTTCCTATTAGCCAATCACAGACTATGTTACTAAAACATTAGAACTAACAATATCATAATGTTGTCTTGCTGTTGTTGTTGTTCTGGGTTTAACGCCATTTTTTCAGCACATGAAAGGCTATACATGGCGGCCAGTATATTTGGTGGAGGTAGAACCCAGGAAGAACCACATACCCACAGGAAGCTACTAGCAAGCTTTCTCACATACCCGCATTAGCCGAGCCCGAGACTCAAACCCATGCAGACAGAGGTGAGATGTGTGAGTGATCTGTAAATGCGAGCGCCTTAGACCACTCGGCCACCCGGGGCCCCGCATAATGTTGTCTACATATATGCTTAAAAAAGCAGATATATCATGATTTTATTTGCTGTGGAGGTAATTTAGAAGACTGCTCTCAAGCAAGCAGCCAGAAAAACATGCACTTTTAATTCAATCGTGAATAATTTAAATCTGAATTAAGCATTAATTCCTTGTGTAGAAAATGCAGTCATAATATTCAGTAATAGGATTTATATTTTTTTTAAACTAATTTTTCTTTGTTAAATCAATGGCCATTAGATATGAGAAAATGACCCTCATTTTTCCCACTAATGGGCCAATCTGACGCCTAACAGTTAAATTCTAGCCTGAACACTGATGTTCCAGCATATTCTAAATATTACATTTCCTCTTAAAGGTTCACAGTTGCTGGTTACCTTTTCCATCTGTTTCATGTAATCATTTTCTTCTTCTTTCTTTTTTGCATCCTCAATGCTTTTCTTCCTCACCTATAATGAATGGTAAAAAAGATTTATCCCAAATATGTCAACTTACTGTAGTAGCAAATTCAAACCATCAACTGTCAAATATCTTACATCAAAATGAAACAACAACAACTACATAATAATAATAATAATAATAATAATAATAATAATTTATAAATCAATAAACTAGAAATGCAGTCTATTCTAGAATCTGCTATTATGGGATTCATGCTATCTTTTAAACAAATTGTGCTGAAAAATCAACATAATGCACAAAAATCACTCATCATATTTTAAAAACCCTACCTTTATTTCTTCATTAAATCCTTCCTAAATTTAGAAAATTTCCACCTTTTTTCAAATGAAGAGGGGAATATCTCCCCTAAATTTTCTGTTCTAGAATAGACCCTGGAAAATGCGTTTCAAGGATCCTGATGCCCTAGCTAATAAGGCATTATTAAAACGGGCCATAACTCAGTCATAAAAAAGTAAAAACTGAACCTGACAAACCATACATATTCTTAATATCAGGCTCCTTAACTAATTTGGTTTATGTCCATTTATTTATGTCAGAAATTAGTGAGATGAAATTCATGACATAATTTACTGGTGCATGAAGAACAGACAGACATGGTTAATGCTATATGCAGCCTCTATAGAATAGGACAGGGAAAAAATCTCATCTTTCGTTGTCACACAAGATTTTTTTCCAAAAATACCCTAGCTTCTAATCGTACAACATAAATGTAGTACATTAGAATTCAAAATTGCTGCAATTTTAAAATCTCATCATGAATTTTAAAAGAAATCACTCAAGATACAAAAACATTCTTGGTCGGATATTAGTGCAAGGAATAAAATTAGGAATAAAAACTTTAGATACTGACCTCATCGATTTTTCTTTTCACATTTTCCTGATGTCTTTTACCCTTCTCATGGAACTCAACACTCTGAAAAAATAAAGCATTTGAAGGCATAAATTGCTTCATCATCCAGAATGTATGAACTTGATGAAACTGAATGATACTATGCAAATACTTAAGGTTTTCATATCATAAGATTTCAATTACTTTATATTTATATTCGCAAGTTGTAAGTGTGAAAAAAAATAAAACAAGAACAAAGAAGAGAGTGTTTGTAAAACAAATATCCCAGCACCCCAGTTTTGTCTATCCCACAATCCGTGTGTGCCCTTGTTGAGGGGCAAGGAGACAAATATATATATATATATATATATATATATATATATATATATATATATATATATATATATATATATATATATATATATATATATATATAAGGAATTCAAATCATATGGCAAATAACAGTCCTTTCAAGTGCACTGGATCCAGCAAGAGACCACGTGTGTTAGAAATTGATTAAGATAAATGCAACATACTGACAACAAACAGTGCAAAACTATTTTTTAACAAGCCTAAGCATTTTCAGCTCACAACGAATCTTTGTCTAAAGCAATTACAAAATAGAGACAAACAAGACAAACAATAAACACAAAAGAAAGCATAAAATTTACAAATGTTTGTCTATGTCAAATGGAAGTATTGTTTGAAAATTTTCAGATATCATGCCTAATTGGTGTGAATGATAAAATGGCAACCTAGTTGGTACTGACCTACAGAAGGAGGAGCAATAGCGCCATCAGTTTCTTAATGTAATTGGTGTAACTGTAGATTATATCCCAGATAATTAATTGTTTCTGTAATGACAGTAATGACCATAACAATAATAATAATAATAATAATAATAATAATAACACCAACAAGAACTACAAAAAACTGTAATAATTATAGGTGTGTGAGTGAATAATGAACAAAATGAACGATTATTTAATTGGAAAAATAGGGACTGTAAACAGATGATGATTTTATTTGTGTGTAGATGCCCTTTTGGTGTCTTTTTGGTTTAAGCCACTTGATGTCAGTGTTCTAAGGCGGCATTTCTAGAAAGATTCCTTTTATATCCTGGTTTCAGAACTCAAGTTGTGGTTTTGAGCAATTGCAGTTACTATAATGTCACTTAAAGTATGGCCAGGGGAAGAGAAGTATTCTGTAACTGGACTTCTGTCCAGCTTCGTTGTCATCCAATCACATCTGTGAAAACTGATCCTTTTGTGCAGCTTTTTGGTTTTTCCAACATACTCAAGGCTGCAGATCTTGCATGTGATGAGATAAATTAAATTCTTGGTATTGCACCTTCTGTTTGGACCACACATATTCAATTTTTCACTCGTTGCTGTGCTAGAGAATGTGTTGGTCTCTATTATATGTTGACAGGTTTTGCACCTTTTATCACCACTGGAATGCCAGTATGGTCTTGGCTCGTTATTGGCATTAGCTTTGTCATTAGGATGTCTTTGAGGTTTTTTGGTTTGCAGTAGGCTACTACTGGTTTGTTCCAGAGGATTACTAGTAACTTTAGTGTGTCACATGATTCCACAATGGGCCAGAGTTTCTGGATGATTTAACCTACTTTTGGGTTGTCTTGATGGTAGGTCAAGAACATCCCATATAGCCAGGTACCGAGGACATGCAAAATTTTCTCCTACAATGGAACATTCCAAAAAAGGTCTGTAGAGTTGTCTGAATATCTGATGAAACAAGGCAATGACAAAGACCTGATAGCAGAGGCAACACAAAAGGCTAAACAAACAAATCACAATGACCTATTAAATTATAGAGAAAACGAAAACATTGATTGCATACCATTTGTGGGAATCTCTCAAAAGCTTTTGAGTTATGACCCAGGTACCACATCACCAATCCTCTAGCCCCACAACTCTGCCACCTTTGGGGGTGGACCAGAATTATTAAAACTGTTTTGCACATCTACTGACCAAAGTTTCAAGTCTCTATCTTGACCAGTATATGAGGTGTTGTGCAACAAGCAAAATTCCTGAAATTGCTACACGTTATATACAAATATATATATAAGCAAAAGTGTCCCCATCTCTCAAACTCTGCCCTCAGGGAATGGATCAAAGTTCTAAAACTGCTGAATACATCCATAAACCACCTCCCATCATATCCCAAGGTTTCAGACCTCTATATTGAATGGTATACAAGAAGTTGTATAACATTACGAACACATGCATGTAAACAGACACTCATGTCCAGATGGGCACTCTCACATAAGACCCAACTTTTCTTCGAAAAGTATGGGGATAAAAAAGGAGAATTATACTTTCACTCTAATGTCTTAATTACGATGTACAATGAATGAAACCTTGAACTTAAGAAGGAAATGAACTAATGAATCATGGTAATGAACAATGAGGAAATATGATTCCAGGTACCATATATACTCATGTATAAAAGTCAGATCCAATTGCAAACAAAACTGACCCTGGTCTGCCATTGCATAATTTGCTGGCAGATCAAGGTCTATGTTGTCGATTCTACTGATTAGTCCTCACAAATTGCCGAGACCCAGATCTGCTGGTGCATTATGTAATGGCAGATCTGGGTCTATGCAGTCTGCAGTTGGATCCGACTTATACACAAGTACATATGGTGGTTGTACAGATACAAAGACAGTCTGATGAAAATAATTTAGATAAACAAAGATACGCTATTTAGTGCAGCAATCTTTCTAAAAATCAGTAACAATTAAAATTTGAAGCTGAAACATTAAAACATTTGGCACGAGTCATGGGAAGGCCTCAGCCTAAAAAGATTTTTAAAACTTTTCACATACATGTAAACCATTTATGTTCCTGCTAGGAATTTCTTACTGATGGCAGTATGTTCCTGCTAGGAATTTCTTACTGGGTAGAGGGGCATTTTTGTTGAAGGAAGTGGCACTTTTGTAATAAAAAAAACTTGACTTCAATAATGAAATTTAGCATTTAATCCATATTGTGTGTGTGTGTGTGTGTGTGTGTGTGTGTGTGTGTGTGTGTGTGTGTGTGCTCTGGTTCTCTTATTTGAACTGTGTCCTCTATTTCTCATTATCTATATTTGCATTTAGCATTGGTTTTAAGCAATACTTTATCTTCAAGTAGAATATTCTCTGTGTTGTATGTATATTATGAACACATTTTGTAAATTTATGAATGTATCATACTCATATGCAACGTATTCATACTTGAAACTATGTATGTTTAGATGGAGAGAAATATGCAATGTATTTAGGCCATAAGACTTCAAAAAAGCTTAGCAGAAACTATATATTGTAATTAATTTCAACTGACAGGAGTGCCTAGATTACAGTATTGTAATTACAAATAGATAAAAATACTTAAGCAACTGCCACTTAAAGAACAAATTTTGTTTTTTTGTTAGTTTCTTCACTAGAAAATGGCAGTTGAAAACATTTGTAAACTAGTTTGAAACAACCCTACATTAGGCTATAACACGCCCATGAGAGCACAGGTACATGTGTCTTCAACATCATAGTGTTCATCCATTCAAACCACAGTGACCACTGATGAGTAATCTCAACTTTACAACTGCATTTTGAGGAAACTGATTCTAAATTAAATGTGAATCTTTTGACTGTCATTTTTTGGCGAAGTTTTTAAAAGTAGATGGATCTATTTTTAGAAACAGGGATTTTCTTCATATGACCACTCTCTTTCTAGATTCGTTACAACAATATCTACATAGGTTTGAAAATGTATTGTTTTAATATTTGTCTACCTACTCGAAATAACGCTGTGTATTGGTTGGATATTTGTTTTCTTTGCTAATTTTTCACATATTTTCACAAAAATGAGTGATGTAAGAAAACAACCTTGACATTAAGTTACAGCGCTTATCGATTTCACGAGCATTGTCCCATACTGACCAACAAATTTTTATTTTTAGGCTATATCTTTTATCACATAATAGTTACACTTTGCTTTCTACAAATTGTATAATTTCCTTAAATTTATGTGAACAGTGAATTAAGAAAACAGATGGTATAATGAAGAAGTACTTCCAAGGCACAGCATTGTCCACCATTATTACCCCTCAGCAGGTTCACTCACTGTTTCCAGCTGATTTTATGCAGAAAATAATGCAAGCAAGGCGGTTAAAATCTTCATAATATAGATTTAGAAAGTGTTTTCACCAATTCTCTTCTCAAAACACAAATTGTTATTTACATATAGATGATTTAGTTTCGAAACACAAGTTAAGTTTTCATCATCATATGATAGCTTTCGGAAATCAGGCAGTGAAGACGAAGTTACATTTTTTCAGCGCCTTAGTTGCCCACTTCACCTGGTAGCATGACTCCCGACACACACACACACACACATATATATATATATATATATATATATATATATATATATATATATATATATATATATATATATATATATATATACACACACATGTGTGTGTGTGTGTGTGTGTGTGTATATATATACATACATACATATACATATTATGAAAATGCATAAAATTATCATTCACTGTGTGTCTGACTCATAATCAAAGATCATGGGTTTGATACCTGCCCAGGTTGGCTGACTCAGTGTGTCCTTGGGAAAGGCACTCAGTTCCCATTTCCTTGGCATGATATAGCCAATCATGTTTTGAAACTTCTTTTAAAACCAACTAAGCAACTTAATTCTCCCATAATAAGCCCACAATTGATGATAAGCTCATCCCCTAATTTTACATCATTTTGAAATTTTTTTTACTAAGGGAACTTTTGGCATTCAAAAGTCCACTCTCTTAAAAAAACATATAACTCTCTTTCTTAAAAAAACATAATTACAAGGCAGACATTATGGGCTTACCATAGAAGAAATACTGGATTTTGATCAGTATGAATACAATGATACTGAATGATTCTATGCAAAATCTTACTGGTTTGTTGTCTGTAATCCAGCATTTACAAAAGTCGCAGAATTTTTTAGGCTGAGATTTCCAGTATGAAGTCCTGAAAATAAATACCTATAATCAACACAGTAGTATAAAATATTCTAAATTGGTACAAAAATAAAATACCATGAATTATAATGCAGAATCATGACACTATTTTTGCAAAACCAGAAAGAAATTACCACAGTAAATCACAAAATGTTAATGGGCATACAATTTTGATTAATTTCGCATTCATGAAAATGGTACTTATGTTAAAAGCAGCAAAGTAATACAATTTGTATTGTCCAGAGCTCTAGCTAAGCAGCATATTTGCGTATTTTAAGAAAGCAAATTGACTTAAAAGACATAGAGAAAATGTTAATGTGTTCAAACTACGTAACACAATTTAATTTTAAGCATTTAGTCCAAAGCTGCCAGTGTATTATTCCTATTTTGAGCAGAGTCCATGTTTTATGATGGCACATTTGATCAATATAAACTGTGTTACTGGAACAAAATTCCCAGATGTTGCATGCATATTTTAAATGATAATACTTGATCACTGTGAGAAGATTCACTCAAATAAAGCTATATAATCGAATGCACCCTTAATTAGTCTTGGTCACTGAGCTGTTTTACACATTTTAAAAGGCACAACATCATGATAATAAAAACTAAGTCTTGTATCACAGGTTTGTGTTTTGTGGTGCTCACAAACTATCTCATCAAATTTGTAAAAAATGCAATTAGTTCCAACCCTGTGAGTAAAATAACCAATTTATTAAATTCTTATTTGGGCTCCGAATGTCAATGGCTATAAGCAAATCACAACAATCCTCTATGATTGATTTATAACATTGTGAAAACTGAAGGACACAAAAATTAGATGATGTACTGTAATAATTTATGGAGATTAGATGGATACATTCATCTTATGGTTACCGTTAATATCTGTTCATTCTTTGTATTTCTTTTAGCTTTTTTATTTGATAATACAATTATACAAACTATTCACCAAAAAATGGGTGTGAATCAATACAGAAGTGGCTGAACCATTTATTGCATGCAAACTAATTACCAAATGTTGGGGATGAATTGGAATGACAGATCCATTTATTGTACACTTTTTGCATGTACTATGGAGTAATACCAGACAGTATGACTAAATATATACAGTTATGTAAATAAATATAGAGTGTATGTATGTGACTATATATTTATATATATATATACACACACACATTAAATTTTTAAGAGCACATATTTGCTTGGCAAAGAGGAGAATGTGGTGTTTTAGAAAAATATGGATTGGTTAAACATACAAATGTAAGAAGAAATCATTTTTAAAATGTGGACTAGAGATAATTGGCAGCTAAACTTAAAAACTTTGATCAGCCCTTCTTATAGGACAACTTAGCCCCAAATGTGGGTCAACTCAGATCAGAATAAGATGATGACTCAGACCAATGGTCATGTATGGAAACAAAGATTTTACTATTCATTGAACTAATTATTCCTGCAATTAGATCTACTTGTTCCCTATGCATAATGAGAAAAGTTAATGTGTATTATAAACATCTCTGACATACGGACAATTCAACCCAAAACAACTCAGCTCAGCTTCTCAGACAATTCAGTCCTATCCAAGAGACAAATAAGCCCCATGACCACTCTGATCAATTTTCAATACACATTGATCAATGACTAATAGTGATGTTATCATATAGTATATTGCTATCATGATGTATCATCATCAGATACAGTGCAGCAGCAATATTGGCAACAAATATAGATAAGCAATATCATATAGACTGCAACAATTCTCCCCATCACATGTAAATCTGCTTCCAATTTACTGCAAGACAAAGCACTAATAGAGATTAGCATGTTTACCATAATCTGCTCTGTCATCAGAATTTGTACATTTCAATCGATACATGTTTGTTAGATATAAATAGTAGCAGTCTACAAACAATGGTCAGTAGAAAAAAAATGGAATTTTCCTTGAGTTATAACCATGGCAGTGGCACTTTGCCAGGCATGTGTCTTTGTTGCACTTTGTTGAGAAATAGTATAAACCTTGTTATATTATTGCAACGATACCATAAAAAGGTGGCATGAACATGCTACAACTTTGGGCTTAAGATAACATCACTCATACCTAAAGCAGCGGAAAGTGGAACACAGTTCATGAGAAAATTTGTTCTCGAGTATCCAGTATATATGCTCATATCACATGGAATAACACAATCCAAGAGTGTGCTATTCATGAAGCAAGGCACATCTGACTTCATTGGGATTGACTTGAAATAAACAAAAATATAGCCTGGCAATACATTTTATACAAATGAGGAAAAAAGAAATTCACGGGATATATAGATCAGATTTATGCAGATCATTTATTTTAACCGTCTTGATTTTTAATTAGTGCTGTTGAGTTTGCAAATTTTACCCCACCCCACACCTGAAATCCACAAACCAGTTACATTTATTGTGTATTAATGTCCTTTTGAAATCATTTTTTTACATTCTAAAATACTGCCTTATATGCTATTGATGATCATACATTTCTCCGTCTATGAAATGAGATCTTGGAGTATAAAACTGCTACTGTCACAAGAGACACATCATATAAGCTTTCTTTGGAAGCATACCTAAAACAGGAAGTTTACAAATTTAAGCATGCGTATTGTCGAATGTCAATTTCCCGGGATTTCCATTCCGGGACCTCCCTGCAAAAACAGATATGATTGGTACATTTTTGCAACATTGCTGGTGACCTAAATTTGTAACCAATCGTATTGCAGAATAGTCAATAAAGCGCATGCGTGCTTTCCTAGCTTTGTTGCCTGAAGAAAATCCAGGGGCCGAAAACTCGAAGCAGGGTCAAGCTATAATGTTTTGGTACAACTTAAAAGTGCAAAACGTGATTTTCTTTGTAAAGTTGTGTTGACGGTGTATAACTTGGGTTCGTGATGGTAAGTTTGTAAAGTATCAGTGATGAACCAGTGAGGATTAGTCACTGGTTTTCTTTAAGACTCCTTAAAAGTCGCCGAGTCAGTCCATGCCAGTATGTTTTGAGGTATTTCATAACCATTTTGAGTCGCAGGCCGTCGTTTTATGTGTACACGAAAGTCCGATGGGGCACCTCTTCTGCTGTAACTGAGCTAAATCCAGTTTATTTTAAAAGATTAAATTTTAAAAACTGATGGCGAGAATACAATGGATATACTTTCGTTTATCAATGTGGGAACGAATTTGACATGGTCGCACCAGTTGAACCATCGTACAATTGTTATTTATTCTTGATTAGTAGCAGGGTTGTTTTTTTTTCTTTTGGGGGGGGGGGGTGCGGAGGGTGTTTGTTAGTAGCAGAGAGAGCATGTACCATAAACTACGTTTGAACGTTTTAATCTGTCGGTTCAAAATTTAAACACAGAGTCGAGAGTAAGTAACGATTCAGTGATAACAGGTTCCGTGCGACAATTGGCGCAGAGCTTTTAGGGTACAGTCACATTCTGAACACTGAAGTAATTGACACGAGAATGACAACTACGGTACCGAGGCAGTTTAATTCATGTCTAAGTAGGATATGGGGAGCAATTGCCTAGATATATTGTTACCAGTTTCATTATTTAATTTCTTCTGAATAAATTTGTGACTTTCTTTAGGACTAAGACACACAGCTGCCAATACTATTCATCCATCTCCCCCCCAACAGTTTGTACCCCTCCTACTGATTTTAAAAACTAAAGGCATTAAGGATATGAAAAATGCACAAAACTTAGTCATTTCATTCATCAATTTATAATTTCTAACCTGATTGTCACCATTGGGTTTCAAACACTGCAATCTTGTATGTGTTTCAAACCAAACTGATTTCTTTACCAACACGTTTGCCGTTTTTGCATGTTCAAGTCTGGTTTTTCCAGACAACAAATGTGATGTAGTTTGCTGTCTTTGATAGGCTAGTTACATCCCTTTTAACACAAGTTTATAAGAGTTACACTTTTTTAATTTGTTCAGTTTTTTAAATTGATATATTAAAACTTAACATTGCAAATATTGGATGCAGACGACACCATTTTTACTGAAAATGGACTGTTCTTGGAACTGGAAAAAAACTGAGCAGTCTGGTTGTTTACATCAGCAGCTTCTGTTTGGTTTGAAACATGAACAAGATGACAATGTTAGGGACCCCTGGCAACAGTCATGTTAGAAATTATAAATTGATGATTGAAATGACTAAGTTTTGTGTACTTTTTTTTATACCCTTGTTGTTTTTTGGTATTTAAAATCTCTAAGGTGGTACAAACTGCTGAGAGTGTAGGTGAATACTATAGTTTCCCTTCTGAGTTTCATTGCTGGTATTTCATTTTAATTGTATGGTTACAACAGAGTTATAATTTTGCCATTTTCATAACTGTCTTAATGTTGACCATGTTATGTTATGATGTCCATCTGTCTGTTACAAATTTGTATGGCCGACATGTACTCATATGACCACCATGTACTGCATCTGTAAAGACTATTTGCATGGCTGCCATTTACCTGACTTGATGTAAAACATGCATGTCGTCATTCTAAATAAATTTGAAACGGCATCATCTAATATTTAGTACAGGTTATCCATCCAACTAAAAATCACCCAGTAAGTCATTCAAGTGATTTTCCATACCATTGATGAATCTTGATAAAATATATTCATTACTGTTTTCATTTCTATATTATGACCTGGATAACGTCAAGGTTTACATTTAATGAAATCACTATAGCATTGGCTTTTTCAGCTGTATCTGTCCATTTTTCTCTCCATCCATGATCCACTGTAGAATCAACAGGCAGGTCCTAAAAGAGATTTTCAGATATTTCACAAGATTGATGGATCTCAATTAGTTTTATCCATTACTGTTTATGCTTCCATATCAGCATGGAGAATGTGAACCCGTGTTCACTGCAAAGGGCTGTAAACTAACTTGTCCCATGATATTAAACTCGCCTCTTTAAAGCTTGTCCAGTATCACAATACATCAGTACAATTATTTCCTTGTGCAGCTTGAGAAATCTGGATATATCTATTACTTCACATGCATTTTGCTGAGTTTCTCATACACTGTTTTATGTACAATCATGAAACTTGATGGGTATATTTATCTTGGTGGGAACTACTTACCACTTGCAAAAGTAGGTCACAGTTACCTACTTTTTCTAGTGACTTTTAAAGAGTTTTGGATCATGCCATGGCAGACCAGGTGAGACATAAAATTCAGCAGAGAATCCAGCTTTTGGAGATAATGTGGCACTCTATCTAGATTTTAAAATTCTTTATAGTTTTATAGAGTATGACTTGATTATCTCACATTATCTAGCCATGTTAATGAATTTTTTTTCATAATTTTCAGGACCCAGGCGATACAGGTAACTCTCTTGCATACTTCTTTGATAAATAGAAGGTTTCAGCATATATTTGATTGACTAAAACACAGAATAGAATAAATTCTGATTCAAAATTTAATGTGCATGCTGAAGTATACCGATTTAAAGTTTATAGCTAATATTTTATGAATATAAATAATGTCCCTGTTGATATTTAGCTTGACTGGTCATAGACCAGAAGAGCTTATGGGATAACCTGCTGTCCATTGTCCGTCCATTTACACAAGTTTGTTATTGCTACTTCTCCTAGACTACTTGGACGATTGCCTTGAAACTTTACACACACAGTCATCACAAGATCTTGTTGGTCTTAAATGAAGATATTGCTGCTCAGACATCACAGTGGCCATCTTGAAAATCTTGTAATTGCTACTCCTCGTGAATGGATGGTCATATTAACATGGGGTTTTCACTTTAAGACTTCTTATGATGTCTAGTTGGTCACAAATGAAAATGGTGCTGGTCTGACATCCAGTTTGGCCACTACAGCAGCCATCTTGAAAATCTTGTTATTGCTACTCCTGAACGGAGTCATGTCAGTATGGGGTTTTCACTGGAAAACTTATGATGTTAAATAAAAAACTGGACATCTTGAAAATCTTACTGCTACTCCTCTTAGATAGAAAGTCATATCGAAATTGGGTTTTCACCAGAAAACATGTTATGATGTCTTGTGCCACATATCGATACGATTCACAATACACAGCCTATGATACGATATTTTATTGATTCTCAGTTTAAAGAATAAAAGGGCAAATTACTAATAATTATTCATGACTGCTGAAGATTAAAGTAGCTTTTATAAGGTAAGTATCGTTTTGTATCGATTCTTCACATCTTGTATCGATTTGTGTATCGATATGGCAAAAGTATCGATGCATTGATATATCGATGAATCATTTCACCCCTAATGATGTCTAGTTAGTACTGAATGAAAATGGTACATATCTGACATCTAAATGGAAAGTCATATCGACATTGGGCCATAAAGTCAAGTAAGTTTATGATGTGGTCCTTGATGCATCATCCAATCACAATTGCTATTTACTTTTTTTTCAAAACCCAGTCAACAGAATTTGACCAAATTTAACAGAAAACATCCTGGCATGAAGCTCTTTCCAAGTTGTTCAAATGATGCAGATCTGCCATCAAACATGGCTACCATTACTAATGTGGTTTGTGGGTTTAATGCCATTTTTCAGCACATGATAGGCTATACATGGCGGCCAGTATATTTGGTGGAGGAAGAACCACCGACCCACAAGAAGCTACTGGCAAGCTTTCTCACATAACCATGTTGCCTGAGTCGAGGCTCAAACCCACACGAAGAGAGGTGAGGTGTCAGTGATCTGTAAAGGCGACTGCCTTAGACCACTTGGCCCCCCAGGGCCTCCACCATTACTTAAAATAGAAATAATTTAAGCTTGTTCTCAAGAACCGCTGAACAGAGTTTGACCAGATTTGACACAAAGCATGAAGATTATTTAAATTTGTTGAGATGATGCCAATCCACTGTCAAATATCACCACTTACTAAAAATAGAAAAACCTTTAAAGGACTTCTTCTCAGAACCACTCAACAGAATTTGACCAAATTTGACACAAAGCATTCTGGCATATAGGGCTTTCAGTATTGTGCAGCTGATGCTGATCTGCCATCAGATATAGCCACCATTAAAAAAAGTAGAAAAATACTGCACTTGCCATGTTGCCTAATAAAGCAACAGTTGTAACCTATGGTGAGGACTGTTGAGATTCATAGGTTTGGGGTTATGCTATGTTCTTCCCCTTGCAGAACAAATTTAAACAATTTGTATGCCTTTCTCCTTAAAACACTTCCAAATTTAATTACCTTCATTAATCTGAATATTCAGACCCACCAGTTTTCTGGTAGCTGACCCTAGACATTTTCCTTTCATAAAAGAAAGAATTATAAGAACAGCAACAAACAAATGATTTCCAGAATTTTGTGACCAGGTTGCATTTCATTTTGTTCACATGGAACAGTATTAGACATCAAGCTCATTAAGATGCTACTGTTTTTCCCAATATCTTTTAGTGCCCACTGGACATGGACTTGTAAGCATGATTCAATAATTGTTATCCTTTGCATCCTGTTACATAATTGTGATTGATTCAGATTTACAGCATGTTATATTCAACACAAATTATTTAAGTAATTATATAGAGTGCATATATAACTATTTTATAACATTGTGTTGATGAGTAATAGTGACAAGGTCTTTTCTCACTTGGAGAGGGATAAATGAGTAGAAAAGAAATCTTATTCCAACTGACTAACCCATTTTTTTAGCATGAAACTGGAAATGCATATTATTCTTTTAAGGCCTAATAGATATGTGGTATCTAAGTGCTCCAAACTTTTCTTTCCACTCCACATTTGTATACATGTATGAATATGCTTTCACAAGTGTGCATGTGTCAGATACTCAGGTGAACAATATCAGGCCCCCCTTGTGCCTCTTGTTTTGATGTATATTGCATAATGAGGTGATAATTGTATTAGTTGGGATACAAAAATGGATATACACACATGTATTATATTTTTGGTTAATTCTTTTAAATAACATGTATCAATTTATGTCTAGGGTTTAACAGCACATCATCACAATCCTGGCTATACAGTGCCGAGTAAGTTTAGGTATCCCACAGAAGGCACATACAACAAAGATAAAGGATCAGAGAAAAAAAGTAAAACCTTTAAAATATAGTCAGATTTTTTTAATATCAACAGCACTCATTTATAAAGTCTAAGACTTTCTCAGCTGGAACATCATCACTGGATACATTCCATGACAAAAAGGTTGCCTTCGTTAGTTGCCTCTTACAGCATGTTAGAGCACATTGGGCATATTCCACATCCCTGAGCCTGCAATGCAGGCAAGGGCTTTTAAATACAGTCCTACCAGTTTATGTTGACATCCTCGTACCAGAGGAAATATTGTCGACATAAGTGTTGGGGGGGGGTCTGAAAAAAAGCACATTTCTCTTGGACCTGCATACAAGTTAAATTCATCTGTATGGGGTGACCTGTCGTCAGTGAGTAGGATTTACACTTTGAGAAAACAAACAATGGAAATTTTGAGTACATGAAGACAAAACCAGTGTGAAATACACTTCTATATTGACAAATTACATTTTGGTTACCTTTGTGTAATAAAATCCACAATGCGTTAAGTGCATGTATATGAAAAATCCATGAATTCATGTACGGGTCTCATGTTAGAAAATGTATGCATCGGTCACATCCTGATAGGAAACACAAGTATAAAAAATGTACTTAAATTGGCCTAGATTTTGGTCAGCCTGAAACAATACATGTTCCCATCTTACTGAGGCTATCAAGGGGATGGAGCTATTCAAAGGAAAATGAAAACATGTATTTTTTTACAGAAGTCAACGTGAAAAATACATAAAATTGAACAAGAGATATGCGGATGATATGATTAATTTACCTTAAACGTAGCCTTTCTTTATAGACTCAGCAGCTTTCATCCATCTAGACCAACAAGTTGTTCTCCACCTTTGTTTTCTTTTTTTTGTTTTTTTTTTACAGCCAGATATTTAGTTTCCAGAGACTGTAAATTTAATCTGCGTTTTACGCTGCCATTTTTAGCCATCGTAAACATAAATAAAGTTAAAAAGGAAACTTTCACAGCACAATAAACTTGTTTAAATCACCGATCACTTTGGAAAATGCAACAATCTATCAGATTTCATTGCTTTTATTCAGGTTTGGTGATGATTTTTTTTAATGAAGGGTGGATTGTTTTTATTGAACATTGTAACCGGCTTGCTTTGATGAAGGGTACATGTGTTATTTAAGTCGCCACGAGCGGCCAACTTTATAGGACCAAACAAAAGCCTGTTTTTTCAATCCGACCGAGACATTAAAGTCTGGCGGCAAGATCAACTAATTGTTGAACAAAGTACAGGTCGGAACTGGCCGCTTGTCTACATAAATGATCCGGCGGCAAAATTGAAGCTTGACTGCAAGATCAACTAATTGTTGAACAAAGTATGGGTCGGAACTGGCAGCTTGTCGACATAAATGGTTAGAAAACAAAAGATTTGTTCAAGCTGGGACCAAGGGCTTCTGTCGACATGTACGTTTATTTTTTATCTCGATGTCGACATAAGCATGACAAATTTGGTAATAATAGTAGACCAAGGGACCAGGACTTTGCTTTTTTGTCGACATAGGCGGCTTGTTGACATAAGTGATGTCAATATAAGTGGGTAGGACTGTACTATCAGTGTCTGATTTTTCAACATAGCTTATTACAACCTACCTATTCACTTTAAGACAAAGTACAAGTTGAATTGAGGTGTTTGGAATTTATTTCAGATGTGGCTAGATTTACCTTTACAATTTCAGACTGGAGCAATTGGAGTATTGGTGACCAGTCTGAGGCTGATTCAGGCCTGGATGGGTACAACCAAAAACCTGAAGGGGTGGTCAGCTTTACTCCTGGTGATACCAAGTCAGATACAGTCTGTGACAGCAGCAACATTGGGGTCAGTATGTGAATAGCTCTATTTTCTCAGTTTTTTTTTAGTCTAAGTTAAAAAAAAACACTGGCTTTGAAAAAGGTTTGGTCAGAAGGTATGGTTTTTAAAAAAATTTGTTTAATAAATGAATTAGAATATTCTTCATTAGTTCGATTGTCAAAATGAAGAACTATGAAATATTCCAAGTGGTCAGTACTAAAATCGCATTCCAACTCGATACTCGCTACACTTTTCTAACAAAAATGATTAGCCATGATCTACCAGGATATTAAAAACGGCAGATATAGCTGTTGCCGTTGAACTGGGCTTCTACACAGAAAATATGGTTGTAGCAAAGCCTCAGCAGCTTGTACTAATAATTAACAACCTGTTTAAGAATGACAACAAATTACTTCATGGCTTTAAAACTCTTCTGGGGACTCTGAATACCAATAAATGTATACTATTTTCATATTTGGCTTTGCAATTTTAAAGAGAGTTGCCAAGTTCTCTATTTAGCAGTAACTAAATTTAGACTGCAAATCAAAACGAGGCTACCAACTGTCTCCATTGCCTGTATTTTACAGTTTACCCAAAATAGTATTTTTCAGCTGTTACGCACAAAAATACAGCAAACAGAGACAATCTATGTAGTATGCAAAGAGGGAATTAACTTTACTAATTAATTGCTCAATAAAATTTGTCTTAAGCCCAGTTTTTGTCCAGAAAAGCAATGTATCCATGTTGTTAATATGAAGCAATTTTTGATGTTTTGTCACAAGTTCCCCATTTGTACTAAAGATTCTGTCACTAGCAACAGACATGCACTGAATATGTGAAAACTTCCTTGCCAAAGAAGCCATCATTGGGTATAACTATGAGTTCTGTTTCCACCAGTTCAGGACATCAAATTTATATATTTCTATATACGTGCACCAGTGGAATCTGTGATGGATACCTCTTGACTAATGAATCTGTCAAGCTCAAGCTGTGCACACTCTGCTGCCTATTTTTTGCCTTCCACCTTTGAGACTTTGTCACTTTTTTTGCATGCTTGGGGCTGGAAACTTCACATTTCTCTAGATTGGAACTTCAGCATCAGACTATGAGATCTGTGGCAGCACTGGTTACTGCGACAGATCAGGCTGAGGTGCCTGATGAACATCATCGAGATGGAGAGATGCACCAGGTAGTCCAGCTTTAGCAGGCTGGTCTTGGTCCTTCTTCAGCTTCATTTTAACAAGATGCTGCGATTTGTTGATCATAAACACTCCTACAAGCTCCGACGCTTTCTGTATGTCTTGTGGAAGAAATGACATGTTCTTGAATCTACAGTCAAGCAGGGTACCAATCAGCAGCAAGTTTAAAACTTGTTTCCAAGTTGACATTTATTTTCAGTTTTATTTTTAGCTCAACTGGTCATAGACCAGACGAGCTTATGGGAAGGTCTGTTGTCTGTCGTCCGTCAGTCCATTATTACAAGTTTTTTATTGCTACTCCTCCTAAACTACTTGGAGGATTGCCATGAAACTTTACACACACATTCATCCCATGGTCTAGTTGGTCCTAAATGAAAATGGTGCTGCTCGGACATCCAATATGGCCACAGTGGCCATCTTGAAAATCTTGTTATCGCTACTCCTCTTGAATGGATGGTCATATCAACATGGGGTTTTCACTAAAGGAAATCTTATGATGTCTAGTTGGTTGTAACTAAAAATGGTGCCAGTCTGAGGTCCAATATGGCTGTCACTGCAGCAATCTTGAAAATCTTGTTATTGCTACTCGTCCTGAATGGATGGTCATATCAACATGGAGTTTTCACTAAAAGACTTCTTATGATGTCTATTTAGTCCTAAATTGGTGCCGATCAGATGTCCAATATAGCCGCCTTGACAGCCATCTTGAATATCTTGTTATCGCTACTACTCCTCCTGAATGGATGGTCATATCAACATGGGGTTTTCACTAAAAGACTTCTTATTATGTATAGTTGGTTGTGAATGAAAATGGTGCCAATCTGAGGTCCAATATGGCCGCCATTGCAGCAATCTTGAAAATCTTGTTATTGCTACTTGTCCTGGATGGATGGTCATATCAGCATGGGGTTTTCAGTAAAAGACTTCTTTTGATGTCTATTTAGTCCTAAATTGGTGCCGATCAGATTTCCAATATGGCCACCTTGACAGCCATCTTGAAAATCTTGTTATCACTACAACTCCTGAATGGATGGTCATATCAACATGGGGTTTTCACTGAAAGACTTCTAATGATGTCTAGTTGGTTGTAAATTAAAATGGTGCCAGTCTGAGGTCCAATATGGCCACCACTGCAGCAATCTTGAAAATCTTGTTATTGCTACTCGTCCTGAATGGATGGTCACATCAGCATGGGGTTTTCACTAAATGATTTCTTATGATGTCTATTTAGTCCTAAAATTGTGCCAATCTGAGGTCCAATATGGCCACCATGGCAGCAATCTTGAAAATCTTGTTATCCCTACTCCAGAATGGATGGTCATATTAACATCGGGGTTTCACTAAAAGACTTCTTACGATGTCTACTTTGTCCGAAATGAAAATGGTGCCGATCTGACGTCCAATATGGCCGCTCCAACAGTCATCTTGAAAATCTTGTTATCACTTTTATCCTGAATGGATGGATGGTCATATCAACATGGGGTTTTCAACAAAAGACTTCTTATGTCTGCTTAGTCCTAAATGAAAATGGTGCCAATCTGTTGTCCAATATGGCTGCCCCAACAGCCATCTTGAAAATCTTGTTATCGCTCCTACTCCTGAATAAACGGTCATCTCAACATGGGGTTTTCACTAAAAGACTTCTAACGTCTAGTTAGTCTTAAATGAGAATGGTGCTGATCTAGAATGAAATATGGCTGCCACATCGGTCATCTTGAAAATTTGTTATCACTACTCCTCTTACATGTATGGTCATATCAACATGGGGTTTTCACTAAAAGACATCTTATGATGTCTAGTTTGGTCCTAAATAAAAATGGTGCTGGTCTGACATCCAATATGGCAACCACAGCAGCCATCTTGAAAATCTTGTTATTGCTACTACTCCTCGACAGAAAGTTATATTGACGTATTTTCAACCAAAAGACTTCTTATGATGTCCACTTGGTCTTAAAAGAGCATGGTGCTGATGTGACATCCAGTATGTACGCCACACAGTGGCCATCTTGAGAATCTTGTTATCGCTACTCCTCCTGAATGGATGGTCATATCAACATGAGGTTTTACTGATAGACTTCTTATGATGTCTACTTGGTCCTAAATGAAAATGGTGCCAATCTGACATCCAATATGGCCACCACTGCAGTCATCTAGAAAATCTTTTTATTGCTACTCCTCCTGAAAGAAAACTCACATTGACATGGGGTTTTCACCACAAGACTTCTTATAATGTCTACTTGGTTTTAAATGAAAATGGTGCTGATCTGGGGTCTATTATGGCTGCCACAATGGCCAGCTTGAAAATCTTATCACTATTTTTCCTGAATGAATGGTCATATCATCATGGGGTTTTCACTAAAAGACCTCTTATAATGTTTGTTGATCTGAAATTAAAATGGTGCTGATCTGACGTCCAATATGTGGCCATCTTGATAATCTTGTTTTAGCTACTCCTCTTAAAGGGAAAGTCATTTTGTCATGGTGTTTTCATCAGAAGAGTTCTTATGGTGTCTACTTGGTCGTAAATGAAAATGACTAACCCTCAATATGGCCACCATGGTGGCTATCTTGAAAATATTGTTATCTTTACTCCCAAATGGATGGCTATATCAACATGGAGTTTTCATCAATAGTCTTCTTATGATACCTAGTAGGTCCTAAATGAAAATGCTGCCAGTCGTACATCCAATATGTCTGCCATAGTGCCGTTCATACATCTAATGTGGCTGGCATGGTGACTCATGAAAAACTTGTTGTCACTACTCCCCCTGAATGGATGATCATTATGACATGGGGTTTTCAATAAAAAAAACTTCTAATGATGTCTACTTTGTCCTAAATGAAAATGGTGTCAATCTGACATCCAATATGTGCACAACAGCAGCTAATTTGAAAATCTTGTTATCAATGAAGAATATCAGAGAAGGTTTCAACACTCAGTAGTTAAGAGAAGTAAATGATCATGTATTGAATTCCGTAAAAATCTTTTCACCCAGTTGAGCATCAGTCACTTCAGTGGGCCCTTTTTGTTTTTTTGTAATAACTTCTGTTAATTAGAAGCATTGAGTGCTTAATCACATCTTCACACAAACCATATTTCTTAAATAAATTTCTCATTGAGCTTTCAGTCCAATATTTATATGCCTGTCAAAAGGTATATTGTTATGATATCCATCTGTCTGTTACCTTTTTTGTTTTTTTTTATGCAATAATTTTAGTTTTATACCATCTACCTTTACCAGACTTTGTGGCTGGCTTGGATTTGGGGTAAGGAAGAAACCTGTTGATTTTGGTGGCAAAAGGTCAAGGTCACTGACTGAAAGAAGAAAAATGTTATAACAGTAAGGGTCACTGTGATTGAAATAAGAAAAATGGTTTTCCACACAATAACTTGAGGTTTACATCACATACCTGGATTAAATAATGTGGATGGCTTGCACTTTGGAGTAAGGAAGAAGCCAATTGATTTTGGAGTCAAAAGATCTAAGGTCAGGGTAATGTAGCTGAAAAATAAAAAATGGTTTCTGCACACAAAAAATCAGTTTTTGACCATCTTCACCAAAGTTTTTGTACTTTTGGGTAAGAAAGAAGCCGATTGATTTTGTGGTCAAATGGTCAGAAATCAAGGTCATTGACTGAAAAAAGAAAAAATGTTTTCTTGCATACTAACTTTAGTTCTAGATCATGTACTGTGACCAAAGTTTGTGGAGTGCTTGCACTTATTATATGGAAGAGGTTTTGATTTTGGTTCATTGTAACTCAGAATTTTGTTATGCACATCAACTTTTGATCTTGAGTAAGTTTCTTGACCAAACTGTGTGGATGGCTTTCACTTAAGGTAAGAAAGCAACCTGTAGATTTGGGGTCAGAGGTCAAGGTCATTGTAAATTTAATAAAATAAGAGTTTCTGTGCAATAAGTTTAGTTCCAGATAGCATACCTTTTTTATGAGTTTGACGCGAAAGCGTTAATTAAAGCCAGAGGTTCAAGAGACCCATGAAAACTCTGGCAATATGATTGTGTAGCCTTCCTTTTTCAGGGTGATGACTACAGTGTAGCTTTCTACGATGACTATGACAGCTATGATGTGAGTGACAGTGGTTCGGCAGAAGATGAGGAGGACTCACAGCAGGAGAATTACCCAGTCCCCAATGTCCATCACCAGTCTACATTTAAGTTTATCAATGGAAAGGAGGGCATGGGTAGGAGTCAGGGTCTTTTGTGTAGCAACATTGCACATTGGCTTGTAATTAGCCCTTTTGCAAAATAAAGAGGTTCCATGGGGACAGTGATCCAGCTATATAGAAATTGAGGAGCATTCACTCCTGCCCTTCCCCCAACACCTCTGCCCTCCAAGAGCCCTCCCATATCTCCAGATCACTAAAACACCGTAAATCTGTGTTTTCTGTTTTATTTCTCCACTTTTCTGTTTTATTTATTGTAGATAAATTTATGAATGTGCTTTTGTCTGTTTCTACTTCCCTCAAAAATTAAATTCTAAATTCTTTATTGACATCAAATCTTTTTATTGCAAAAAATGCCTTTTGTTGCAAAATGTGCCCCTTACTTCAACATCGTGCTGTTCCATCCCATGTAAAATATTCCTAGCTGGAACACTGGGGGGTGTACCCATAAAATTATGTTCAATGTCATTTTGGCACTTGATAGAATTAGACTGAACTCAGACAGTGGGCAGATAAATTCACATGATAGATTCATCTACACAGCCTTATATGTCATAATGGATTTGTGGTTGGATAGTATGTGAGCCTCCCTAAACTGTGAAAATTTGTGCACCTAAAAAGCAATTATTTTTTCATTGTTTGAGTTTTTGGGCCAGATTGCAGAGCTATTGCAGTTTATGGTTTTATGATGTCTGTCTGTCTGACTATCTGGTGTCAATACTAAGGTTAGGATTTGCATTTAGGTAATTTTCTTAGATAGTGTTGCTTATGGAGTCATGTAACATGGTATGTAGATGCATTCATACTATACTCTTAAGTCAAAACTATGTCAGTGTGGCCAATATTTGACAATCCAGTGACCTGCATTAATCTTTGTGTTTAGCTGAGTTTCTTTGACACTGTTGACTGTAGAGTCATAAAACTTGGTATGTATATGCTTCATGGGAAATACTACACTCTTCAATCAAAACTAAGTCACTGTCATCTATATTGAAAACTCCAGTGATCTGCACTTACCTTTGCATTTAGCTCAGTTTCTTAGACACTTACATAGGATGCCGCATAAGAAGTACAGAATAAAGCTGTGCAGTCCAACCATACTGCCATATGTGGTTTTCTTGTTATAAACTGCCCTTTATGATTAATTTTGGCCTTCACATTTTTTTTCATTATTGGAAATGACTGCAACAAGATAAACAGGAGATCTCTACTGTTATTTGCCCTAAATAATAAATGTTTCTGACAGAGTGAGTTACTGAGATTGACCTACTTTTATGCTCCAGTGATTACATTAAGTTTTTGCATTTAGCTCCGTTTCTCTTATACTGTTGTATGTACAGTCAAGAAACTTGACATGTGTATTGATCTTGGAGGGTACTACTCACCACTGGCAAAGTAGATCACAGTGACCTACATTTCATGCTCCATTGATTAAGTTTTTGGATTTAGCTTTGTTTCATTGACTATTGTATGTACAGTAATGAAACTTGATGAGGCCATTTATCTTGAGGAATACTTTCAACTGCAGGTAAAAGTAGATCACAGTGACCTACTTTTCTTGCTCCATTGATTTTGCATGGTTTTGAATTATGCCATGGCAGAGCAGGTGAGACACTTATTCTGCTGAATTTGTTCCCTTTTTGTTTTGTTTTTTCTAAATATGTTCAGAGTTTTAAAGGATTAAAATTTTTTCATGTTTTACTATAATATTTTCATAAACATCCTTAAACAGTTAAATTCTCGTTTCTTTTTCTTCTTTACACATATTTGGGTTATTTTAAACACTGTGACTGCATCAGTCTTCTTTTAGTGTAACATTAAAAAGATGGTAGTTGAATGATCTGTCTTGTACCACTTTTCTGCTACAGCCAAGGAAGCACGTTAATTTGCATCTTTGTGTTCATTCAAAGTCCAATCATAACTTTGAGGTAAATCCCATGGATTACACCTTGAATATATGCCAATAGCTGCCATTTAGACCACCTCATCTATTTACAAAACAAGGATTACTACGTTGGCATACCTCCGAGGTATATTTTTGTCTCACAGAAATAGCTTAAGTAGTCTGAATGATTCTAAGTCATATCCCAATAATTCAGCTGATTTTTGTTGAGCCCATATTTAGTATATAATGAGACATATGTGAATTCAGATACATTATGATCACTTTTCTGATGGCGGTGTTGCCTTAAATGTTTTAATTTTATTTAAAGTTTTTGAAAATCATTTAACTTCTACAGAAGTTGCAATGTTCAACTGCAACTGAAACTGAAACTTTGCTACAGTGGTAATTTATACCAATTGTTTGTATCGGGATATACTTTGATTCCTGTCAGATTTTTCTTGGATGTTTGGGAATGGGACCTGGGCCTGATCAGTTAGGAATATAATTTTTAATTATGAATAATAATTTCACAGTAAATTGCTGAAAATTGGAATTCTGCGTGGTTTTGAATTATTTTGCATTGGCATTTGGGCCTGTTTGAATTGAGATTGTGGTATAGTTTGGCTTCTGAGGACCTTTAGTGGTGTTAATTTAGCACTGTTCCCAGGCACGATGTAGTATTCCCCCAAACCTTGTTCTGTTTTATTGCATCTTCATCAACCAGTCTCTGGTATACTAACACTTTGTCTGCCTTACAGCTACCTGTGAAAGATGTGGATCTGTGGGAATCAAGCATGCTTTCTACTCCAAGTCAAAGAGATTCTGCAGTTTGTCTTGCTCTCGTAGCTTTGCAACTTCTCAAAGAGAAGGGAAGCCTTTGCCACCAATCACAGAGGTCAAAGCCTCTGTAAGTATTGACATTTGTAAAGTTATTTTCAGTCTTGAATAACTACATTTCTTTCATGGCATTATTCACTTTTAACTTTGTTATAAAGAGTTTATCTCCATTAAACTGTATCAGTGATACAGCTAGATAGAAATAGAGGGCCTCCACCCCATCCTCAGAGCCCTACTCTGTCCTTCAGGAGTCTGCCCATCTACCTCTCTCCAGATCACCATAATACCAACTTAAAACTTTTATTTTCTGGGGGGTTTTAAAATTACTTTTCTGCTTATTTTATTTCGGATAAACATATGATTGTGCTTGTATCTGCTTCTACTTCCAAAAAGATGAAATTTCACATTTCATCATCGGCATTGATTCATTGCATTGCAGAAAGCTGCACCACATTATTATTAAAAGTGCATGTAAGTGTCAGTTATGTTGGTACTGATTACCCTCAGTTTGGGGAATTTTTGTAATTGTGGGGCCTGGTGTCTTTGTCCTTTATCCAGACAATATTTTAAACAATAGAAATGCTACATTTAAAGCCTACTATACAGCATCATGCAGAGAAAACAGTTATATGGACTGTTGACTGTTTTGTACATTTTTAATAAAATTGCTTGAAATACTCATATGATACATAATTTGTTTGTTTGTTTTGGGTGTTTAATGTTACATCAACACATGAAAGGTTATAAAATGCTGAGTAATTGAAGTAAAGTGCCTTGCCCAGAGACACACCACAGCAGCCCACTACCTTGGGCTTGTAAGTCTGGCACACTAGCCACAGGGCCACCACAGCTCCCTTCCTGAGATACAAAAACTCATCATATAAATTCTTCATGTATCCATAATTTGAATATTTTTATATATCCAGAGGTAGCATTTGCGTACAGTTTTTGCACTCTGGATGCAAAATACATTAATCCTGATTTAAAAAGATCCTACCTTGTATATTTGTGACACAATAAATTGGGAAAGGGATGCAGCAAAATGGCAAGTTGTGTCAAAATTTGCCATTGTTTTGTTCATTGTAATTCTCTATAATTCTCCATGAAGTGGGAATTGTTTACAAATGACCAAAATGATGCTTAAGTTCTTATTTCATTATTTGTATACATAATGTCCCGATCCATTGCACCTCCTTCAGTAAGTGTACATGTAGCTGGTGTTGATAAAGATTTTGGTCTCTTTTTAGTCTGGTTCCTGTTCCTTGCCTTTGTAGTTTGTACAGCACGGGACCAGAACACTGCGCTCGTGTACTCCATATTCATGTAAACAAAATAGTACAAGTATCCTGAACTTAGGGACAAGTGTAATTGAGGAACCACAAATGTATAAATTCAATTAAATGCAAAAGTTTTAGAAATTTAAACCAATATTAATGGGAGATGCCAAGTTTGACCAGCACTAAGTTAAAACGTGCTAAATACCTTACTCTGTGTCAATTAACGACAGCCAGTGTATGGTTATGCAACTCTGGGACACGTGATGGACAATTTTTGTTGTATGCATAATAGGATGTATGCACAAAATCTAGTGCAACGTCTGTATATGAATATGTGTAATATATTTGACTTTTATTTTATAGAAAAAGCAGATGGGAGGTAAGAGGCAGTCAGTAGGAAAGATCAGGCTGCCATCTCAAGGTCATCTACCCAAATCTGTTGGAAATAATGATGGTAAATATGCTTTCCCACTCACTCACTCTGACTTTAGCCATACTGCAATACTAATTCATGGCTTCTGTAGTAGTTATCAGCAAAAACAAATGTTAATGGCACAAAGATGGAGATTAAAGTTTTTTTGCCAAAAATGATACTGTACTTGATATAAATATTTGCTTCTCCTTACCTCATGTATTAAAAAAAGGCACATCTCTTGATGAAAAATTAAATATGATCTTTTCAGTTTTCAATAATGTCTAAGGAAGATTTGATGGCTTGCATGTGGAAAGATGTACAAGTATATGCATGTTGCTATTAGAATTTGACACATCATATAGCATGTTCAAACTTTGGTAACATTAATTAATTGTTCAGAATTGGATAGAATTAGGTGTTCACATGAATGAAATTTTGATATTGTGTACATTTTCAAGTTTAATATTACGAAAGGGAAGAACTAGTAAGACATTCTATCAGTCTTTCAGATATGTGCACTCTTTTTGGATTTTCAGGTGCTCCCAAAAGCTTTGACTGGGGTCCTTATCTGGTTGGTTGCAATGCTGAGGCAGCACCAGTTACTTGCTTTAAACATGTGAGCATACTTTTTGATGCTAGAAATCAAGTCCCATAACGATTGCTTTTTCTCTCTCTCTCTCTCTCTGTCTTGTTCAGTTACTTGCTTTCTCTGTGTACATGCTAATGCATGTATGTTTTAAAAGATCTACTTACTTAGAACTTCGGTTTATGCTTTGAGCTTGATATTGGTTAAAAGTAGACTATTGTTGTGATCACTGAATTATATGACCAGATATACTGCTATTGAAAGTTGCCCTTTGTGCGATATGCATTTTCTTTTATGTTATTCAATGATGAAGTACTGTATTTGGAAGTTAATATATTGTGCATAAATTATGTGTCCATTACTTGAATAGACTATAATGGCCAAAATTCAGCACATTAAGTGCATGGAGTGCAAGGGTTTTAAATATTCACAAAACATTTGAGGAAATTTTTATGCAGTCTGTTTCATTTTTTAGGTTTGGTCTTTTTGAATTCTTGTTCAAAAACTGAAGATCTTTATGAAAATTTGCTAGGATGGAAAAATCCATTTTTCTAAATGATCCCAAAAATACATAATTATTTGACTTTTTAGTGTTTCATGCTGGGTATCTGAAACCCTTGCTGGAGGTATGTTGCTATTGACTTGTCCACTAAGTTCAAACCTGTTTGGTTGGCATACATACATACAGTAGGACCCCAATAGCATGATGGTCGGGGTCCACAAAACGGGATCGTGCTATGTCCCAAACCGGGCTATAACCAAACTAGACAAAACCAAGTCATTTAGCTGAAGAAAATGATCCATGCACCAAAAAAATCCGGGGGGGAGGGGGTAAATTGTGGGCTCAAAACAACGTGCTTCATTGGCACAGTTACTATCTTAAATCAATGCATAATAAACGATAAATACACATGCAGTGAAAACAGAGATTGTACATATAATATTTTACTTTATTCAAAGAACCATGCATTGGTACATTTATATGTACATGTCTATTGTATAGCATGAATAGTTAAAGAATCAACACGTGTACTCACATGCCGATCGCATGGCATACTTAGGAGTGAGTCCATAATAATTCCATCGAAAATATGCACACAGAAGTATAATATCATTGTCTGATAAAGTTCTGAAATCCTACATCGTCGTCTAGTCATCGTAAATCACGTTCGACTCCGATTCCTCAGCTGTACTGTCATATGCGGGTGCTTATGCACGAGACTGAGCTTGGGCTCTTGCAAGTAACACTTTGATCATAAAGTCAGAAATCTATTAAAGGATGCAACTGGACACGTGTCAATTGTGCGGCAAGATCACAGGGAGTTCAAATAACCACCCTCTGTTACTTGGCACTGAACAAGTATCAAACAAGCGGCTTGATCAAAGGGTTGTCACTTGGGAAAACAAAGAGTGTCGTGCCTTTACAAGCTAAGGGATTAAGGTCAAAGTATATGCACAGGAAGTTGTAGAACTCTACTTGAAAACAAAGTGAGTGCCAGAGGCTTATTGGCCCATGTGCACTGGCAGATAACTTGGGAAATGTCACTTGGGAATTAAATCTGACTTGTGGAAACACCGGACTTAATCCTGTCCATGGCTTAAAGCTTCTCTTTAACAGAAAAAGCTTACCGTTTCCGTGTACTGTTACTGTGCTTGGCTATGTATGCAGTTGAATGAGCAAACATGTCGGCTATTGTTTGAGCAACGATTGTACACAGAATGTATTGAAGACAAACACAAAGAAGATTTATTGACTTTATTGTTCATGTATCAGTAATAATAAGATTAACACTTGTCAGCTTTAAAATGAGCTGACATCTTTCAAAAATAAACTAAGATCAAAGTGCAGTGATTGACTACTGACACATTTGAAATGAACATTCACAAATAGAAATGTTCAGCATCTTTATTCATATAATGAAAGATGCAATCATAAGACACTTTTTCTTCAAGAATACAATACAGCTTGCCAAATTATTAAATCAAACTCTTGTTTATTTTGGCACAAAACTTTGCAGTAGTTCAAGAATTGGCGAAATTATTGTAAAATTTCGGTAGCCACGCCACAATCGTATTATATCCAAATTCATACACGATCTCTTCCCCAAAAAGATAATTAATTTTTTATACATTATTTTTCGCACTTTGAAAAAATAATTTTGTTTCATGTACGAAAAAATAGATGAAATTTCGGGAACCATGCCACGATCGTGTTATATCCGAATTCGTGCTATAACGAAGCGTGCTATAGCGGGGTCCTACTGTACACACACACACACACACATACATAACTCTCATCTACCCTTAGTCATATTCCAAGTAATATGACTCATCCTGTATTCTTAGACAGGCACACATGATTAACACTGTTAGTATGGGTTAGAGATACACAAAGCAAAAAGGTTTAAATTTTATGTTTAATGTTTTTTTTAGAAGTAAATAATAATTTGTTCCAATGTTCTACATTGGAAAAGATAAATTAAAAATTGAATGTTCAACTAGGTGATGCACTTTGTTTATATTTAAGGTTCCCATGCACGACAACTGGGAGAATATAACAATGGGTATGAAGGTAGAGCTACCAAATTATGACTTTGATCTGCCATCTAACATGGTCTACTGGATTGCTACTGTCATCAAGATAGCAGGTATTTACTCTGCATACATGTTCATGTAATTGACAAGTTGTCAGAGCCATAATAACCACAACTCCTCAGTAGGATTTCCTATAGAATTCAAGATTTTTATGTCCTGTCCTGTTTGTCCATCTGTTTATTACATCAAGGACAGGTTTTGCATTTAGGTCAGTTTTTGGGCACTTTGGTGGGGCATCCATGTTCCATGAACACATTTCCAAATAATCTACCACTAAATTGTCTCACCTACAATTATAAGTGAGACATAGGGATCACTTTTCCAACAGCTTTGTCATCAGCAGTGGTATAGGTCAATGTTGTTGTCAGTGGTATAGGTCAGTGTTGTCATCATCAGTGGTATAGGTCAATTTTGTCATCATCAGTGGTACAGGTCAGTGTTGTTGTTATCAGTGGTATAGGTCAGTGTTGTCATCATCAGTGGTACAGGTCAATGTTTTCATCATCAGTGGTATAGGTCTGTGTTGTCATCATCAGTGGTATAGGTCAATGTTGTCATCATCAGTGGTATAGGTCAATGTTGTCATCATCAGTGGTATAGGTCAATGTTGTTGTCATCAGTGGTATAGGTCAATGTTAAGTTTGCATTTAGCTCATTTTCTCTGATACTGTTGTATGTACAGTCATGAAACTTGATGCATGTATTCATCTTACTGAGTACTGCCTACCACAAGCAAAAGTGGGTCACATTGACCTATTTTTCTTTTTCTTGTTCTGGTGACTTTACAAGGTTTTAGGATTATGCCAGTGCAGAGCAGGTGAGACATCTTATTCCATGGAATTCTTTTTTGAGTAACATTTTTAGTTTCTAAGTGTCAAAGTAATAATGAATCACATGCCCTTCGAGTTAGATAACATATATAGTTCAGCTTGAAATCAGCTAGTCGTCCATTGGAAATCTGTGCATAATATTAATAGTTTGGCAGTTTGTGGTGGTGGTATATATATATATATATATATATATATATATATATATATATATATATATATATATATATAGGGTTTAATGGCACATCAACACAATCCTGGCTATACAGTGCCAAAGTAAGTTTAGATCTCATCAAAAATGCACACAAAACAAAGATGTACCAAAAAAGTGTAAAATCCTTAAACTACAAAGTCCAATTTAAAAAAAATGTAAACTGCACTCTATTAAAAAGTCTACAACATTCTTAACTTGAACATCATCATGGGACACGTTCCAGACTGTAAAGGTTGCCTCCATTAATCACCTCTTATGACATGTAGAGGAGCCATGTCTTGACATTCATCTGTTAATTTTCTGTCTCATCTGGTTAAGTTATGCTTTAGTTCAGTTTTTGTGCACTGTGGTAGCATATACATGATTCATGAAAACATTTCAAGTATAATAGAGATGTTTTTCTAAAATATTCAGCAGATGTAATTTAATTCACAGCATAATTCATTTTTGATTGTGTGACTGCCAGATCCTAGATTAAGTTGCTATCTTTACATGTGACTAGTCTGGTTACAGTCTGTAAGTGACCAGTCTAATACATGACCTGTGCAGTCAATCTCAGCTAATTGTACTGAACCGTAAAAATGTGGACCTGGTGAAAAAAAATATGAAAAATTGCTGTCAGCCGAACTACCACTAACTCCGCTATGGCTTAGGCTTTATTAATGTGAACTATCATCAGAAGAAAATGAAGGTTATTGCCTTTTATCAGTGAATTTGAGGCCAGGCAATATGTAGAGAAATGGTTTATTGAAATCTAAATAGTGAATTTTTATGGCTGGCCTGAGCTTGTAGCAGATGATGACTGTTGACACTTCTGTCAGACAGATCTAGGTATAGTATTAAAAATAAATTTTGATTTTTTTGTAATATCCCTTTAATTAGCCTTAAATTAAACCTTATTTTATGTCATCTTTTGCCATTAATTCCCCACTCAATTGATGTCTGGTCTCAGTGTCTAACTGACCATATTATTAGGGCTTGGCAAGATACAATTTGAAATATTCACTAATATTTTGAAGTAGCAGCCCTGTGGCTAGTAAAGTTTGATAGTTACTTATAGTGCTGATGAACAATATTGAAAGCTTACAGTAGGTACAATTGTTTTCTCCCCTTAGAAACAGGTAAACACATATATAACACTTACTTATGGTAATGGCAGAAGAAGTGTCAAAAATTCTTTGATATGTTACAGAGTTTGGAAAAGTCATATGATATACCATAGCAAGGGACATGTTATTCATAGAAACCCTTGCTATGGTCGTGTCGTGTAATGTGACATAACAGACTCTTTCATGTTGTAAAATTGTGCAACTGTCGTGAAATTTACAGCATTTCCTATATTTTCTTTTTTTGTGACAGGTTACAAGGCTCTGATGCGTTATGAAGGTTTTGGGGATGACTACAGCCAGGATTTCTGGGTGAACTTGTGTATCCAAGATATACACCCTGTCGGCTGGTGTGCCACTAGTGGGAAGCCACTTGTACCACCCAAAAGTAAGCTCAGAGTACCTTGGCAGTAAAACAAGATTTGTGAGAGTGTAATGGCTCTTACAGAAAAAAATACAAGGGATGGGAGGAATGACACCATGAACACATTAATTATTTTAATGTGAAAAGCATTGTCTGAAATTGATTTACATACACACACACACTACCACACCATACACACATTAATGCACCACAATCCTGGGAAAAATAGTCGCATTTCTCCTCCAGCTGGGACTTTTTTTCTGGAACAGCCCTAACCGTTGATATCCTTAGATCTTCAAACACAAGTTTCCCATTCCCATTCTATCTCACTGTATGAAATTTTGTCAATAAGTTTTCGGTAAGTATAAATTCTTTGTGGGACTACATCACGCTGTGTATTGTGAATTTCGGTCAACACATGGATTTTAATGACACCACTTTTGACATTTGATCTATCAGGAAGCTTGTTACATTCACATATTATATGTTTGAATTTAATACTGTCACCAAAATATGGACTGTCTGCAGTGAAGGTTGTCAGTGTTGACTATTTCCTTTTGTGATGTTGAAACGACAATTTCAGAGGGACATTCCCTTTTTTTGCAGAAATTAGAAAAAATAAAAATGAAACAATTGTTGTATTTTCATGCTGACTTTATTGTCAATGCCATCTGTATATGGTAAACTGTCCAGATCTTTATGTTGTGTAAATATAAATTTTAGAGATCCTCATAATTTGTAGTTGGAACTAACCATCTATCTGAAATGTAAAATTCTTTATTACATTTTCTTAATTTATAGACAGTACTCTCTAGGGCTATACATTTGCTGTGCCAAATTTTTCTTTTTCTATCAATGAAATATTGACTAAATTTTGTGCAAAAGGAATTTATATTGAGGCGTATCCTTGAAAGACAATTGTTGGCAAATTATTTTGGAGTTTTGTGGTCTTTCATTTTGCACTAATTTTTGTCTGCCAATGTAGCCAAAATTTAAACAGCTGCTAAATATATGTACTATACAGTATGCTTCCAAAACAGGTCTCCCCCAGAATATTTCCATTTTCAGGTATACAGCACAAATACAATGATTGGAAAGACTACCTGGTGAAAAGGTTAACAGGGGCCCGGACACTGCCTAGTAATTTCTACAGCAAGGTGAATACAAGTGTTTAAAATTGGAATGTTGGTCTTGCCTACTTTAAATTCTGTGAAGTTGGAAACAAAGTTGTCATAATTTCAGTATTTGGATATTTGGTAATAGGTTCTTATGTTTTTTATTGTGGTAACACCTTGTAGGGGAAATTTGAGAACATGATTAGAAAATCATATCCACTTCATTACAGTTCTACTTCCATACATTATTACTACAATGAAACACACTAACCCATTAGCACTCTGCAGTCTTGGGGATGTAGAATAGGTCCGATGCACCCATCTGCATGTCGTAAAAAGCCACTAATGCAGTGATCTCCCCAGGAATTTTTTATTGCATCTGTAGAGTCACAAAATGTTTTCAAGTCTGAAAATGTATAGGTGACATAGAAAGGGCATTTTTTACTAAATTATATTTCTAAGAAAATACTTACCGATCACATTATTATTAATCCCTCCCACCCTTCCCCACAAATGCGTACATTATGTTATAGGTTTCACTCAAGCTTAAACTGGTTACATCTGGGATATGGATGGCCACCTAGCGAGAACAAGGGGAGTTTATCTGTAAGAGTTAATTCTCTTCGTCTATATGCTATATAGATGGAAAGCTGTTTTTTCGTCTTTCAGAGTGGGATGGATTTAGAGGTAGCAGAGAGTAATTTCCTAATGTCAGTGTGATTGTGTAAGTATTATCAGAGAAACGTAATTTACTAAAAAAAAATCCTATCAGAAGTGTATAGATTTAAATGTACTAATTCTGAGGATACAGCTGAATATGGTAAACACATGGCTCAAAATTAACACTAATCAACTAATCTGTAATCAGTGAATTTGCACGCTGATCACTAAAACCCCAGCCCACCCAAATCCATTTGATCATTAAAAATGTCTGCGAGTTGCTATCATAATTTAACAAGTGATGATTCTGAAAAGAAAAAAAAACGGACAATGACGTGCCATTTAATGGTTAATTGATTGTTTTTTTGTGTTAATTAAGGGCACTTGGCAAGGCAGAAATAGCCATATGTTCTTCCACACATCAAGTAAATAAGGGTGCTGATTGCAAAACAGCACACACGCCAAACTAGCCTGGTACCCGAGACCAATGGACTAATTTTAATACTGATGATGTAAAATGATTTAGGATATTAGGCTAGTGGCAAAACTTGACCAATCAGAAAAGGTCGCGTTGGTCAGCTGAATGAATAATGCAGAATTATACCGAATGACAGGTTTTGTTTTTAGATCATTGTTGATATAAAACATCACTGCATTGTGCAGTGACAAGTAGAAAGATTTGGAAGTTCTTAGAAAGGTGTGCAACCACGCCCTAAACGTCAGAAATTAGATGAGGACAATAAAGCGCGCAATTGTGAATATGATTTTGAGAAGAGAGTGTGAAAGTACCAGAAATCTTGGGATAACGAATACAAATGCCGGAAATATGACCCAGAAAAGGATGTGGTATTGTGCACTTTCTCAGCAAAGTATTAAGGGTGATACGAAAGTGCTCAGGTCAGTAAAATTTATGTAGGATCAGTAAAAAGGTTATTGTGGTGATTCTGTGGATCAGTGAAAAAAATCTTAATTTCAAGCCATGTAAATATGCTATTCTGTACTGCATTGAATTGGAAATTGATTTACATTTGCCGCGGGGATAAAAAAATCTAGATGATATTTCTCATTTAGATATGTTCCCTGATCACATTAACATTAATAATATAAGCTTGCTACCACCCAAATCCAGCACTCTAAAGAGGTTGAGGAACATCTTTTCCGTCTATATCGTATAGACAAAGGGCAATAACCCTTGTCCATTACCTCCATATGATGCCACCAGGTGTTGCTAGTTTTAAGCTTTCACTGTTCATTCAACATCGTGCCGAGACCTACTGGAAATCCACTTTAGTATACTCCTGAATTTCAACCATCCATCATCAAATTTGGATGTTTTGTGCATAATATCTACCACAAGTGGTATACATTATTTTTTCATTTTTACCAGTTTTTATGTGAATTTGTCACATTTGTGACCTTTGCTGTTTCGGACCATGTGCTTCAATTGAGTATCGTTGTTGCATGTTGTGGATCACATTATTCACATTCTCTGTGTTCTCGCTCGCACTTTTGGTAACAGGTGTTGTTTTGGTGACATTGTTAATGTGTTTTTGTGCTTATTTTATTAACAATCATCATTGTTCCTGTTGTTTCAGAAATTAAAAGAATGACAACTCATTTTCCCAAATGCAAGAAATGTAAAGCTCATGAGGACAACCATGACTCCTGTCTCGCTTGCACTAAGTGCACCTCTTCAGGGACATGCAGTGTTCTTGCGACTTGGTCCAAAGATATGTGGTCTACCATATCTTGAGCATTCATCCTAAAACTGAATCAGTTGTGAGCTTAACAGGGGATGTTGTTGGGGTCCCTCCCCCCAGCTGAAATTGAGACAATGGTGCCATCAGCTACGATAACCTCAGCTGAAGTGGAGGAGCCAGGCGCCGAAGTTTCACCAATCCCCACCATCGCCTTGGTCATCGCTAGAGTTATAGGTGCATCACCTGGTGCAAAAGGCAACGATGCAGTTTCTCAATTGCCCCAGGCCGGTCTCATTCCTCAGTTATAAATATTGAGAGTGTATCCCCTTTTCCATCCATTTTGCCATGCCTATGATACGGCCAGTACTAGACCTGTACGGTGATCTTAATGAAAGATCAGTCCTTATCACTACTTATGTGGCACTGCTGGTTCAAACTGAGCCATCCATGTGGTTATTTACACGGTCCACACCAGTACCGTCCATGCTTCTGTTGAGCCTGCTGTCCGTACCAGGACAACAAGTCCGTCCAGCGAATGCTGCCTCTTCTTTGTTTATGACCTACTGATTGGATAGGTACCGGGACTTGTATAATGAAGACGGCATTGCTTCTTCCATGCTGCTGGGCATGTTCTATTTGGACTGGGATATAAATGTAAACCAGGATACCCAACTCAGTGAGTGTGCGGACCCTCCTGATGATCTATCCTACTCCAACCCTACCATGGAGAGGATGGAGTTTAGCTTCAAGGCAGCGGTGGAGGAGATTTATTGGGTGTTACCGGCCTCCAAATACCCCACACCTGTAAGGTCAAGGCCTCTGGACTGTAACGCGCCCCGCGATAATGTGAATGCAGATATAACGTGATCGTGGCGTGGATCCGAGAATTTCCTATATTCATTCGCACATGAAAAACTTTTTTTTTCAAAGTACGAGAAATATTGTATAAAATGTGTATATTATCATTTTGGGGAAGAGATCGGACATGAATTCGAGTATAATACGTTCATGGCGTGGTTCCTGAAATTTTATATACATGTATTTTTCTCGTACACGGAAAAAATATATTTTTTTTTTTAAGTACGAGAAATAGTGTATAAAAAGTTTCTTATCATTTTGGGGAAGAGATCACGTATGAACTCGATTGTGTCATGGCTTCTGAAATTTAACAATTTCACCAATTTCTTGAAGTGTTATGCCAAAATAAACATTATCGGAAATGTTACTTATTACTGATCCATGAGTAAAGCCAGTAAGTCTTCTTTGTGTTTGTCTTCAATTCATTCTGTATACAATCATTGCTCAAACAATAGCCGACATGTGTTTCTTCTTTAACTGCATACACAACTGAGCATCAGACAGTGTGGTGGTTGATAGAAGATTCTCACAATTTATTAAACATCAAAAAACATAAGCTGCCAACACATGCGCTGGACTTCAATTCATCCTGTATACAATCATTGCGCAAACAATAGCCGACTTATGTTTCTTCTTTAACTGCATACACAACCAAGCACCAGACAATGCGGTGGTTGATCAAAGATTGTCATATGTGGGTGCTTATGTCGAGATTGAGCTTGGGCTCAGTAAGTAACACTATGATCATTAAATCTGAAATCCATTAAAGGATGCAACTGAACACATGTCAATTGTGCGGCAAGATCACGGGGAGTTCAAATAACCACTCTCTGTTACTTGGCACTGAACAAGAATCAAACTCGCGGCTAAATCAAAAGGTTGTCATGTGGGAAAACAAAGACGGCTCTATATCAGATAGTAAACGGTGTTGATACCCTATTCATGCTATACATTAGACGTGTATACATTGTTCACTGAATAAAGTAAAATACAGTAAAACCCCGCAATAACGCAACCCCGCTTTTTCCACAATTGAATATTATGGACCCCAATTATCGCGTTATTGCGGGGTTTCACTGTAGTTCTAATAACAGTCAGAGTGCAGATATTTCTGTCAATAGGCACAGTGGCAGTGAACAAACGAATCCTCAGACTAATTACATATCAGATGATGCTACTGATGATGTGCCAAAAGATGGTGGTGCTGAAACTGAGGGTCCATCCAGTGTCAAGAAGAAAAAAAAACTCGTTCAGTTCAGACTAAAAAAAATGAACATGGATGGAAACGAATGAAAAAAAATGAGATTCCTTGCAGTTGGTGTGTAAAAACTGGCAAAGAAAATTCCTTCACTCTTGGAAATACTGGACATCAACCCTTGACATACACATTGAATTACACACAAACAGGCGAATCCGGATTTGAAACTAAGTAAAAAATCTTAAAAATACACGCATGACAGCTATCATGTGACACATAGGAAATACAGAATACTGTTTTTTTTTAAAGATATAATATTGGACAGAGGAGTGAAATGATTTGCAGCCCATGGTTTAACGATGCTATAGGAAAGGGGCGTTATTCTAAATTGTACTATAATTTTGTTCCCCGGATATGTAGTTTTAACCTTTGTTTGGGTGGTCTCATGTTACGTCCTTGTGAGCAGCAATGACAGATGATTAAGTTCTGAAAGTCAAGAATATTCATGAGATATTTGTGCACTTGTATATGTTTCTAACACGAAGACTGGCACTGATTTGAAGGTAAAAACAGTTAACTAATTTTGGAAATCTCGATTTATCACCAATATTTAGCTTATACAACCAATTTATTAACATTTTAAATTGTTTAGAAATTGCTTTTAATTGTTATGACCTTCTTAGTTTCAAAAATAAAAGTATTCATCAGAAAATGTGGCTTTTAAAAACAGTGTATAATATGTAAAGAATAGTTTCCCCTTATCGGAACTCTTAGTGCAATCACAGAAATAGCAAAGCCATGTAAAAAGTTCAAGAAGTACTCAATCAAAGTGTTTTATTCGATAACAACACAGGCATTGTTATCACATTATTAGTTTAAAAATTCAATATATTCATGAGAAAATATGGCTTGTAATAACCAAGGTTATATTATGTAAAGAGTAGGTTCCCCTTACTAGTAATGTAATAACCCAAAATGGCAGCACCCTGCAAACAGATCAATTAAAATGTTTTATTCCATAACAGTTTTTGTGTCTAGGAGATTGTACTGGAACATTTTTTTTAGTGTATGTAAATACTAAATAAAATGCATATTGTTACTCAGTATAGCATTTTAGTCATTTAACACAATAATCACATTAAAACTAGTGGGAAGCAAATCATTAAAATTTTAAAAAGGCTCAAGACTTCAAATTACCTTTTCTCTCATAAAAATAAAATAGATTCAAAAGGAAAGCATTTTTGAAAATGACTCGTCGATACCTTCAACATGAGATATAGTTCATATATGTAGTTTATTTTCAAGAATTCGTCTAGCATCCCTACATGGTTTGATCATTTAATGATAAGTGTGTATAGAAAATACTGTTATTAGAAAACACAAGACTGATTTCAGTTTTAACTATTATACCTGTCATTGCACAAGTTTTTTTTTTACATCATACTGGGATGCCCACCTTGTCACTACATTCGCCCCCCTATTTTTAGACTCTGTCGGGGGCAAGTGCCCACATTTACCAAATCCTAGATGCAACCCTGCACCATGCCCTGACATTGAGGACAAGACCTTTCAGGTTGCCCATGCTCTTCGGAGGCAAGATAAAGGAAGTGAGGAGACGGGTAGCCCAAGAACTGCCCCTCCAACTTGTAGCTCGGCCTCCACAACCATATAGACCCAATCAGTCTCAACCCCAAAGGAGAGACGATCAACGTCAAAGACACAAGGGATCATACTCTGGACAAGCACAGAACCAGTCATGACCCCCAATCCAACGTGTCAGCAGGCATCAGCCTGCTCAGTTTAGGAGGCAGCCTTATGGGACAGGGGGATTGGAGGGGGGGGGGGCAAGAAACTTGGTAATATAAACAATAATTTCTATAATCAGTGCCTTACATTCCTGGAAAGACTAACTCTGCAGGAAAGTTGTCTTAATTATGTCAGACAACTCATTGGTGGTGACCTACCTTCTCAAGCAAGGGGGAACCAACTCGCCTGACCTGTGCATTCTGGTTTGGCAACTCCTGCAATGGTGCTCCCAGCTCAGCATCACTGTACGAATCAGACACTTTCCCGGCAGACTCAATGTCCTGGCTGATTCTCTGTTAAGAAATGGTCAGGCCATAATTACTAAATGGTCCATTCACGAATTGATCTCTCATTGGATTTGCGCACTTTTGGGTCGACTAATAATTGACCTTTTTGTGACGAGGCGGAACCACAAACTGCCCACCTTTGTCTCTCTACTTTCGATCAGTTGGGAGGGTCTGTGGGCATTTGCCTACCAACCCACATTCTTAATATAAAAAATAATTCAAAATTGACGGGTCAGAATTGCAAGCTGATTCTGATCGCCTCTCTCAGATGGGACAAGTCCTGGGTCAATGATCCACACAATCTGGTGATAGATCTACCCAGGAAGATTCCACTGAAGCTGAATCTTCTCAAACAGCCACTGTCACAGGTATTCCATCTCTGTCCGGACCGACTCCTCCTTCATCCCTAGCTCTTGTCAGGAGTGCACTGTGAAGGGAATAATTCAAGCCTTTGATCGTGGAGAGAATCTCATGAGCAAGAAGGCCCTCGACTTTAAGACCTACTAGGGAAAGTGATGTATATTCAGGGACTGGTGCAAAGACAATAACATCATCCCTTGGAGTGCCTCAATCCCACAACTGGCTGAATTTTTTCTCTTGCTTTATGAGGAGAAAAAGTTGACCCTGATTACCATCAAAGGCTATCATTCTGGCATCATGGCAGACAAGATATCAGTCATGATAAAGATCTTCTAGCCAATTTCGACTTGAATAGACCAAAGTCCTTCACCCTGTTTCTGAAATGGAATCTCTCATGGGTCCTGACATGACTTAATTCAGACAAATTCGAGCCTTTAGCCAGGACCCTGATGAAGCTGCTATCATACAAAACTTGTTTTCTGATGGCTTTAGCTTCGACTTGCAGTGTGAGCGAGTTACATGCGATTTCAGTGGACCCAAAGAAGCGTCAATGCAAGATCTTGTCCGTGCTCTCAAACATTGCCTGAAATGCACAGAGATACTTTGGGGAGCAAAAAATGACTTTTCCTCCCGGTCAAGGTCAGGAAAGAAGACATTACCCCTCTAGCATTAGCATCGGGGCTGAAGTGGGTTATATGTTCAGTGTACTCTGAAGTTTCAAGAGATCAGATTCACTTCATGAAGATTTCAACCCATGAAATTAGAGCAATCTCTGCGAGCCTTGCTTTTGAATGCAATATTGTGATATGAGACATAATAGAAGCTGTTGCTGGCGCGTGCAGTCAACCTTCTCGAGTTTCTATTTCCAGGACCTCAGCAGATAAGGTGGCGCTCTCCAGTTTCCTACTTTGCATAGGGTTAGATTTTTAAAGAAAAAAATAACCCAGGTTTTCCTCACTGGCTGTCCTGGCTATTTAAAAAAGACCTTGTATATCTTAGGTATTGTTAATAGAACTTTGAATTCCCTTTATTTTGGTGTATGATTGATGGGTGAAATTTGGGTTATAGAGTATACAGCTTGGTCTTACTTAAGATGTGCACCTCTAAAAAAACTGCTGGCTCCGCTTGGTCATTTTCACTTCCTGGACTTCAAAGGTAAATTTAAAAAAAAGAGCCGATAACTTTTTTTACTTTTGAGATATTGTGTAATTCATTCATAGTACTTTCAGAGGCTGGTATTGTCTGCTCTGGCAAAAGTACAATATGTAAAGAAATTTCAGCCACAGTACATGAAAGTAACATAGAGGTATGCCAACATTCTCTCCATTATGCATGTTGCAAATGCAAAATATTTCATCTTACACCTGTCACTTTCTCAGAAGCATGTATTATCTGTAGAGCGCCCCCTAAGATTTGAATCTGGTGGGTCCTGTGGCTGTTGCCCAGTTATCCACCAGATCTGGCTAATGTCGGCACAGCCTTCATTATGGCATTCCTAGCACTTTTGCTGGATTTCCCCACAAATTCTGTCATAAATAAGAGTTCAATAACTCTCTTCTTAACTGGTTATAATTGTCAAAGGTTACGTGACTGGCTGTGCTGTGTCCAAGTTAGGAGAGCTGGTCATCTTTCATATAGGGAATCCAGACTTTCTTCCCATAAAGGATTCAAAGGGTACGGGTAGGATGCTCAGCATTCCCTCCTCCTATTACCTATTCTCCTACTGTTAATGTGATTAGTGAACGTATTTAAAGGAGAAAGCAAATTTTTAAAGTAAATTATGTTTCTCCGATCACTTTACTTTAAAACCCTCCCATTTCCCTGCCATGTGAGCATACATGTTGATCCATCGCTCAGCTTAAAACTAGCAGCACCTGGCAGTGTCACAGGGAGGTAATGGGAAAGGGTTATTGCCTTTTGTCTATATGATATAGACAGAACAAAACATTTTTGTGTCTTTTTAGAGGGCTGGATTCAGGAGGTAGAAAGCTTATATTCCAAATGTTAATGTGATTGGGTAAGTATTTTAGGAGAAACATAATTTACTTTAAAATTTGCTTTTTTGTTGATGATTATATATCATGATGGTGATATATTCTAACATGAGTCCACAATATTATGTGCATTATACACAAGCAAATATGGTAGTTGCATCCCGTTTTACAGGTGGTTGAGAGCATCCATGATCACAAGCTCAAGAAGAAGATGCATGTTGAAGTTGTAGACAAGATGTGTGTATCAGCTATGAGAGTGGCGACAATAGATGAAATTGTTGGTGGAAGGTTGCGACTTCACTATGATGATGTACAGGTAACGTTTTGTCTGTAATACCATCTATTTTTTTAAGACATTTTTGAATTTATGCTATAATGGCCTTTTGTTTTATTTTAACATACCTTGTACCAAGAAAAGGGAGTTTAAAGAAAATAAATCCTGCATCTAATTTTCTCTTGTTAAAAAAAAATAATACATTTTAAATTGCATCTCTGAAAGTGCCTTCTCTGTGTCCCATGTATATTTCACTGGAACAGACCTGAGAAATTTCACTGCTTTATTACTACAGATTTCAGTTGCATTGTCTGATTGACCCAGTTGCCACATATTGCCACTTTTTGTTGTGAATTGTGACCGACAATGTTCTTTCCTGCTAGCAGTCATATAGCGTGTGCCAGTAGCCAATGCAATCTTCCCATAACCTATTTATAACATCACTGCCGAGGGTGTTTATAGCATGTGATATTTGAGCACGCCTACAAACTTCCCTTATTTGTTTATATCTACAAGTGTTGAGAACCTTGTTCTGTTTGTGTGTGTAATAGAGAGAATAATGTTTTTTCTGTCAATTTTGCATCCTCTCTCTCTCTCTGAAAAAAAGAACCAAATCATGTAAGCTTTTAGCACATGTAAATTATTTAAAACTTAAATGTTCCTCAAGATAGCAAACATAATTATCTCTCTCTCTCTCTTTCACTTACATAAACACAACAAGGTTCTCGACACTCATCAAGTATATGTCATCATAGTCATGTACACACTTTTTTTGATCTTAAATAAAATAAATATTGTTGTTATAAAATTTAATACTAAAGTAGTTTTATCAAAGTCTGTTCATTCCTGATTGTTAAGTAATCTGCACCTTAGTTGTCATCACAAAACTTCCAGACGATAATTATCGATCATTATGGATTTGTACAATGGCAGACTGGTACTGAATTGGGTCCAAAAAAGTGTATATCTGGTCTAATCTTTACCAGTGCAGGGGATAGTTAAGATTTGTTCCAATACGTGGTGCTTTCATTGTGACATAGTGTGACATTCAATCCAGTTTACACTGGATTACATCTCTTGGTTGCCCTCATCTAAAAATGTTGACATACTTCTCAGGGCATTTATATAATGATCTTCCATCAAATATTGATCAATGAAAAGAGAAAAATGGTGAATAGTCGCCATTTAAATTTATGTGTGATCAATTCTCGAAAGTGACACTTATAGCTGAAATATTTGGTACTTAATGTCTACATGATCTGTATGACATAACAAAATAAGGCAAGTTTTGTAGGCCTACTCAGAAGATCACATGCTATAACCACCCTTGGCAGTGATGTTATAAATAGGTTATGGGAAGATTGCATTGGCTACTGGCACACGCTGTATGACTGCTAGTTACCAGCTAGCAGGGAAGAACATCATCGTTCACAATTCATAACAAAAAGTGGCAGCTAGGTCAATCGGACAATGTAATAGAAATCTGTAGTATGTGATTTTCATTGAAGTTTGAAGAATCATAGATTAGTTCATCTGTATTCAGAATCTAGCAGCATGCAAATTTGTAATTTTGGCTACATCATACATACATGATTAACATTGGATATCAATGCAAAAGCTGAAACAATATGTAATTGGGTACATTGATATATCGTGTAATAAGAAAATAAAAACAACAACATTTTTCCACTGCTGACACTGACAGAAGATATTAGCAAGCATTAAATTGACAAGAATTCTGTTCCCTTGAAAATGGTATAAAAAGACTAAAATAATGATGTTAATATGCTTCAGTGCCAGCCAAATCACTACAGTTGTATGTAACTATATTTCTAAAATTAATAATTTGCACAGATTTCATTAAGTGAATAATTATTATAAAAGGAAGTAATAACCAGACTATTTTGGTTCTTTATCAATATTAGACAGTTACCATGTAGATCTGCCAAATAAATTTGTCAAACTTGAAGACCTCCCAGAAGTGGTCAAAAAATTCTCACATGAAGACTGCTTTGTGTTTTAAACCTCAAGCAGAATTCAAAAACTGCTTAATGCATACAAAATGGTACTTCTTCTTGTAGGAGGAAATAGATGAGTTTTGGTGCCATATGAAATCATCATTGGTTCATCCTGTGGGCTGGTCTCAACAGGTTGGACATAAACTCCAGGCTTCACAAGGTAAGTGAGAAGAGTAGATGTTTTTGTTTGCTTTGTTCTGCAGAATTGGAGCTGATTTGACACAGAATTAATTGTTCCAAATGTTGCAATCAGTGTTCTGGGCAGTACACAGTCAGCACCAACATTACTGGGGGATTCTGAATGGCATTTCTCGTGAATGAAAGGATTTTCTTTCTGTGGAAGATAGCACTTCAGCTGTGACTTACTGGAAATTTGCAACTCAAAATAACTTGAAAGTTCAGCTAAAAAACAAAACCAGAAATTATTTGCCCCAAAATACCAGTGAAAGTTACAATAATAGTCACACTCTTTTAAATGGTTACATTGTGCAAAGGATTGATATGACCCAGTCTAACTTTTTACATAAATTTAGCACTGTCCGTGTTGAAGTAGCATTTGATGTGCCTCTATTTTTCTGCAACAGAGTTTTCATATGCATACAATGATAGATGTACATATAAATCTATATAAAATAAACATGCTTTTCACAAGACTTGTAGATGTGTAAAATTTGGTAATTCTTTGTTAAAATATTTTTCTTATGTACTCTTTATGTTCAAGTTCGAGTGTGGCACAAGAGGCACCAGACATCTGTGTTATTCACCAGTCTGCTAAGTCTGTCAATCCTTGTGCAATGGCCTATCTCATTGATTTACAGGATTTACTTAAGGTTTGTCTTACTGACGTTTTCTTTCTGTTGTCCAGCATTATTTATGACGTCTTAATAAGTTAATTACTAAAATTTATAAAACACAAACAACTACACAGAACATTACCAGCAAACTAAATTTTCCTGTAGAAAGGAGCTTAACCATAAAAATTACTTTTGTGTGTGCCAGCTTATTCTGAATTGATGTGAAACCGAAACATGTTCAGAAAAAAATTGAGCAAGTTCCTATTTGGAATTTTGTTTTGTCCAAGTTGTAGCATTTAGTTTAAGTGTACATAAAGTTGTGTACATTACGCATATTAACCCCTAGCGGGCTCAGGATGTAGAGTAGGTCCAACATGCCTTCCTGTCTATTGTAAGAGGCAAGTAATGGAGTCAGGCACCATGGTTGCTCAGTGATAAGTGTGCCAGACCAAAAGGGTACTGGTTCGAATCTTATCATTGGATCAGCCTAGATTGGCTACCATGGTGTGACCTTGGGCATGACAGTTTACTCAAATTGCTCAGCACTAAATAACCAACTTGTGTTGCTGTGCCATTAAACAAACAACCAAACATTCATCATGCACATATCCTTGCAGTTATGCTTATAACTGGAGTTTATAATACTGCTTGTATAATATATATATGGAAAGTATTTTCATTTTTTGTGTCCTTTGGGCAGAACATGAACATAAAGCATACAAATGTTTTTCTGTCAAATACATTACCTGATCACGTTAACATTAGGAAATTACTGGATTCAGCTACCTTCGAATCCAGACCTCCCTGAAAGACGAAAAAATGTCTTTCCATCTCTATATATATAGATTAACTCCCATTGTTCCCGCAAGTTGGCCAACCATATCCCACCATATGTTTACTAGTTTAAACTTTCGCTTGCAACTGTTGGCAGTGCCTCTGAAGAATCTATTGGAATTTATAATAATATATAATAATATTTGACCATCAAACATTTTCAGCTCTACTGCTCATACCTTTGCTTCAGCTACCATGGGGTAGCGTACCAATTCCATACCCTTCCATTCAGCCTCAACCTCAGCCCTAGGGCCTTTACCAAGACATTGGAATGCACCATATCCCACTTTAGTACACCTTCCTCCACTGCAATGGCGGTGTACCTGAATGATATACTGCATAAACATTTGGTATATTCGGGTTTAGTTAATGATATGAACAACCATCTCTACCTCATTTACAGTTTAGGGTGGACAGTCAATGTCAAGTCCATTCTCCACCCCTAACACACTTTGGTGGTTTGCATCCAAAGGAAGATTCGGATAATGTCAGACAATTCGGTAGTAGTGAACTGCCTCTTCAAATTATGGGGGGTTAAATCACTGGACCTTTGCATTATGGTATGTGAGTACCTTTGTTTTTGTGCCCATATATCATATAAACACACAAGTCTGACACATCCGGGGCAGGCTCAATGTCCTCGGTGATTCATTATTGAGGAGAGGCCAACTGCTTCATACAAGTGGTCTCCATTCATCCCTTTTCCATCAAGACTGCGCCCTTTGGGGCCAACTGATGTTAGAACTATTCACGACAAGGTGGAACAACAAACTGCCGACCTTTGTCTCTCCATTCCTGGACCCAGAGGCATGGACCATTGCCCTTTCAGTCAGGTGGGAGCGGATATGGGCATACGCCTTCGGCTAAAACACGGTATTGGTGCTGATAAAGGAATTTTCATGTTATATGCATGAAATAGAAAAATTAAACAAGATATGAACCAATTTTAAAGATTGGTAAGCCTGGCATATACCTCTCTTACTTTCCTGAAAATTTCAAGAGGTTAGTGTAACCCATTGTTGAGATATGCATGGAAACAAGCTCTAAAAATGGCCATTTTTGAGCGTTATGTAGTCTCACTCGAAAAAAGCTTGAATATAAAATAGAGAATTCTCTAAATATCATACTGAAATTATGCATTTATTGGTCTGGTTTTATGCGGAATTCTATCCTGCAAATATTGCTTCTTGAATTAAAGAAATCGGTAAAATATTATGGATTTTATAAGCAAAATACCGTCAGTAGAAGTTTTGTTTCAACACTGAAATTCAAACACTAATCTGTTGTTATATGCCAACATTTTGTACAAAATAACATTCATTATAACTTTTATTGACATCTAGAACTCGACTTTATATTATAATAAGTAGTAAAACCATTTAAATCACATGGCTAGCCAAGATATTCGATTGAGAGCTTGTTCTTTGTCAAACTTTCCAGTTCTAAATTTTGTAGTGTCTGTAACCTTTACAAGTTTATATGGCAATAATTTTGTTGTTTCATTATGGAAAAGTATAAATCCTACAAAGGCTCATGTGTATCCATGTGATGTCTAAGTTGGCCAAAATTGGTGGTGCTGTATTGTACCATTAAAAAACAGCAACTCAATAAAAAAAGTTACAGACACTACACAAACAGGTATAAAAATGAAAGATAAAAGTATTGTTCTACTTGTCATTAAAACATTGTTTTTCTCAATAGAAAGTTCCATCTTATGTGATGTAATGTTGCATCATCTATTTAACTCTGAAGCCAATAGCAAAAAAGTGATGCAATAACTCTCTTGATTGAATATTGCATCATTCTTGCAGCACTATCTGTTTGAGTAATTTACTACAAGACAATGTAACCTGAATTTCTTATCCTAGAAGAAGCTGCCTAATTACTTTTTCTGTTCTTTACCATGGTACATCCCTAAGACATGGGAAGACGACAAAAGCAAACCTCTGGGAACAACTCTGGTAAGTTTGTATTGAATGGTAAACCACACTCTTAAATTGTAGTGTCTGTAACCAATATCCCCTTTTTATACTGTCTATGACTTTATCCCTGTTTTTTTTTTAAAAAATGAAGCCAAATTATGTTTCCTATTACAGTATTGATGTGTAAGGCTAAATTTTGACATATTGTCTGTCTGCAATTTGTAATATTTTGGTATATTTATAGTTTCTTTCATCTAGATTTCTGATAACAGGCAACATTTTCAGTGATTTCTTACAATATGCAATTGAAACTGAGTATTTTTGCATTCCATATCATTAGACTAGTAAATTCAAACAGAAATATTATGAGAATTCAATGAGCTCAGACTTAGTATTGGATACATTGCTGATATTGTCAAATGGTTACAGACACTAATAGACATGTGAATTGACCCGACTGTTGTTTACATTATTAAGGAAAGTGTGCAATCATTGTAAATGCTAGAACATTGAATAATCATCAGGTTTTATGCTATTTCTTTTTCAATCAGATACTTTTCTTTAAGAATCTACAGGTTATTCCAGTTTGCTTATGTATGAAAGCATATTGCGTACTCATTACAAGTATGTTTTGTAAAGTCTAAATTTCATCCGTATACATAGAGGAACAAAAATGAGAATGAAGTTGTTTGCTTTTAGGAAGCAAAGATAAGCCAGAAGAAGATGAACAGAAGATTAAAGCTAGAAGGGAGAAGACGAGGCTAAAGGTACAAGCCTGGAGAAAAAAACAGAGGGAAAATAAGGCGAAACATGAGGAGCTAAAAAGGGTTGATAGAGAAAGAAGAAAAGATGCAAGACTACTAAAAAAACAGCAATCACTTTCCGATTCAAATCTTCAACAAGAATTAAGAAGGAAAAAACGTGAAGAAATGAAAAGGTATTGCCAGAAAAAGAAAGAAAAAGCAGCCCTGGCAATATCGGTTAATAAGAGTGTTGATTTAAGAAGTCCGAAAACTGCTGAATTAAGTAGAAAGAAGAAAGAAGCTGTGAAAAGAACCCAAGCATGGAGAATGCGTATCAAACTGAATGAAAGTATACAGCAAGAGTGTATTCAGACTGATTGTGAAATAGGAAATACTGGGTCAGCCAGAGATTCACCAATGAATAAAGTGTTACCTAAAGCAACTCTGTACAGACAATTAAAAAAGGTAAAGGAAGTATTACCAAATACCCCAAAGAGAAAAGCAGTCATCATAAGTAAATTAATTGAATCTCCATCAACATCAAAGTTTCTAAATAGGAATATAATGATAATGACACCGGATTGCAGAAAAAAACTTGAATTGACAGATACTGTTATACAATCTGTGTCAGAGAGCATTTCAGAAGTGAAAACAAGGAAAGGGGGTGCAAAGAAACATGCATACAACATCATTTGTGACGCATTACTGAAGAAATATAAAAGACACAGACTAAAAAAGTATTTCAAAGTATCAGTGAAAGGGCAAAAACCTAGTTCTACATGGTGGGAGACGAAACAAAGAAAAAGAAGAAGGGATGCACTTAACTCTCCATTAAAGAAATCTGTGAAAGATTTTTTTCTAAGTCCAGAAATCAGTAGGGAAGTGCCTAATAAACGTGAAACTGTGAAAGTAAGAAAAGGTGGTCAAAAAGAAATACTTCAAAAACATGTGATGACTATGACATTAGAAGAAGCCTACAAAGACTACAAGTTAAGGAACCATAGTCACAAAATAGGATTAACTTCATTTTCTAAATTGAAACCAGTGAATGTTAAAAAGGTGTCTGAAACAAGCAGAAGATCATGCTTATGCCAAAAGTGCTGTAACGTGGCCCTAAAAAGTGAGGCACTAACAAATGTAAAAAAAGCAGTGAAAGAAAATGGAGATTTGGATGAAATTTCAGTAGATAAGAAAAGCTTAAGTGATGCTACTTTTTGTAAATACGACACCAATCCAGCTATTAAATGTTTAAGAAGAGAATGCAAACAATGCGGTGTGAAATGTTTGCAGAGTTACCTTAAACCATTTGTTGAAAAGTATAGTGACAGGCAGATATCATGGCATCAATGGGAAAGTATAGAAATAGCAAAAGATGATAAAGTAAAGCGTTGCGTCTCCTGTGTGCCTAAAGAAACAGACATAAAAACATTAATTACATGCTTAGAAACTGACATGCAAGAGTATCCAGAGCACGTTTTCAGGGCCAAATGGCAACAGCAACAGATGGGAATTTGTGTTGATAGAATTGGTGAGGGTTCTATTGCTATGGTCATGGACTTTAGTGAGAACTATGGGTGTGTTTTTCAAAGTGAAGTACAATCTGGATTCTTCGACAGGAACCAAGTTACAATACATCCAATCATGTGTTACTATACAGAAAAACAGGGAGAAAAAGAATTCAAGATAAAGCATGCCATTATTGGCATCAGTGAAGAAACCAAACATGATGCGGACTTAGCTATCACTTTTGAGAACAAAGCTATAGAAATTCTGAAGAAGAAAGGTGTGAAAGTAGAGGAGATCCATGAGTGGACAGATGGCTGTGCTGCCCAGTATAAGGGGAAGAAAGCCTTTGCTGACATAAGTCTGAGGAAAAAGCCATCTGTAACACGAAATTATTTCGAAACATCACATGGAAAGAGTGTTTGCGATGGTCTCGGTGCGACAGTCAAGAATGCTTGCTACAGAGCTGTAATCAGCAATAGAAAGGTGATAGGTTGTGCAGAAGATGTATATCATTTCTGTACAGAGAAACTGAAAATGGAAAATACAGATAATGAAGCTAAAACAGTTTCGAGAAGGGAGTTCATCCTTGTTAAAGATGTTGAGAGAAATAGAGAAGAAACTGATGTGCAAACACTGCAAGGTACAAGAAAATTACATGCTGTAAAGTCAGGAAGCAATGATTATGAACTGAGCATAAGAAATCTGAGCTGTTATTGTGAGCAATGCATGAAGGTTGACGGGAGATGCAACTTCAGCGAAAATGTTAATGCCTGGGAAATGAGAAAGTTAGTACTCAATAAAGATAATTTAAGTCAGAAAGGAAAACAACTTAAAGACAAGAATCCATCAACAATAGAAAATAATGACAAGAAAAGAAAACAAGGAAGTAACCAGAAAGATCATAACTCAGCAACAAGCGAAAAGCCTAATAAGAAACGGAAGTCAACAGAAAGACAAAACATTGTGACAAAGAAGATCAAAGTTGACAAAAAAGCACCAACCAACACAGAGAAACCAATAGAGAAATACCACCCTGGAGAATTTGTTGCTGTAGGACTTAAGCCAAAGAAGGGACCTCTAGATGTATACTTAGCAGAAGTAATAGACATTCTTCATAACGAAGTTAGACTTAAATACATGAGAAAGTCTGGCAACATGTATGTTTGGCCTGAAAAAGATGATTATTCACAAGAGGCTCTAGATGCTATCTTGTACAGGGTAAAAGCTCCACAAATAGTCAATGAAAGGGGTCATTTCAAGTTTAATGCAGCTGAATTGTCTAAGCTCAAGTCAAATCTGGAAAAAAATCATAAGCACTTCTATTTGAAATGACAATATAAAGTCAAGGTTTAATGTGTAGTGTCTGTAACCTTAAGATCAATCACATATGGGTCTGTGTTTGAGTCAGCACCTTGGGTTGAACAATACTTTAGTGACTATGATTTATTGAACATTCATTATACTTCAATATTTTACTCTTACAAACACTATTTAGTATTAAACTTTCAAGTGCTATTTACCAGTTCATAATTTTAACACAAGTATTGGACATATACCTGTTACAATGTGGTTTTATCATTTTATTAACTAATCAACATTCATTTAATGAATAATTCTAGTCAATGTGTTCATGTTGAATTATTTTTGAAGTGAATTTTATGGAGATATGTATGGTTCTGCAGCTGTATTGAAATGCTATAGTTTTGTAGTGTCTGTAACCAATTTTATGGACAATGTACTTCTGACTCTTATGGAAGTTTGCAATACTTTTGGCCAGTATTAATGATTTTGTTTGTTTAAATATTCTTCTTGGTGTTAGATAAATGCCTAAATAAGATTATTCTATGTCTTTTATGTTTGTTATGCAAAAGTTTCATGGTTAGGTTTTTTTTCTTAGTGATACCTTTGTCATAGATGTTTTGATTTTGTTATTAAGTTGTTTACCACTTCCAGTTATGTTGTTTACTTTAAATGTTGATATCCTGTTACTGATGTTACTGTGAAAAAAAATAAAGTTTTAAAGTTTTCATGCTGTTTTTCTTGCATGTTATACACCAAGTGTAGTGTCTGTAACTGTTGTTATACCAATGAATTGAAATAATGGTTAAACAAAATCGCATGCATGTTCAAGCTAAATCTAACTTGATCTGACTAGGGGACACCCTAGGGTATATAATGAGCTTCATTGAAATGTTCTATCAAACATTTCAATTTTTTAAGTGAGTGAGACTACTCTCAGCACCAATACCGTGTTTTAGCCGCTTACATTCAGCATTTATAATACGGAAACTAATCCAGGAAATGAGGAGCAGAGCTTGCAGAATAGTTCTGATTGCCCCTCTCTGATGCGACAGGTACTAGATCAACGATCTGCACAATCCACTGACAGACATACCAAGGTTGGCATTATTCCATCCATGTCTGGAGAAACTCCTCTTTCCTGCATGGCTCTTATCAAGAATGACCTGCATGAAAAGCAGTTCAGCACTTCGATTGTGGAGCGGATCGCAAGATCTAGATGGTCGTTCACTTAGAAGGCATACGAGGGGAAGTAGCGCATTTTCACTGACTGATATCACATTAATGATGTCACATCACTCTCAGCCTCCATTCACAAGTTGGATAACTTCTTTCTTTACCTCTTTGGAGACAGGAACATAGCCCCTCTCAAAAACAATTAATAGTGTTCCATGATTTTAGACATGTTTAAGACATCATGGAAGATACGATATTGGCTCCAACAAGGACCTTTCTGACTCGTCCAATTTCGACATATCCAGGCCACACTCACTCACCTTGTCCCAAAATGGAACCTCCCACAGGTCTTGACATGGCTTAACTCATCTAAGTTCAAACCCTTGTCTTCCACCTCAATGAAGGAGTTATCTTGCAAGACTTGCTTCCTGATACCCCTTGCATCAGCTTGCAGGGTGAGTGAGCTGCATCAGCTGTCCATGGATCCAAACTACATGCAGTTCCATTCCAGTGGCTCAGTTGCACTAATGACGCAACCTGGTTTTGTTTCTAAACACAGGTTACCATTGATAGGCAACCAACAAATAACTATTCACTCTCTCTCTCTCTCCTCGATTGACCTGTCGAGAGAGGCGAAGCTATAGGAAACGGTACACCCCTCAGATGCTGTCTGAGGCACATGGAGAATGTCAATGGCGGCTGTCAAATGTTCTGCTTACCAGTTAAGGCAGGAAAGCAAGACATAACCCCACAAGTGCTGGCCTCTTGGCTAAATGGGGTTATTAGATTGGCATACTCTGAACTCTAACAAGATCAGGTATGACTCGTGAAGATTTCGGCTCACGAAATGTAAGCAGTTTCCTTGAGCCTGGTCTTCAAATGTAATGTCTCAATTTGAGACATAGTGGAATCAGTTGGCCAGCACACTCAGTCTGCTTTCTCCAGCTTCTGTTTACATGACATAGCCTTGCAAAGGAGTGAACTGAATCTTGTCAGGCCAATAGTAGCTGCCCAAACAGTTATTACACCTAGTTCATGACAGCACAACCTCAGCCTGGGGCATGAACTTGCAACTTTTGCTGGATTCACCCATTCAAAATTTTGCCTGTAATGCAATAGCCATACACAGGGATCGCACTTGCATGCATAAAAACGCATAATATTCGTTGTGCTACCTTCACGTTAAGAGAAGTTAATACTTTCAGTAGAGCAGACATCATGGTCCTACAGGGTTATGTGGGTAGAGGTTGGATGCTCAATCATTTTCTCCTCCTCTTAACTATTCTTCTGATGTTAATGTGATCAGATGATGTATTTGACGGAGAAAGGAAAGGAAATTTTTTAGTAAATTATGTTTCTCCACAAATACTTATCCGATCACATTACTATCGATTCCTCTCATCCTTCCCTGCAAATGCGAGCACTCTGTTATAGGGTTCACTCAAAGCTTAAACTAGTAAACATGTGGGATAGAAGTGGCACCGAGTGAGAACAAGGGGAGTTAATCTGTCAGATTTACTTCCCTTCATCTATATGATATATAGACTGAAAGACATTTTTTCATCTTTCAGGAGGTAGCAGAGAGTAATTTCCTAATATTAATGTGATCGGGTAAGTATTTTTGGAGTATCATAATTAACTAAACAATTTTCTTTTCCATAGTAAATATTGCTGAAAAATTAATTTGTATCAGTAAGTTACAAATTTCATTCTTGATTTTTTTTTCTTTCTTTTTTTAATTTTTCTTTTATTTTATTTTATTTTTAATTCTCCACTATAAATGTGGTTGGGGCATAGAGCGTAACTCTTATCTATCCCCCTGTCACGTACATATTTGGGCTTGGGTCATTTTTCTGGTACTCTTGGTTCATCTTCAGTGAACATATCTCTGGTTTATACTGATTTATGAATTAATATGATATGAATGTACATGTATAAACACTCTCTTATATATACTATTTTGATTTCAGAATACAAGAACCAGTGCCTTGGTAAAATCACAATGCAGAAGTATGATCCTGATGATGCAACTCCTGATATGTTCCCACAAGTAAGACAACCTTCTCTTGATAGTGCTCTTTTTTGTTCTTAGGATCATTTTGCATTTAGTAAGTATAGTGAATTGGTTGAAAATTTAGAGAAATTTTCTCTACATGTGAAGTTACTATCGAATATACTTCATTATAAGTTGACTCTCCCTTTTTAAGCTTAAAAAGCTTATTTCTCTTTGACCTTCCTATCAGTCGGGGTGTATTTTGCAAGTCAGATCTGTCTGAAGGGGTGACTAGTTGTCAGTGAGTCAGAGCTGCACTTCGGAAAAATAAATAAGCCAAACTGGATAGATAGATAGGAAAAATAAAGACATAACCAGTGTAAAATACAATTATATTATTGAGTGGAATCTGTCACAAATAAATTGACAACTTTTGTCCACCTTTGTGTTATAAAATGCATAGAAATCCATAATGCTTGATATTTTTAATCAATTTATATGATATATCCCTGAATGTTACTATAGGTCACATACCGGATTAAAAATAGTAGCCCAGAATGATCCAATTCACAGTATCCCATAATGTGTTAATTCTACGCGTCTTACAAAAAACTGTGAAAGTTAAGTCCACATTTTTGTGATTCACAGTATCATATAAATGTCACTATCTAATATCATCTGGTACAAAGCCCAAGAATTAATCCTCATTGTCTAAGTGACCAAATAAAGTTCTGAAATCCTCCATCATCTTCTAGTCCACTAGCAGATAACTTGAGAAATATAACTTGGGAATTAAATCTGACTTATGGAAAAGGAAAATACAAATTAAATCAAAACTTTCATTGCATCAAACACAAACAGTGTTTATAATACAAAATATAATACAAATACAGGTTGTTCGGACTAGCACAAAAATGGAAGCAGTATACTTGCTAGTAAACACCCATGGTAAACAACATTGACAGACACTTTGCTTTCCGATAGGTAATATTTAATTTACTGGTAATATTCAAAATATTAAAATTCAAATAACTGTACAAACAAGTATTGTGTAATGAATACTGTCATGAAACGGATAGACAGAGTGTATACCATATATGCGTGTCTGAATGGGGATAGTGGCATGAAAATGTAAAAATATTTGAATTGACAGTACTTGTACATACGGCACATATCTAGAGTTTTCAACATTACTCCTAGATTTAGCAATTGTTTTGTTTGTCGCCCTTATAAGACGACCCCTACTCTGCATGAATCAGAATTTCAGTAAAAACTACGTCGAAAGTGACTTTATGCGGTAGTGCACATGAAGATGTTTTAGCTCTACAGGTCATAGACCAGAAGAGCTTATAGGATGGTCTGTTGTCTGTCGCCTGTCATCTGTCCATTAGCACAATGTTTGTTATTGCTACTCTTAAACTACTTGGAGGATTGCCTTGAAACTGTACACACAGATTCATCCAGTGATGTAGTTGGTCCTAAAATGGTTCTGCACCAACATCCAGTATATCTTGAAAATCTTGTTTTTGCTACTCATCCTGAATGGATGGTCATATCAACATTGAGTTTTCACTAAAAACCTTCTTATGATGTATTGTTGGTCCTAATTGAAAATGGTGCTGATCTGATGTCCAGTATGGCCACTATGGCAGCCATCTTGAAGATCTTCTTATTGCTACTCCTCTAGAGTGGATGGTCATATCAACATGGGGTTTTCACTAATAGATTTCTCATGATGTCTCTTTGGTCCGAAAAGAAAATGGTGCCAATCTGACGTCCAATATGGCCACCATGGCAACCATCTTGAAAATCTTATCAGTACTTTTCCTAAATGGATGGTTGTATCAACATGGGGTTTTCATTAAAAGACTTACTATGATGCCTAGTTTGTCCTAAGTAAAAATGGTGCTGATCTGACAGCCAATATGGCCCGCCATGTCAGTCACCTTAAAAATCTTGTACATCACAACTCTACTTGAATAGAAAGTCATATTAACATGGGATTTTCACCAGAAGACTTCTTATGATGTCCAGTTGATCTCAACCGAAAATGGTATCCATATGACATCCAATATGGCCACCACAGCAGCCACTTTGAAAATTTTGTTATTGCTACTCCTCCTGAATGGAAAGTCTTATCTTGAAAATATCATTATCTCTACTGCTCTCCAAGTGGATGGTTATATCAGCAGTGAGTTTTCACCAATAGACTTCTTATGATACCTAGTTGGTCCTAAATGAAAATGGACCAGTTGTACATCCAATACAGCTGCCACAACAATGGTCTTAAAAATCTTGTTGTCACTACTACCCCTGAATGGATGATCCATTGTGACATGGGGTTTTCACCAAAAGATTTCTAATGATGTCTACTTTGTCCTAAATGAAAATAATGCCAAGCTGACATCCAGTATGTGCACCACAGCAGCTAAGTTGAAAAATTTTTTATTGCTGAAGAATATTAGAGATGGTTTCAACACTTCACAGTTAAAAGGAAGAAATGGTCTTATCTTGAAATTACTGGAAATTCTTTTTGCCCAGTAGAGCATCAGTCCCTTCAAGAGACTTGTCTTTTTATGTCTTGATATGGATCTTATTCACATGTTACAATTTTTGAGGCCATTTTCATTTATTAGCATCTGCCTTTTTATAGTATCTGCATTTCCGTCTGTCTGTCACATGTTTCCGCTCTTTAAAGTCATTTGGGATTAATGGAGAAAACTTGGTATACTCATACATCATCATTCAAAAGTGTCACATATCTCTTTGAGGGTCCTATCTTCAAGGTCAAGGACATGGCTCAATATTTTAAGTTTTCCATCATGCTTTCCTTTCTGCTCTATAATTTTCAACCCATATGAGATTTTGATTTGAAACTTGGTATCCTTATACATTAACATTATAAGGGGGGTTCTGTCTTCAGGGTTGAAGTCGTGGCTCAGTATTTTCAGTTTTCCCTCACATTTTCCATTTTTGTACTATAACTTTCAAGAAATTTGTGATTAAGGTACGAAACTCTGCATATAATGTATATTTATATATTATCATTGGAAGGTGTGGCACAAACCACATTGAGGGTCCTGTCTTCAAGCTTATGGTCACAGCTCAGTATTTGAAGTTTTTCTTTACATTTTCCATTCCACTCTTTAGAGTTGTTTGAGATAACTGAATGAAACTTGGTATACTTATATACATCATCATTAGAAGGTGTGTCTTGTACTACATTTGGGGTCTTATTTTCATGGCCAAAGTCATGTCTCATTATTTTAGGTGTTCCATCAAACTTTCCATTCTGTTCTATAATATTGGAGCTGTTTGGAATTAAAAGATGAAACTTGGTATATTTATATATCATAATTAGAAAGTATGTTGTCTACAACATTGGAGATTGAATCATCAAAGTCAAGGTCACAACTTTATTAGTTCAAGTTTTCCATCACACTTTTCATTCCAGTTTATAACTTAAGAGCTGTGACAGATTTAGGGATGAAACTTGGTCTAGTTATATATCATCATTAGAAGGTGTGTTGTGTGCTACATTGGTGGTCCTATCTTAAAGGTCAAGGTCACAGATCAACATTTTAAGTTTTCTGTCAAACTTTCCTTTCCTCTCCATTATTAGCATGTGTGTCCTATATCATATTGGAGGTCCTATCTTCAAGTCAACGTTGTTATTTTAAATGTTCCTTCATACTTTCCTTTCCTCTCAATAACATTAGAGTCAAAGAATGCAGCTTGCTATATTTTTCAAGTACCACATTGGCAGTCCTATTTTCAAGGTTAAGGTCACATGCCAATATTTAAGGTTTCAGTAGCATTTTCCCTTCTGCTCTGTAACGTACGAGTTGTTTAAGATAAATGAATGAAATTTGGTACCCATGTATATTGTCACTAGAAGATGTTTTGCATTCCACATTAGGGGTCCTATCTTCAAGGTTAAGGTCACAGGTACATATTTCATAGTTTCTTTTGTTTTTGCTTGTATATCTTGAAAGCTGTTTGAGGTTCAGGGATGGTACATTTTATGTTTCTAAGTTTCATGGCATTTTATGTACCATAGTCATGGTTTTATGGTCAAGGTCACTAGTTAATATCTTCCTGATTTCAGCACTTTTGCTTTAATGCCCTTTAAGATAGAGACTTGAAACTTAGTTACTTTCTGTGTCTACATAGTAACTCTGACTCGCACAACTTTCACAAAGGTCACAGCCAGATTTCATCGTTGTATACTTGTGGTGACCTCGCCATGGCAGGCAGGCGGAAAATATTCACTGAATTTGCTTGTTTGAGAATCAATCATACATACTGAATGGTGGCCAGTTGATATCTAAAAATTGAATGTCATGCATACCAAACAGTAGGGCAATAGATGGGACTGCACAGAACTGGTTACCGCTCAATTGTTATTTATTCTTTACTCGGTGCTGTAGTTTTTTAATGATCATCAGAAAAATTGGAATCAAACATAATGTACATTTTGTCTCTGCAACTGGGAAATGTAACATATATTCAAGAATAAGTAGCTCTCATGCTGTAACTGGTTTTACAAAGCAACTGGCGCAGACCATCTAGGGTTCTATATACATGCACTTTAAAGGTGCTTTCTACAGTTTTTATTTCTCCTTTGAATACATTCTCCTATCACATTAACATTAGGAAAGAAGCTCCATTACCTCATGAATCCAGCAATCATGACAAGACAACAAATTTTATCTTGCCGATCTATATAAAAGATGAACAAAGGGGAGAAACTTTTACCCACTACCTCCCCTGACCACCATTTAGGTGGCCACAGTTGTTTACTCAGTTTTAGCTTTCACTGGATACAATCAATATCATAATCTGTGCCTCTCAAAAACCAAGAAACATTGTGAGGGTTTTCAATCATCCATCGACAAAGTTGGTATAGTATTGAGTGTAAAGGTATTTACTACATATTGCAATATTGTGTGAATTTGTTCGCAGTTGGGGGAGGGGTTTGCCTTGTGCTCCAACACAATTGCGTTGGTGCCCATTGTTATTTTGCGCACACTGCCCGTATTTTCTTGCTTATTTAAATAACAAGCGTTGATTGTTTGCATATGTGAACACTTTCTGGGGTTCTTATTTTCAACAAAATTTTGCTTGTTCTTGACTTTCCAGAAAGGGATAGACGAAATGCATTAAATGTGAGAGATTTAAAGCTACTGAGGACACGCATGGGACGTGCCTAGCTTGTACCCGCATTCTTCACAGGCATTTTTGGAGTCGTAGATGAAGTGACTAGTGCCAGAGGCGATGACATAGTTGCTGACCTCGGGTGTCTTTGTGCTCCATTGTACTTCACAGTTCTCCAATGATGGCTTGGAGCAGATGGGAGACTGTCCTCCTTTTATTACGCAGCTGCCAAGTCAACTTTTTTACGGCATGCCTGTTGGAGAGATATCAGGCCTTAACACAGGGACAATAGCACTGCCTCATCCCTGTTGCTGGGAATGTTCTACTCTGATGTAGACACAATGCCTGAGGAAGACAATACACACAGTGTATGCGGGGATAACCTCGAGGACATGTCATACTACAACCCCACAAAGGAGAAGATGGAGTTTAGTTTTAAGGCAGCCTTGGAAGAAATCGGTATAGTCTTGCCGATTCCTGAGTGTTTACCCCCACCATTTCAAGCCAAGCCATTATGGTCAGGGCCTCAGTAGACAAGGAAGAAGATAAAAATCTGCTTGCTTTCCATCTACTTTCCATCTACTTCCCCAATCAGTGAAGGTCAAGATCTCCTGATAGACAGGATAGAGAATCTGGTCAACTCTGAAAGCCAGCTACCAGCGTCATTTTCATCATGCTGGTATCATTCGCACTCTTTGACATTTAGAACCTACCATCCTTGGATAAGAACATTGCAGCGGTGAATATGACCAACCCGCTGTTTTATATGGTGGATAAGAATGTCCTACATGCCACCTTCAAGTTAGTGCGAAACATAATCGCTACTTCATCTATGCTGAACCTGGCATTGCAAGCAATTTTTCTGAAGTGGGACAAGTTCTGGGTGAAGGATCTGCTCGATCTAGTGATAGACATTCTGAGGAAAATTCTCCTCCCCCCCCCCCCCCACCGAGACCCAACCTGCTCAAATAACCATGGTCACCGGTGCTTAATTCCTGCTTGGACAGGCTACTCCTCCATTTCTGGCTCTTGTCAGGAGAGCCCTGCAGAAGAAAGAAGGCGTTCAGTCGAGGAAAGAATCTCACAAGCTAGAAGGCCCTCCTCTTTGAAGGTGTAAGAGGGAAAGTGGCGGGTTTTCAGGGACTGGTGCAATGTCAACGCTTTGTCCCATTGACTGTCTCTATCCTTCATCTAGCCCCTTTTTTTCTCTGGCTTTTTGAGGAGAACAAGTTACCCCTAATTACTATCAAAGGCTACCACTAAATGATCTCAGATACATTTAGGCATCATGGTAGAGCAGATATTGGTCACGATAAAGATTGATCAGACCTATTAGCCAACTTTTACTTCAGTAGGTCAAAATCTCTCACCGTTTCCTAAATGTAATCTGTCATGGGTGCTGACATTGCTCAATTCAGATCAGTTTGAACCACGTTGAAGCTGCTATCATATAAAACGTGTTTTCTGATAGCACTAGATTCGTCATGCAGAGTGAGGGAGTTGCATGCCAGCAGACCCAAACTATCTCAAGTTCAGATCAGATGGTTCCATTGTCCTAATGATACAACCAGGTTTCGTAGCAAAGAGCAGGTTGACTTCAGCGGGTCATATGTTCCCACTTCGCCATCGACAAGTCTAAAGAGGTGGTGATGCATGACCCTGTCCTCAAACACTACTTGAAGAGGACTGAGAAGTGCATATTGGTCCCGACAACACCTCTTTGTTCAGATCAAGCCAGGGATAGAGGATATAACCACTCAGCCCCTTGCATCATGGCTTAAGCGGGTAATACATTCTCAAGATCTGATATCTCAAAAGATCAGATATGCCTCATAAACATCTCAGCTCATGAAATCAGAGCTATTTCTACAAACCTCGCATTTGAGCAGAACGTTTTGATCTGAGATATAATAGAAGCCATTGGCTGGCAGGCACAGTCAACCTTCTCTAGATTGTATCTGCATGATCTAGCTTCACAGAGACAAGAATTGAATCTGGTAGGTCTGTTGGCTACAGCCCAGACACTCACCAGACCAGTTGAAGTTAGCACAACCCTACCACAGGCATAGAACCACTTTGACTGGATTTGCCCTGAATTTTTACTTGGTAAGAAAAATCACAATTGGTTGTGCTGGTCTCAGGTTAGGAGTGCAGTTTACCCTCGTGGGGAATATGGTTTTTCCCTTGAAGGTTGACCATGGTAGGGGTAGGATGCTTAGCATTGCCTTCTATTACCTGCTGTCCTAACATTAATGTGGTCGGGGAATGTATTTAAAGGAGAAAGCAACTTGTTTAGTAAATTTTGTTTCCCCAAGAATACCTACTTTATCACATTACTATTAAACCCTCCCACACCTGCGCTCAGATGCGAGCATCCTTGTTGATGTATCGCGCAAGCTAGAAACTGAGTAAACAAGGGGAAGTAATGGGTAAGAGTTTCTTCCCTTTGTGTTATATAGATAGAAAATATAAAATATTTTGTCTTTTCACGATTGCTGGATTCAAGAGATAGCGGAGCTTCTTTCCTAACATTAATGTATTCTCTGAGAAACATAATTTACTACAAAATTTGCTTTTGCCTATTGCAGATGAAGGATTGTACTGAAGCATTTAAGATTGGAATGAAGCTTGAAGCTATTGACCCTCTGAATCTCTCTGCCATCTGTGTAGCTACTGTCATGAAGGTTAGTCAGTTGTTGTCACCCACCCTGTTTCTGGAGTTTGACAGTTGCTTATTTGCTTATCACATAGCTGATGATATTCTCTATTGAAAGAAAAGAAAAGTGCTGAGGCAGTAAAATTTAAACATTTTCTTATCTGGAAACATCTTGACTACAAGATGAGAATTCAAAAGGACATGTCATGAGATTGTTGGTATTTGTAGTGTGCGATTGTATCAATTTTCAAGTATTTTGTTAACTGTAATGACTCTATGCCCTAGAAGACTCACATTTTTAAAAAAAAATTGTTTTAATGCAGATAAATATCTTAGGTTTTTGATGATGATGTTTCATTTTGGATGTTTGATAAACAAATTGATCATAATTTCATATGATTGCTCAAAGCATCTTAATTTTGCCTGTACATTTTTGAAGGGATTAGAAATCTCCCAATGTATTGTTATCGCAGTCAACCATAAGGTTCTTTATATTTGCTGTTTGTTTGGTTAATTTGTAGCAATGTTGGCTAACAGTACAGCAAAATAACAAAGTTTTCTTTCATATGGTTCAACCTTTATTTAGTTACTAAAAAGTACTAAATTCATCCATGAATGGTCAACCATTGGTTGGTGTTTAAAACCAGTTATTGTTCGTAAAAATGCAACCAGTTCCCAACACCATTATAGGTCTCGTATATTGCACCTACTGAATCTGTTCATCCCTTGGGACGAGTGCAGTGTAGAAACCATTCGCCCCATCAGTAACTTTGCTCATCCAATCATACAACGACATGATTATGTATACTAATGTTTATAATATGGCCCATCATCTGTAGGCCAACATTTTTGATCCAGTTTTGATAAAATGTGGAATATAGGTTTATATCATCAAGATCTCAGATGAGTTCACATAATGAGCAAGATCTACGTATATTGATAACCAAACCAGAATATTATTGTGCATCTCGGATGCACACCAATAAAAAGATAGTTTTTTTTGTTTTTTTTTTTTAATACTAATTTTGCTCCAATAAGAACATATTTCTTGTAAAAACTATGTCTAAATTTATAAATGTACTTGCAGAGAATTACTTCTCAAAACTTGACCACATTTGAAATTCTTAAATATTTGGAATCAGGTTTAATATGTTTGCTGAAAGAGTTTGACAGTTGCTAGTATTTCTATGTTAAAGCGCCTGAAATATTTTTCATTTATATGTTATCACGTATATTGTGCATTATTTTATGGAATTTAATATATTTAGTGCCATTACTCACAAACTATAAGAAATTTATTATGTCAATTGTTAGCATTTAGTAAAAATGAAAACTATCCCAATATGCTTTTCCCCTGAAACACTTCCAAATTTAATAACTAGTTAAAAAAAGAGCCTATGGCCTTAAAAAAAAACTATGTGAATTGTGATTTCAATTTGTGTGAAAGCCATGAGACTATGTTGATGACAAATTAAAGCTTTGTCTGTAAAAACTTAACTTTTAAAGATCTTGGATGACTTCAGTTATGAGCAAGAGATTAGACATATTAATTATGCCTTTGTCTTTGGAAATAATTTTTATAAGACTATAGTAAAATATGTAAAATCAACATGATATAAAGTTTGGGTGATAGTTAACATTGGTTGTGTTCTTATAATACTAAACAAGACTGCTTGGTGCAGTGGTCAGCTGTTATGTAAGCCAGATGAGGGATATCAGACCCACCTGAGACTTTTGTTAGAAGGAATTGTTACTCGTCACTGGTGACAAGGAAATATGGACCACCACTTGTCAGAGTTGAATTTGACCCATCAAGGATGAGAGGACAAGTGGGTTTTTTTACGCCTTGTACCAATGTCACAAATACACAGAACCGCAAAAATTCTGTCTTGACATAAGAAATGTGAAAATTTGATTAAGCATGGACATATTTTATTATATCCCTAATGTAATTATTTGTTACAGTAAAGGGTGCTTATTTTCTTTTGTTTTAACAAGACATTTGGGAAGACAAAATTGAAATATTTCTAGAGGGGATATTTTTTTACTCACCATGCCATAGGCACAGTGAGCATATGCTATGGCCCAGTGACTGTCGTTCAGAAATCAGCATTTGATAGTTAATTCTCTGGAAGACATGTTTTTAATACAATGTTGATCAAACTTGGAATATAGGTTTATATTATCAAAATCGCACACAAGTTTTAATATGAGTAAGATCCATGCATATTAATGAGGCGATCTTGCATCTGATTGCCCGAGTTTGTTACCTCTTGGGAGACCATATTTCTGATCGATTTCGATCAGACTTGGAATATGAGCTTGTCATTAAGATCTCAGATGAATTCAGTAATGAGCAAGAGGCATGCATATTAATGAGGTTTATCTTGCATTTGATTGGCTGAGCTTGTCACCACTCTGGATACCATATTGTGATCCAGTTGTGATAAAACTTTGAATATGGGCTTGTATCATCAAGATTTTGGATAAGTTCAATAATGAGCAAGATCCACGCATATTAATCAGATGATCTTGCATCTCATTGGCCGAGCTTGTTACCATGCTGGAAACCATATTTCTGATGATTTTGCATCTGATTGGCTTGGCTTGTTACCATTGTTAGCCACAATTCTGATCCAATTTTTATCAGACTTGGAATTTCAGCCTATATCATCAAGATCTCGCGTGAGTTTGCTAATGAGTGAGATCCACGCATGTTAATGAGGTAATCTTGCACCTGATTGGCCATGTTTGTTACTTCCTTGGAAGCCATATTTTTTATCTGATTTTTGGAATATAGATGTATATCATCAAGGTCTCAGAAGATTTAGATAATAAATAGATCCACACATATTAATGAGGTGATCATGCATCTGATTGGCTGAGGTTGATACCACCCTGGAAGCTATATTTCCGATTCGATATTGATCAGTCTTGGAATATGGGCATATATCAGCAAGATCTGAGCAGATATAGATCGTGAGCAAGATGCACACATATTAATGAGGTGATTGAGCATCTGATTAGCTGAGCTTGTTTCCACTCTTTAGATCATATTTCTGATACAAATCGGTCATCCTTGAAATATGGGTTTGTATCATCAGTTATCTTGCAGGAATTCGATAAGGTATGAAACTCATGCATATTAACTAAGTAATCTTTCATCTGATTGGCTGTACATGTTACTACTCTTGAGGCCATATTTTTGATCTGATTTTGATAAAACATTGCATGTAGGCGTATATGATCCAGATCTCGCTGAGTTCTATAATGAGTGAGATCCACACATACTATTGAGTTGATCATGCATCTGATTGGCTGAGCTTGTTACCACTTTAGAGAAGAGGTGTAATGATACATCAATACATAATTAGCATTGCAATATTTTCTGTAATGATATACTGCATTGATATCTCTATTACTGCTGGAATATCCCAATACATACTGCATTGTGAGTGTGACAATACATTGATGTAGTACCACTTGAAGGTGATGTATCATGATATACATGAATTAAAGTTGAGAAAAGAAAGAAAATTTAAAGTCTATATATCTTTTCAATAAAAGTATTAAATATTTTGCTGCTGTTCTTTTTTGTATTCGTATTCATCTGCTACGCAATAGTTATCAGACTGGTTTCATTACTTGGCAAGAAGAACCACCAGTCTCAGTGACAAAATATCAAAATCAGTTGTTGGATTGTCATGAATGTAAGTGTAGTATACAATCACACTTAAAATATACAAACCAACCAGAGATCCTAAAATGGCTGTACTTGCTGGACATGACTAACAAATAAGCTCAAATTACCATTTGCTACAAATGCTCTCCCAAGTGGTGACATCCACAGGCAATAAAATGCAAGATCACTGAATTTTGATTGGGTATTGCAAAGCTTAGTGTCTAAGTGCTTTATTCATACTGTACTTACTCTGATTCCTTTCTCTACCATTTCATTTGGTTGAAGAATGATGGTAGCCAAGGAATGCTGAATTCAGTTGAATAAATGGTTAAATTTCTTTAACAAAATGAATATGTTGGATCACGTTTGTCTGAATGTGATTATACATATTTGTTTCATTAAAGAAAGTGCACTCCTAGTTTAACCAACTTTAGCATTCTTTGGCTACCAATACTCTTCAACCAACTGAAATGGTAGTACTTTTTATATCATCAAGATCTTGGATGAGTTTCATTATGAGCAAGAGACTGCATAGTAAGTATGACTTTACTTTGGAAATAACTTTTATCAGACTATAATAAAATAGCTAAAATTGACATATTAAGTTTGGGAGATAGTTTACACAGGGTTACATTCTTACAATATTACATAATCCTGCTTAGTGAAATGGTCAACAATGAGTGAAATAAGGTTCACTTGGGACTCTTGCTTTCCAGCATCATACATATATTAGTGAAAGTGCAAGTTTGATTTGAGAGAGTGAAATCTGTAGGTAAAATTAATATTAGAACCATAGTTTGACATTCTTCGTGAAATATAATCATATTTTTCTACAATACAGGTGCTGAAGAACAGCTACCTAATGATTGGTATTGATGGTTCCATGGCCCAGAATGGGTCAGATTGGTTCTGCTATCATGCAACTTCCCCATGTGTATTCCCAGTTGGCTTTTGTGAGGTCAATGGATTGAATTTGACACCACCCAAGGGTAAGTATTTTGTTTGACTCTCTCTGAAATGTTAATTCATCTGTTTTTGTGGGTAGTATTTTCATTATTTTGCAACACACAAAAAATGTGTTGGTACTTGAATTCATTGACATAAATATGATAGATATCACACTTGTGGCAAATACATATTACATTTGTGGTTCATACCAATATCGAAATTGGTACCTAACATGGGGTTGAATAGTCACTCATCCAACTCAAAATGGCAAGTGAAAATGTTGGCAGTCAAGTTAATTTTTCAATCACTCTTCCAATTGGGATAGTGCTGATTCACGGCTGACCAATGTATCTCTTAAATGTTAAAAGGATATTCTGTCAAGAACTGATCAGACTTTGCATATTGAAAGACCATATTTTCTACCGAAAGTTTGTTTTCTTTTTTATTGGATCAAGTTCATACAAGCATTGCTCTCATTCTTCAATACTAATAAATGCTTAGCAGAGGGAGAGCAGACTGGTCTGAATTTGCAATTTGCAATTAGCTATGACTGGTCACAGAATAAGTTCTCGAAAACAGCCATTCATATGATCAAATTTAGGTCATTAACACCGTCAGCTTCTATATTTCTATTATAGTTGGTTGAGTAAGGGTTTATTCTGGTTGACTAAAAACTTTTAGTACTTTCATGAGTGGGCTTTTGGATTTTTATAAATTTTTCAAGCCCGCTAATGAATGAAAATATATTCACAGTATTTGAAAAGATACATATTTTCTTTTCTGGGTCAAAAGATGACCAGAACTAAATATGTATCTTGTCTAGTACTAGTAGTGGTGGTAAAATTAGAAAGTACGGTCTGGTATCATGAATTCTAGATTCACTGATCGGGTTCGTGTAAAAAGGAAAAGTTATTACCCTTCCCAGTCTAGCATTTGAGTGCTTCATATGCAACAAACCAGAAAACAGTGTGAAAATTCAGAATAGGTCTTTGTCATGTTTGCAATTGGGGGGGTTTAAACTTTTTGAAACAAATTTTTAGTATAAAGGTCAAATGTCAAAGGGGGGAAGGCATAAGACATTTTATTTGTAGGATTTTTTGTGTATAATAAACAGAAGGCAGCTTTGTATGCAGATTCCTAAAATGTAATATCTTGTATAGAAAATACATTTTTATATTTTCACACCTTCTAGGTTACAAGGGAAATTTCAAGTGGTTTGACTATCTGAAACAAACTAAGTCAGTTGCAGCCCCAGTAAAACTCTTTGATAAGGTAGGTAATGGAAGACTCGGTGAAGTCAAACACATTTAAGTAAATAGAATGCACACTTCAAGCAATGTTCATAGACTAGAAGTCCTAATGGGATTGCCTGTTGTCCGTAGTCCAATATCCGTCCATCAATTAGCACAAGTTTATTATTGCTACTCCTAAACTGCTTGGAGGATTGCCATGCAACTTTACACACACATTAATCACATGGTCTAGTTGGTCCTAAAATGAAATAGGTGCTGTTAGGACATCCAGTATGGACTTGGATCACAATTAATTTTCCTATATAGTCTCTACATTTGTTTGTCAGTACTGAACTTTCCACTGTGTCCAAATCCTAATAAATAATATGTTAAACTAAAATATCTTCAAAGATGAACTCAGGCAAAGTCATAATTTAACTGGCATTTTTTTGAGAGCCTAGACTGTAAACAAAACGTGCAGTGGGTCACAGATTTCACTTCTAGACCAGAAACAATGCCTCATTACTCGCTGTGCACTGTCTCCAAAATGCACACAGATAACCACACCATAATGCTCATATTCTAAAGAATAAACAATTTCCTTTAAATCAATACCAAGAATGCCTAAATCTAACTCGTGTATCATCACCAAAAAAGAGAGGAAGAACTGCTCTAAAAATAGATGGGGGCTACATTCATCGGTACTGATCCAGAAGTAATAATTGTGACCTGAGTCCGTATAGTCATCACAGTGGCCATCTTGAAAATCTTATCACTACTTCTGCTGAATGGATGGCCGTATCAATGTTGGGTTTTCAATAAAAGACTGCTTATGATATCTGGTTGGTCCTAAATGAAAATGGCACCGACATGACATCCAGCATAGCCACCACAGCAGCCAGCTTCAAAATTTTTTTATTGCTACTTCTTCTAAATGGAAAGTCATATCAGCATGGGGTTTTCGCCAGAAGACTTCTTATGGTGTCTAATTGGTCTTAAATAAAGATTTTGCCGATCTGATATCCAGTATGGCCACCACAATGGCCATCTTGAAAATCTTATTGCCACTCCTTCTAGATGGAAAATCATATTGACATTGGTTTTTACCAGAAGACTTCTTATGAAGTATAGTCGGTACTAAATGAAAATGGTGCCAGTCAGACAGCTAGTATTGCAACCATGACAGCCAACTTGAAAATCATATTATTGCTACTCCTAAATGGAATGTCATATCGACATAAGGTTTTCACCAGAAGACTTCTTATGGTGTCTAGTTGGTGCTGATTGAAAATGATGCCAGTCTGACTCACATCCAATATGGCCACCATGGCAGCCATCTTGAAAATCTTGTTTTCGCTACTCTTCTAGAATTGATGGTCAAATTGACATTGGGTTTTCAACAAAAGACTTCTTATGATATCTAGTTGGTCCTAAATGAAAATGGTGCCCCACAGACATCCAGTATGGCTGCCACAATGAACATATCACTAATTCTCCTGAATGGATGGTCATATTGGCTTGGGGTTTTCACCAAATGTCTTCTAATGGTGTCTAGTTTGTCCTATATGAAAATGGTGCCAATATTACATTCAATATGACACATCGGCTAAATGGAAAGTCTTATTGCTCAAGAATATCGGAGATGGATGGTAACACTTGGCAGTTAAAATGAAGAAATGGTCTTATCTTGAATTCATGGAAATTCTTGTCGGATAGTGAACCATCTACCCATTCAAGGGACTCTTGTTTTTAGCTTGCAACCGGAAACACATATTTTGCTAGGCCTGAAAGACGGTGTGGCAACTAAGTGCTCCAAACTTTTCTTTCCACTCCACAATTTCACTACACATATGAATTTGCTTTCACAAGTTTAGATTGTCAGTTACCCAGTGGAGCCACTTTGGCCTCTTGTTATTTTCTTGCATTTAAATTAAATCTCGTGAATGTATTGTTGTAAAACTTAGTATGTACTCTAATGCTTAACTGTTCTCTGACAGCTATTTTTAATGTTCATTAATATGAAGGACCACTGCTTAATTATGTTGGACCGTTCACCTGTCAGTGTTACAATGAAAAACTACAAACATGTGACTTAAATTACAGAGAGGACTTTGGCAAATGACTAATAGACATCTGTCATTGTGAACCTGTCTGATATATAGTCATATCTTCTATTAAGGTCACCTGCTTTATATAGTCACTTTTCATATATGACCGGGTTCTGATTTCCCTTCATGTTACCTATACATTTAACCTCCCTACAAAAGTCAGCTCCCTTATCTAGCCAAAATTGATCCATCCTATTGTTGGCTGCTAAAGAGAAGCTGCGCTGTAAATACTTTCAGGATGAATATTATGTTAATCCTTTAAGATATTTTCAGGATTGGCATAAATATGGTTATGTTCTTCAGGGTCTATACTAGGATGCACAATTGCATTATTTATGCTAATGTCTAAAAAATCACACCCAGAATCAACCTACTGTGCAAAAAATCATGCATAATATATTTGCAAGCGCTGCCTTTGTCTTCTTTGTTACATCTCCCCTAAATTTAGAAAATTCCCCCCATTTTTAGTTCTGCTGGTTGTAGACCAGAAGAGCTTATGTGATGACCTTTTATCCAGTGTCCATTAGCACAAGTTTGTTATCACTGGTTCTTCGAAACTACTGGGAGAATTGCCACGAAACTTTCCAAACACATTCATCCCAAGATCTAGTTGGTTCTAAATGAAAATTGTGCCCCTTGGACATCCAATATGCAGCTATTTTGAAAATCTTGTAATTGCTACTCCTCCTGAACAGATGGTTGTACCAACATGGGACTTTCAAAGACTTCTAATGATAAATTGATACGGTGCCCTTCAAAACACCCAATATGGCCACCACAGTCTCCATCTTGAAATTTTTTTTGTCGCTTTGCCTACTGAATATTCATATAGATATGGAGTTTTCACTGAAAAACTTTTGATGTCTGGTTGATCATAAATGAAAATGCTGCCGATGTGATTCCAATATGGCTGCTCCTCCTGAATGCTCCAGAATGGATGGTCGTATCAACATGGGGTTTTCATGAAAAGACTTCTTATGCAGTCAAGTTGGTTCTAAATGAAAATGGTGCCAATTTGACATCTAATATGAAAGTCTTGTTATCGCTACTCATCCTGAATTGATGGTCATAGTAACATGGTGTTTTCACTAAAAGACTTCTGATCTCGAGTTGGTCCTAAATGAAAATGGTGCCCCTCAGACATCTAATATGACTGCCACAATGACCATCTTGAATATCTTGTTATCGCTACTCCTAAATGGGATAGTCATATTGACATGGGTTTTTCACAAAAAGTCTTCTTATGATGTCTAGCTGGTCCTAAATCAAAATGGTGGCAATCTGACATCCAATATGACTGTGATGGCATCCATCTTGAAAATCTTATCACTGCTCCTCCTAAATGGATGGTATTATAAACATGGGGTTTTACTAAAAGACTTCATATGATGTCTTGTTGATCCTAAATGAAAATGGTACTGATTTGGCATCCAATGTGCCCACTGTGGCAGCCATCATGAAAATCTTGTTGTTACTCCTCCTGAATGGATAGTCATATTTTCACTAAAAGACTTATGATGTCTAAAATATTAGCTATATGACCTCCAGGATGACTGTCAAATCATGTTATGGCTACAGTTGAAATTTTGATGACTTGTATTGAGTTGCAATCTGGTGAACAGGTTGATAGTCAGCAGTCTGACCTTAATATTATGGTCAAGGTCTCGACCTAGGTTTTTAGCTGTACTGGCTTGTAAGCATGATGGCAAAAGCAAGCATTAGTGGATTTGTATCATTTAACCCAGTTGTTAAATGTATCTGAAGAATACCTTGAATGATATCACTTCCAGAAATATTACTTAGATATTTAACCAATCTTAGCATGTGATTATATCTTGACATTGTCTGAGATAAGTTCATTGATCTTCTATCCATGGTATTAGGTTCAAGGTCAAAAGCCGTACCAATAATTTTGTCCTGCAGTTACAGGTATCTTATGAACATGTTAACTCAAACAAAGAAAACGGTTCTGTAAGCAGATTTGGTGTGTTGGAATTCACAAGAATATCAGAGATGATTTCAGTACTTAAAAGTTAAAAAGAAGAAGTGAACTTTTTCTTGGATTCCTCAATAATGTGTTTAAAGTGCTGTTAAAAAAAACCCAACCAGCTTGGAAATTCTTTTCAGCCAGTAGAAAGTCAGTCCCATCAAGGGACTCTTATTTCAAATAGGGTGAATTTCCCCCCCCCCCCCCTTAAAGTTTCAGTTCTAGAATAGAACCTGGTTCTTTAATCACTAAGTCTTTAAAAATACATGTGTGCAGTTTTTTTTATTAAAAATCTCCAAAAGAAATACTTTTTTTGTTCACTTTCAAAATGAGACTGTTTGTACCCTTTCAGGAAATTCCAAAACATGGTTTCAAACCTGGTCAGAAGTTGGAAGCAGTGGATTTGATGGAACCCAGGTAAATCAATAAATGTAATTGCTTCATTTTCTCCATCAGATACATTACCCGACCACATTAATGTTAGGAAATAAACTATGCCACCTTTGGAATCCAGCCCACATGGAAAGACGAAAAGTTCATCTTTCCTTTCTCTATGTCCTATAGGTCGAGATGCTGCCAGGGCGCGTGAGTGTGCGAATCACGCAAAATTCATGCTCTTGGAAAGCAGTGATGTGCGAGAACTTCCACAAATTAGTTTAAAGTCACGCATATAAAATGTACTCTGTGCAGTATACAATTTTTATTTAATTGTTAACCCTTAAAGTGCTTGTCGCAACAAAAGTCGTGCTATCAGTAGGGTTCTTGTAGCGCTTGTCCTGACATCTGTCTTTTCAGATGGGCGGTTGTTTACACATCTGAGTACTTTGGCTTGACATGTGTGGTTGTTAAATTTGATTGGCACATTTGGCCTTGGAACATGCATTCAGTCGTGTTTGAACCTTGCATTCATCAAGGAAGTTTTACAAATGCCACCTAGAAAACCCAAAATGGCTGAATCCCAACATGGTTCATGTTCAGATGATGATTTAATTCGGTAAATACTGGCTGATGGTAGCGATGATGACATCGATTTTTAAAGTTTTGAAGTACATGAAATTATTTGAGCGCAGAAAGTGTTACCAGAAAGACCAGTGAGTGACTTTTAACCCGAAAATAATGTCAAATATGAGTCCGATGTACATACTGGATGGACAAAAACAGACGACATGCCGGTCAGCCCCCAATTCTGCAGTATTTTGAAATGTTGAAAAGGCAGAATACCATTCCTAATTAAAATATAGGCAATTTAAAAGTAGAGTGCAATTTTAATTCCTCAAACAATTCAGCCCTGAGGGATTTTGTGCTACAAAACTGTGTGGCACTATAAGGGTTAACATAAAAATTGAATAAATAATAATCTAAAAAGAAATTAAAACGTAAGGATATTTATTCGATCAAAATGCCTCTGTCTGAACAAGCAGACTTATACAGCATTATGGAACAGATAAGAAATCTGGCATAGTTGTCAGCAAAGGACTGATTTAAGAAAGTGAAACTTTGGCCGAGCTCCTGTTATTGAAAAATCTTATTTTGGAGCAGAGATATCTCAAGTGACAATACCTATGAGCTGTGGGAAACCAATCCAGAAATTACAGTCTGTACGGACGACAATTTATATGATTAGAGAGCTCACCTGTTGTCCTGCTTCACCAGAGTTAGCAGCAGGTGGGGATGGAACAGAGAACCCGTCACATCAACCCCATGGAAATGAGGGCCGTAATCTATGCATTTTGTGTCCGGAAGAATCAGCTTTGTGAGAGAGTAATTGTAACGTAAATGTAATGTACAAAAACTCAGTGATGGTGACCTACCTCCACAAACAGAGGAGGGACAAAATCACCGGACATCTGCATCCTGGTCTGGGACTTTATTGCCTGGTGCTACCAGCACTAGATTACATTCCAGATCAGACACATTCCTGGCAGGCTTAGTGTCCTGGCTGACTCATACTAACTCTCACTTGACCTGTCAATCTTACATTTAGTTTGTGCGCTTTGAGGGCATCTAATGATAGATCTTATTGCAACGAGATGTAAACACAAACTACCCACCTTCGTCTCTCCAGTCCTGACTCCAGGGGCATGGACTGTGGATACTCAATCAGTTAGTTTGGACAGGTTTTGGCATTACACCTTCTGATCAACTGTTATGATACCTTGATTGATTCGGAAAGTAAGGGTTCAGACCACTCTGGTTCTGAAGTCCCTCTCAGATGAGATGAGTCTCGGGTTAATGATTTACTCAATCTAGCAATAGACATCTCCAAGAAAATCATGGTGACACCCAACCTGCTGAAGTAACCTCGATCAAAAATTTTCCATCTCTGCTTGGACAGGCTTCTCCTACACTCCTGGCTCTTGTGAGGAGAACCTTGAACAGAAAGGAATTCAGCCCATGGTCATGGAGAGGATCCCATGGCCTTCCACTTTGTTGGCTTATTTGGGGAAGCGGTGTGTTCTCATTGGCTGGTGCAAGGGCAACAACATCAATCTCTCAGCTTGCCAACCTAATTTTCTGGCTCTTCAATGAGAAGAAGTTCGAACCTATTTCTAGCAAGGGCTACCTCACCATGATTTCTGACACTTTCAGACATCATGATAGAGTGGATATAGGCTATGACAAGGACATGTCCAACTTGCTTGCCAATTTTGACCTGAACCAGCCCCAGTCTTTGCCTTGTTCCCCAAATGAAACCTTTCCTGGGTTCTCACATGACTCAACTCAGACAAGTTCAAGCTCTTGGCTAGAACCTCAATGAAGCTGTTATCTTACAAAACATGCATTTTAATAGCTCAAGTTTTGGGAAGGGAGGTGAGTGAATGACCTTTTTGTAGATCTGAACTATCTACAATTCCACTGAGATGGTTCGAGTTCTCCTAATGACACAACCAGGCTTCATAGCCAAGAACAGGTTGCCATCTGCAGACAATTAGAAGTTTGTCATTTGCTTGCTCTCCTTGATTGATATGTCAAGGGAGGTAGCTCATCATGATCCAGTTTATGCTCTCGGGCACTACTTGAAACTCATGGAAAATAGTTGTGGGGCCTGACAATGTCTCTTCCTTACAGTAAAGGCCGTTAAACACTAGATAACCCCTCAAGCCTTGGCATCTTGGCTCATTTGAGTGATATGCTCAGCATACTGTTACATTTCACTAAGGAGCCCCGGGTAGCAGAGTGGTCTAAGGTGCTCACCTTTACAGATCACTGACATCTCACCTCTGTCCTCGTGGGTTTGAGTCTCGGGCTCGGACAACGTGGGTATGTGAGAAAGCTTGCCAGTAGCTTCCCGTGGGTCGGTGGTTCTTCACGGGGTTTTCTTGGGTTCTTCCTCCACCAAATATACTGGCCGCCATGTATAGCCTATCATGTGCAGAAAAATGGCATTAAACCCATAACAACCAACCAACCAACCAACATTTCACTAAACTCATGAAAATTTGAGCACATGAGATTCGAGTGATCTCTGTGAGCCTCAGACATTATTGAAGCCTTTGGCAAGCATGCACAGTCAACCTTTTCTGGCTTCCATCTTCAAGATCCATTGTTGCAGAGTAGGGAATTTAATCTGGTAGGTCCAGTGGTTGTGGCCCAGATGACCACCAGACACCGTTAATGACAACACAACCTCCTCACAGGTGTAGGTTTCTAGCTTTTGCAGGATTCCTCCAGAATTCTTCTAGGTAAGATAATGCCATTTATTTCTCCTTACTTTTGTGTGGGTGTCATGTGACCTTTACATTAGGGTAGCAGTTTTATCCTTCACATAGGGACTCCAGCCATATTTCCCTTGAAAGGTATCCCTGGTAGAGGTTGATTCTCATGCATTGCCTCTTCCTAATACCTATTCTCCTAACATTATTTTGATCGGGTAGGGTATTCAACAGAGAAAGGAAATTTTATAGTAAATTGTTTCTCTGAAAATACTTGCCCAATCATATTATTGTGAAGCCCTTCAACACTTCCCTACAAATATGAGCATCATCATTGAGGTTTTGCGTAAGCTTAAACTGAATAACACACAGTGTATGGGTGGCCACCTAGCTGTGGCAAGGGGATGTAATTATAATAGTATTTATTAGAGTTTCTTCCCATACGTGCTGTTGGCATTGTCTATATGATATATAGATAGGAAAGATTTGTTGTCTTTATGGGAGGGCTAGATTCAAGAGGTAATAGAGTTTATTTCCTAACTTTAATGTGATCAGGTAAGTATTCTCGGAGAAAGATAATTTACTCTAAAATTTCCTTTCTTCAAAGACATCTTAACATGATGAAAAGAAATACAGACTCTAGAATTTGACATTATCGATGTTCCATTACATACATCACTTTAATAATTTTCAACAAATGTAGCTTAAATTCAACTCATTTTGTTTTACATTGGTTGTGGTCTTTGAGTTGGAAGAAACTAAAGATCACAGAGGAAACCACCAACCCTATAGGTGACCATATACCCTTGCATGTGCCAGGACTGGAGATCCAACCCTGGACCATAGGGGTGCAGAACAAGCACGCTACACTGCACTGTCCAGGCCCAAACAAATGCAGTCTTGATTTACGTGCCAATATTCAGTAAGTTTTAATGGTACATACTCATTTTCCATTTGAAAAATTGGGAACTTTAGTTGAAGAAACTAAGCTACCTTCCGATTTGCAAAAATGCCTTTCAGTTTAATAGCCAGGATTTTTATTGTTTTGCTGTTGAATGACAAGACAAAGGTTTCACTTTTCTGGCAGTGACTGTGTTGTCATAGTTATCAACAATGTTATGATTATGTGCTTTTAAGCTTTTGAAAGTCATATATTTTCTTTACTGTTGAGGTATTCAGTGGAGATCTTGCTGTAGTGTTACTATATGCCTTAAGTGTATACCCTGTTATGCTTGGATTTCCTGTCTAGCCTGCATATAAGAAATCTACATCATTTGATTGAGATTTACTGGTGAGACTCATTGTTTCATGATAACCTTGTATGATAATTTATTAGAGCCAAAAAATTGATAAAATTAACATTTAGCTGTGAAGTTTGCAAGATTTCTTGATTGCCTAAGTTGAATATCATTTCCCTCTGCAGGTTGATTTGTGTTGGAATGGTAACGAAGGTTGTGGGACGACTTCTGCGAGTTCACTTTGACGGTTGGGAGACAGAGTATGATCAGTGGGTTGATTGTGAATCTCCAGACCTGTACCCTGTTGGTTGGTGTGAGGTCATGAAATACTCACTAGAGGGGCCAAGAATCCGAGGTACAGCAAAAATCTTTACTGTATTCAGTGTAAAAATTACCTTAAAGTGTAACCTGCTTTAGCAGACACTTCCATACAGTGGGTGTCTGTTTATAATTGACACTTTCAGGATCCCCAGTTTAAATCTAAGTAGAAATGTCCTTTATATAGTGGACACCTGTCAAATGAGGATGGTGTTTTTTAGTCAACAAAGTTGCATATAATGGACATTGTGACCCAACACATGGATGGATTTGCCTCCCTTGTGGCTCACCACACGTTATCAAATGTACACAGATTTGTGAAGCCCAGCTTGTTTTGACTGTTAACTACTCGGTGGACAATAGAGGCATTTTCCAGTAAGTCTCCTTACATCATAAGTTCACTTAGCATTGATTTCAGAACAGGTATGATCTTGCCTCTGTCAGATCAAAAAGTGTTACAGTTACTGTAAAACTTTGTGCAATCCGATAAAATTAGGAAACATATGAGAAATGTTGTGGTTTTAAAGTTCAAGAAAATTCAATGTCCATGAGAGTTTGCATTTTTTTGTATTTGTGAAGCTCACATATTCTTAAATTGCATTAGTCTCTATTAATCCATGAACATATCCAACATAATGGATCATGAAGCACTGTATTACCTACTGTTCCATACTGAATACATATTGAAAGCAGTTACCATATCAGATTCAAATGTTAGTCCTTTTGTAAGAAACTAAAATGTCTTCACTGCATTTCTTACTCTGTTGATCACAGGTACTACCAGTATTCACTATTCTATTGAGGAAATAGAATGCAGGAGCATATTTTTATTGCTAAACATATTTCATATATATAACTAACTGCTGAATAAACAATCAGCAAATCACTCATGCTTTCCCAAAGCCCATTTTATTAAAGGCTGTTTCAGGTGACAATTTGTAATGTGTAGATGATAATCCACTTTGCGTGAATTGCCTTAAAGGTATGCGTCTTCTGGTCGATCAGTGTCCTTCCATTCATGTAATTTAGCAATAACCTGGGCCTTGATATATAAATCCTAGGGATTGCATGCATCTGGCACAACCAGTGGTATGATGCCATTTTCCTTTAGATGGAACCAGCTTCTCCCTGCCATGTGATGTAAAAACAAAAAAAAAATGGTAGTGCCTTTCAAGTTTCCTGCTTTTTGTGATAGTTGAGAGAGGGAAACTCAGTTTCGACAGAAATAATTATATATGGAAAAGATGGGCTTGGTTTGCTGTCATCAGCTATGTTCTAGCACCTAATCCCTAATTGTTGAGAGTTTTTGTTTTGATAGTGGTCTTTATACAAGTAGTGGAATTAAGCTAGTACATGTGTGCAAAAGTTTATTGGCCTCTTGTTTGATTTAGATCTCTGAATTCATGCTAAGTTAATAACTTATCTAATCAACCTAATTACTGCAGGGGTGCTCCAAACTGCATTGGAGTGAATGTCAGTATTATCTTTTATAGAGATATATACATTATCACTCAGTATTTTGCTGGGGGTGGGAGGGCGGGAGGGGTGCATCTTAAATGACAAATCCATGAAATTAAGTACCCACAATTATGCTACTCAAACCATACACAATTTTATACCCACAAATTTAAAGTGATTCACAGTATAATGTTTTAAGTGTTTCAAAGTATAACGTATAAAACTGACTTTATTGAAGAAAACTTTTTTAAAGGTCAGTAAGACACGAGCTTGTCTCCTTTTGGTTCCGGTGGATTAGCATTACAAGGCCCATGTATTTTATGTTATTGCAATCTTGGCTTTATAAAGGAAGATTTTAGGTTACAAAAAAGAGCAGATAATATAAATGACATCAATTTTACAGTTAGATTTCACCTAGAATCACTGTTGATGACACTACCAGGTGTTGGAATCAAATAATGCTGACCTTTGACCTTTACATGAGGCTAACTGTGTTTAAATTATTTTTTGTTTAATTTTTATTTTAAAATTATTGATATTCAGGAATAAAAATCCTTGTTGATGTTAGTGCATTCACATTATTAATACAATTCCTGTTTAATTTTTAACTTATTGTGCATTTCATTGTTTAGTTTAACTTCTACTGGATTCTGACATTTTCTGTACTGTAATTTCATCCTAATTGTAGATAATAGTGCAGTCCATTTTTTTAGAAGGAATCCTGTTGTCCCTAAAAACTTCTACTTTTTGAATAACTATGAGCTGTAAAGCACATTGAGAATACTGGCCCTGTATATAAATGGCATGTCTATAAAGGGCAGTGTTATGTCCCTTGACTCTCCTTTATATAGAGGTTTTGCTATTCTTTTAGAGGAAGGATGTTGAATATCATTGATTTTAATGTACATTCATGTGTGTTCATACCATGGATTGGGCAAGGGGGTTCATCAATATTTAGAGATAGGGTAATTCATTCTGTAAACGAACCATAATTAAATTTAATAACAATCAGTATCAATATTTGAACATGAGGTTTTGATAAAAATGAACGACTGTTATAGCTTTCTTCTTTGTATAAGCAAACACCACAATATTAATGCTAAGTTTTGTGCTGAACTGGCAGACAAACCTAGTTATAATAGTGTAAGACTGTTAGACTGAGATATTGCTACCATGACATGAGAAATTTTTGTTACAAGACACCTGTATCCTTTAAAATTTAAAAGATATTAATGTACACTCAAATCTGTCAATAGCAGCCAACCGTGGGAAAAGGCCAAACTGGCCTTTTCAACAAGTGACCTCACTAATAAATTTTGGTGGAAAAGGTATTAGTTCATAGATTTCTTCAAGCTTTGCACTGTGTTTTTAATGTAGTACATTTTTGCTTATATATACAGTAAAGAGGTAGCTAGCTCAGCTGCGTGTATATTGCAGCTGGAGTCTGCTCTCTTAGAAGTAACATACCTAGGCCAAAGATAGAAAGTGTCAACCCAGTATTTGACAGGTCACCCTTCTTTAAAGACTTGTGTTGCCTTTTAAGGTGAAACGCTGTTCCCATTGTGTATTTACTATCAAATGTGCATGAACTTTCATGCTCGGTTCTTTGTTCTTGCAGAATTTGGCATAGCATTCCTTGAAAATTATGAACCAATAGATTATCTTCTTTGAAATAGTGATTGTAGTATTGGTCTGTTATCTATTCTTGGATTAAAGAGAGTAACCTAATGATTAAATGCCTGTGAACAATTTCATCTCAAACATAGATGGATATATAATGAAGATCTGGTATGTATGTTGTAACTAACTGTTTGTTTTCCTTAGACCACAATGTATTTTGCTCATATGGATTGATGCAGACTTTTCCATACTGTTATAATACTTTTTTGTTTCCTTTTTTCTTCAACTTATAATAATTACAGTCCACTTAACAAACAGAAAAGAGCAGTGTTTGAAAGCTTAATTTGATTTTTTGCATCATAAACAATATGTAGGGAGAGACCCAAATATTTCTATTCAGAATTGCCACTGCCCCCAGAGTCTTTACCATGGTGATGGGGTAATAGCGGGCTACTTGAGGTCCTTAGGGGTCCTCTTCTTCCAATATTTTGATGACTGGTAAATCCACAGTGTCCTCAGAGATACTCCCCTGAAGGACCAATCCCTCTGTTGGTTGATGTTGACTTGTCTGGGTCTTGTCCCCAACTTAGAGAAGTTGGATCTCATCCCTTATCAGGATTTTGTGTACATGGAGATGAATTTCTTCATCAATCAAAGGTGTCCCTCATAATGGGTCTTGTGACCAAAACATTTGTGTCGACTTGCCTTTACCTCGTCTCTGATTCCCCCAAGTTGGTGGCTAGATTCTAGCTGGTTCTTGAAAGGAGTCCTGCTTCACAGCCCCGACTCCACTCCTTTCTGTACACAGACAGATTAGATTCAGGATTGGGTCACCTGGAGCCAGAGGGGGTAGTTCTTCATGGACTGTGGTCTAGGGAAGAAGCAACCCTTAACATTATTAACCTCAAAATGCGAGCAGTTTTCCTAGCCCTAAAGGGATGTGTCAACCTCATAAGGCATGGTTGTGCTATGATTACCTCAGACAAAATGTTGCGAGTAGCATACCTCAGGTGTCAAGGAGGTACACATGCTCAGAGATGCTGCCAGGCTGCGGAATCGCAAGTATTTTGCAAAAACGAGCATCAAGAGTCGCGCAATTTTTAAAAACCCAATGGAGGAAAGATCACGAAAAAATTACCTGCCATTCCCGCAATTTGTCGTACCCAGTGTAAAATCTTTTTGTTTTAAATTCACAGTTAAGGTTGACCGAATTGTCATCTTTTTGTCTTTTGTCTGTGATCTCAATCTGTCCCATACTGATGGAGATTATTATTTAAATACATGCACCTTTACGATCGAGATCTGCTGTTGTATTGCAGAAACTATCAATGGTTTCTAATTGAATTGTCTCCTAAAGGGGTATAGCAAATTTATCCATTGACCAGGCATTAGGGAAATATGTAAGTGCACCAGCAGAGTCATGTCAACGGAAACGATTACTGATATCTTTAGGTAAGTGGGAGAGACAGAAAGATCATCTGCTGAGGATGAAACTAGGTAGGAGGAGAGGTCTGATGGTTTGACACTTATCAAACATAGTGCAGAAACCAGTGGATACAGAAATAGTTGGCACCTTGTCCTTTAGGCCTTGAAAAAAAATGTGGTCCTTGGACAGAAATACCCATGGAACAACATGCATGAATTGTGGAAAATTATGTTTGGATAACCTGAAGACCATTTCGTGAATCTATTAAGACTGGTCAAAATTGCAGTGGTTCTGCCTTTAAAAAAAAAAAAAAGTGATTGTGAGAGGAGATTCAGTTCTCAAAGCAGAATTCACACTACTAAATAAACTGATGACTATACAGATGTAAAGGGGTCCAATAAATGATTTTCTGTTTGCAAAGGCTTTGAATAAATGAAGTGATAAGAAACAGAAGAATATTTACTAACTGAGCAAGTTGAATTAGGTATGCATATACCTTATTTATTAATTGTCAAATAAGTGATACAAAGTCATTAAATGCTTGTTTTAAATTAGGTATGCATATACCTTATAATATGTTGTCACCTATCAGCTGTCATTCGTCATTGTTTCCTGCAGACACTTCTCTACCCATGATTCCACATGTCTAGAGGTAGGTGTTGGGGACCTTGCCCTCATAAGAAAATTTCTGGCAGCATCTCTATATGCTCCTTTTCTTTGTGTGGAAGTCTGGAACCTACTCCGATGGGCAGTCTCAGAGGAGATCACTTTCAGAGTCTTCCATATTCCAGATAAAAGAAATATCCAGAAGCACAGTCTGTCCGGATGGGCCTGTGTGGTCCTTACAGAATGGTCTCTGCACCAGTCAGTAGCAGAGTCACTTTTTCATCCGTGGGGAAGGCCAGTACTGGACTTATTTGCTATGAGACTGGACAACAGACTCCCTCTTTATGTCTCCCCAGCACTCTATCAGTCTGGTGGGATCATCAGTATGCTTACGCCTTCCCATCTTTCCAAACAATATCGCAGGTTCTTCACCAAGTCAGGATCTTCACGTCTTGGCTCGTCCGTCTCTGCTCAACCTGTTAGACGAGCCCATGAGATTACCATGGAGATGTGCTGTTGCAGCACATGATATGTCTCCTACACAACAATCCACAGGCTCTCCACCTTCACACTTGGCTTATCTCAAATGATCGATTCACCAAGACCAGTTGCCAACTGCATCGCTCAGACTAGGAGGCAATCTACTTCCAAGTTTATGATGCAGTTTGGAGGATCTTATGTAATTGGTACAGTAGGAAATGCGTTGATCCTATCAGTCCCCCTTTAATTGCAGTTGCAGACTTTCCTTTTCAAGGAAACAGAATGTTCATTATCCACCATTAAGGGCTATAGGGCAGCCCTTTTTTTCTAATACTGCTAAGTTCTCTGGGGGTTCCACCATTGGGGCAGATCCTTTCCTTTCAGATCTCATCAGGTATTTTGAGTTTCAGAGACCAGTTTCTCAGCCATTAATGCTTAGATGGAACTTTTTGTGTGTTTAGATGTTATCTAAAGCCGACTTTTGAACCTTTGAGTGAAGTTTCATTTGAGAACCTTACCCTTGAGACAATTTTCCCTCTGTCCTTAGCATCATTGAGGAGAAGGAGTGAAATCCATGCCTTGTCTGTGGCAAAGGTTTGTTTATGGTTCAATGGTAGCAATGATTAGGTTTCTCTTTTTTGCCAGCCTTTGTTTCTGGCTTAGAATCAGCTGCCTTCTGTAGCTCCTGTTCCTATTGAGGTTCCCAGTCTCAGTTGTATATGTGCTGGGGATGATCAAGACAGGCTCCTTTTCCCAGTTTGGGCTTTAAGGTTTTATTTGGCTTCCTCGAAAAGGAGAAAGGAAGGTTAAAATCGTCTCTTTCTCCCTCTCAATTTTGGTGGCCAACATTTCCAGATGGTTTGTCCTCACTATCAAGAGAGCTTATTGGTTCCTCATCAGAAGGATCTTTCTTTAATGAGAATTAAAGCCCATGAGGTTAGGGCTATTGCTGCATCATGGGTCTACTTCAGTCAATCCTCTTTGGATGATGTCATGCAAACTGCCTTCTGGTGATCTCACAGTACCTTTTTATCCTTTTACCTTCATTCTTTGGCATACCAGAGCAAAGGCATTTATTCCTTGGGGTCCAGTTGTGACAGCACAACAACATGTGGCCTTTTAGGTCTACTGGTCATAGACCAGAAGAGCTTATGGGATTGTCTGTTGTCCATTGTCCATGCATCTTTTAACACAAGTTTGTTATCACTCCTCCTCCTGAACTACTTTGATGATTGCCTTGAAACTTTACCCACACATTCATCCCATGGTCTAGTTGGTCCTGAATGTAAATGGTGCTGCTTGGACATCCAATATGGCTGCCAAGGTAGCCATCTTGAAAATCTTAATATCGCTACTTCTCCTAAATGGATGGTCATATCAACATGGCATTTTCACTGAAAGAATTCTTATGATGTCTTGTTGGTCTCTAATGAAAATGGTGTCAATCTGACATCCAATGTGGCTGCCACAGTGGCCATCTTGAAAATCTTGTTATTGCTACTCCTGAATGGATGGTCATATCAACACGTGGTTTTCACTACAAGACTTCTTATGACGGCTTCTAAGGGTGTCTAGTTGGTTTTAAATGAAAATGGTGCTGAGCTGACATCCAATATGGCCACTGAGGCAGCCCTCTTGAAAATCTTGTTATTGCTACTCCTCCTCAATGGATGGTCATATCAGCATGGGGTTTTCACTAAAAGACTTCTTATGATGTCTAGTTGGTCGTAAATGAAAATGGTGCCTATCTGATGTCCAATATAGCTGGCTTAACAACCATCTTGAAAATTTTGTTATTGCTACTCCTAAATGGATGGTCATATCAACATGAGGTTTTCACTACAAGACTTCTTATGAAGTCTAGTTGGTCCTAAATAACAATGGTGGTGATATGATGTCCAATATGGCCACCATGGCAGCCATTTTGAAAATCTTGTTATTGCTACTCTCTCTAAATGGATGGTCATATCAGCATGGACTTTTCACTAAAAGACTTCTTATGATGTCTAGCTGATCCCAAAAAAAATGATGCCAATCTGACATCCAGTATGGCCACCATGGCAGCCATCTTAAAAATGTTGTTATCACAACTCAACTTGAACAGAGGGGCCCTGGGTGGCCGAGCAGTCTAAGGCGCTTGCCTTTACAGATCACTCAGATCACTGACATCTCACCACTGTTCGCGTGGGTTCGAGTCTCGGGCTTGGCCAACATGGATATGTGAGAAAGCTTGCCAGTAGCTTCCCGTGATTCGGTGATTCTTCTCTGGGTTTTCTTGGGTTCTTCCTTCACCAAAAATACTAGCCGCCATGTATAGTCTATCATGTGCAGAAAAATGGCGTTAAACCCATAACCAACAACAAAAATAACAACAACAACAACTTGAACAGAAAGTCATATTGACATGGGGGTTTTCACCAGAAAACTTCTTGTGATGTCCAGTTGGTCATAAATGAAAATGTGCCAATCTGATGTTCAATATGGCTGTCATAGCAGCTATCTTGAGAATCTTGTTATTGCTGCTCCTGAATGGAAAGTGTTATATTGAAAATATTGTTATCTCTACTCTCCAAATGGATGGCTATATCAACATGAGGTTTTCACCAATAGACTCCTTATAATACCTAGTTGGTCCTAAATGAAAATGGTGCCAGTTGTACATCCAATATGGTGACCATGATGTCTGTCTTAAAAATCTACTCACCCTGAATGGATGATCATTATGACATGGGCTTTTCACCAAAAGACTTCTAATGATGTCCACTTGGTCCTAAATGAAAATGGTGCTGACATCCAATATGTATACCACAGCAGCTAATTTGATAATCTTGTTATTACGTAAGAATATCAGAGATGGTTTCAACACTCGGCAGTTAAAAGGAAGAAATGGTCTTATCTTGAATTCCTGGAAATTCTTTTCACCCAGTAGAGTGTCAGTCCCTTCAAGGGACTCTTGTTGTTTTTGAGGCCATCAACCTCTCTCCTAACTGGTAAATTCAGCAATGCAATAATAGCAGGTATTGTATTACTGTTATTAAAATTAATTTTTTGGGGGGTAAAACTAATTTTAATTATTTAATACTTACCTGCTACTGTTGCAATGACTCACTCCTCCCACCCCACTCTGATGTCCTGTAGTCCAGAGATCACACTAGTGTTGCACAACCACCGGTACCTTGCACCATCAAGGATGGAAAAAATCTGTACAAGGCCATATTTTACTGCTACAAATGCTAATCAGCCAATCTCATCAATGCATGATTTATCATTTGCTTAAAGTAGGAAAATCATGTTGTAAACAATACCTTAGAGAAAGAAAATGAAATGAATGAGTTTCTGACCTTTACAGGAGATGCATTGGTAATGGACAATGTCACAAGTCAACACCATGACAGTAGTGTAATCCCATTCCAATATCATCACTGAGGCACCGACTTAATCCACACACAATTAACAACTTTGGTTCAGAGTTCACTTATAAAGTAAATAATTAAGGTGTTTACATGCACCACATTAAATGTTTAAGTTTTAGTGGCTTGGTTCGAGTGAAAGCCTTCAACTTAAGCATGGCTTGTAGATTACATGACCTATGGTGATCCATAAATAGAAAGCGGCAAAATCTAAACCGAGCTGGTCCCTCAACAAACAGATGTGGTTATTAATTTGTTTTGAACAAGAAGAAATAAAGGCTTGGATTAATATCTATGAAGCAGAAAGAGGGGTGCTTTAATTTTTTTTGTTTTGCGCACCAGCAATTAGTCACAGACAACAGCACCAGCAGGAGAGTATGCTCATCTCTTTGATGGCATCGGGCTTTGTTTTGACAGCAACTACACTGGCCTCTAAGCTCCCCCCTCTTATTAAGCTGCAGCGGCAATCCAATACTATGTTTCATTAATCATATAACCGTGGGAAGTCAAGCTCTAACTGTAAGTTGTCTTTTTTAATAGACTATGGAGGCAGAATTATACTGTTGTGGTATATACTATTACACCACCTGAATCCATCAAAAAGATTAGCAACTCTCCTTCTGGTGCTGTGTTGTTGCTGTCAATCACTGATCTGAATCGGCAGGGACATGGGACTACACTTGTATGAAAAGAATAGGTCAGCTTCTGAAAGACTTTGATATCAGTACAGTAAACTTTCAAAGACTTACAACACATTTTACAGTTTGCCGGTACATGAATACTGGCAGTCTCATTTTTTTCCAGTACAAAGTCAAATTTTATCGTTAAAAACTGGCATATACCGGTGTAACAGAATCTCTATTAGTCTCTGTCCAAGTCAAAAGAAGAAGATATTCTATATGTTCTGTATATTGACTTTGACTGAGGAATCAGACTGGGATCAAGTTCTTTTCAATTATTGGCCTCCAATTACTAATCGGAGGAAGGAATATTTAGCTTGGACTGGAGACTTCGCATCTTGGACAAGGAAAGCAATGCATAGTAGCAGGTAAGTATTAAAAACTAAAATTATATTTAACCCCCCCCCCCCCAACACCTTCCCCCAACTACATATTTGCATGGTTGATACTGATACATTCGAGTAACCACTTTCAGCAGTAAGAAACCATTGTTTGGTGCGGCAACACCTGGTCATTGACAGTGGAAAGCAGGGGACCATTTAATACACAACTTTTATAGAGGAAACTTGACAGGAAGAAATGGGAATTGGAGTTGAGACCAGGTAACCACCATATAAAGGTGACCATTAGAGCAGGTTTGACTGTAGTGGCAATGATGACAAAAGAAAAAAATCAGATTTTAAAGATGTTTAACATGAAAACAGGGGTGCAGTATGAGAAAAGGATGTACCATTGACTCAGAAACATATGAAAGACTTAAAAAAATTTACAAGGCAAAGACAGTTGTTGTCCATCTTCTCATTGATTTCAGAATTTTATTAAAATCTAAAATATGCTTTTGTCTGTTTTTCTGAAGCGGAAGTGCCCCATCCAACACTGCCACAACCCAAAAAGAGGAAAGGAAAAACACAGATATATAAAGGGCCTAGAAAAAGTAAGAACCTTATGATTATAGTTGCAGAGATGCTGCCAGTGTGCGCAAATCGCACAAAATTTGTACGAATTCAAGCACTTGGAAAGCGGTGATGCGCGAGAACTCCCGCAAATTAGTTAAAAGTCGCACATATAAAAATGTACTTAGTATGCAATTCTTTTTTAACTGTTAACCCATAAAGTGCTTGTCACAGCATATGTTGCGCCAACAGTTGAGGTCTCATAGCGCTTGTCTCGTTATATTTCTTTTTTTTCCAGTAGGCAACTTCTTTTTTTTCCAGTAGGCAACTGTTTACATGTCGGAGTACTTCGGCTTGACATGAACGGTGGTTTACATGTCTGAGTACTTCGGCTTGACATGAACGGTGGTTAAACTAAATTTGAATGGCACATTGTACCTTGGAACAAACATTGTCAAGGTTGAACCTTGCATTCATGAAGGAAGTTTTACAACTGTTTGTTTAAAGTAAGGGCTCATAGAAAATCCAAAATGGCTGACTCCCAACATCGTTCATATTCAGATGATGATTTCGTTCAGCAAATACTGGCCGATGATAGCAATGATGACAATGATTTTTAAAGTTTTGATGTATATGAGATTATTGGAGCCTGGAAGTGTTACTGGAAATACCAGTGAGTAATTTTTAACCGAAAATAACGTTGAATACGAGTCCGATGTACATGCTGGATGGACAAAACCAGACGGCATGCCGGTCAATCCCCTATTAAGCGGTATTTCGAAATTAAATGTCAAAAAGGCAGAATACTAAGCCTAATTAAAATGCAGGGAATTTAAAAGTTGAGTGCAATTTTTCATTTCTTTTCTCAAACAATTCTGCCTTGAGGGATTATGTGCTCCAAAACAATATAGCATTCTAAGGGTTAAGATAAATTGGCTAAATAAGAATCTAAAAAGATATTAAAAAGTAAGGATATTTATTTTTGATCAAAATACCTCTGTCTGAACAAGCTGACTATGGCATTGATGGACTTAAAACCCCAATATAACATTAAAGTACAGTGAATAAATCTGGCATAGCTGTCAGCAAAGCACTGATTCAAGAAAGTGAAACTTTGGCAGGGCTCTTGTTAGTGAAAAGTATTATTTTGGAGCAGATATCCAAGAGACAATACCTATGAGCTGTTGAAAATTGTACATAACAACAATAAAGAACAGTTTTCCAACTTGTTCAAGCTGGCTTAGCTAGCTAAGCAAATGTGAAAGGGAGTTCTCAGCACAGAACAAATTAGGCTTAGAAATGATCAACAGATTAATGCTTATACAACTTGAGGAGACATCTTTTGAGAATTTTGATTTCAATAGAGCAAGAAGAAAGAAAGAGACGGATATTTATGTGTTAGGTAAAACTATGGCGTTTTTTTTCTACTCCCTCCTGATTTTGGTGACAAGGGGGGAGCTCCCACCTTTACATAAAATCCTGGCAGCATCTCTGCAGTTGAATTCTAAAATGTCCAAGCACTGCAGGCCCAAATTTTTGGCTTGATTTTTCAGTAGTTTAAAATTTTCTAAGATTATTTCATGGGGAGACTCAGTGAGTCATTCAAGTGATGCAGAGTATTGGTCATATGTGTTATAAATATCTACTATTTACTTAAAACTTCTGTTTATGCTGCGAGTTTGATATCACTTGAAAGGAGACTTTGCTGTGATCTTGCTCAAATTTTATAAATATATATATTCTGCTATGTGTAATATGCAGTTTCTTTGATGTTATTCAAATGATGGAGTACCATATTTGGAAGTTAATATATTATACATTATTATCCATTACTTGAATAAGCTATAAGAGCCATGTACAGCTGACATATCGAGTTCCACCAATCTCTTGTTTACTATCCAATTTTCTCTAAATTTAGAGCGCAAGCCAAAGGTGCCATCAACCCCTCCACCAAACACAAAGACATCCCTAGATCTGATGAGACACAGGGTCCTTGGTGCCAGGTTGGCAGAACAACGAGGAGGACAGCAGATCAAACAGGAACCTCTCTCAACCCCAGATCAAACTGTACCACAGTCCACACATGTAGGCACCAACTTGTCCAATACTCCAACAAGTAAGATAACAGTGTTTGACCTTTGATTAACCAGGCTTTGTATTCTTAAAACTTTTTGAACAAGAAGATCATGCTCAGGCACAAAACCTCAAATTAAGATATGGTATTGGTACTTGGAGCAACAGCACAGCAACAGAAGTAGGTTATTTATTGTCAAAACAATTGGAATAAAGTACCTTTCCCAAGAACACACCATGGTAGATGACCAGGACTGATCTGATGATAGAATCTGAACCTGCACCCTTTTAAGTCATAAGGCACACTAAAAAACTGAGCCACCGTGCCTCCTGCCTCCATTAGTCGCTTCTTATGACATGCAGAAGGGTATATTGGGCTATTCTGCATCTCTGAGCCCACATGGAGTCCAAATAAAAGAGTTGCCAAGATCCTGAAAGTTACAATGTCATATTTTCTAAACTTTGGCTTGAGCTGGAGTTTCTGGCTCAGAAAGTATAAACAATACAAGGCCAGGGGTTCGAACATGTACTTTTTTTGAAAAAATTGGTACGAGTTTATCATTGTGGAATGCTTTCTTAAATAATTATTTGCCAAAGTTTTGTAAAGTGGGAGACAGGCTTATCATCAAGGATGTACCTATCATGGGATAATTATGGTCACCAAACAAGACGATGGGTTTGGGGATCTAAAATTAAAACTTTTAATGTGAGAAATGTTCAGATTATTTGTTTTATTTTCAATGATCAGATTTGTATATAAATTTTACATTTATTTTACAGTGAAACAGCATATTCATGAGAATTACAAGAGAAATAAATTCTGTTTGTTAAGGTCATATGCAGGAAGGCTTTAGCATAAACTGGAATGGTATCAATGAAATTTGTTAAGAATTTGATATTTAGAGATATTGTTGAATATAACAGGTTTGGAACAAAATAAGATACGGAAGATCAGTGCTTTTTGACTTGACTCTTAATAATTGCATTGGACATAAATGATATTTTTTGTAGATGAATCATTGGTCACAGATCATCTTTCTTTGAGATCACTGATGAATTTTTGGACAAATTGCCACACTGAAATATAAAGCTAAAATTTTAAGTAATACGATTGATAAAACTGGACTTATTACAGAGAAGAAACTATCTGTATGTGACATATATGATGATACAAGGGCTGTTCCAGAGTTGGAGGGTGGGAAGGTCAGAGGGCATTCATACTTAAATAATTGTGGGTGGTGGGGGTAGTATAGACTTTTCTAATTGTTGATTAGTTCAAATGGGATTTTATGGTTGGTAGAGTCTTTGAAAAACTTCTATCTGACACCCCTACATTTAATTCTGGAATAGTAGTAGAACAAAACATCAGACATGTAGAGCATACATTTTGTGAAAAATTGAGACATTTCATTCATTCTGTATGTTGGAAACTATTGTTAAACAAAACTGTTTCTTCTTTAAATGATTCACTGAATGTGAGGGCGCATCACGAAAGGTAGATATTAGTTTCCATACATTGTATACCACCAGTCATGCTGCCGTACAAAGTGTGCAAAACTGTCGCCTGCTTCTGTGACATTTTGCTTCAGCATGCCAGGAAGCGAAGCTGACTTCGCTTTACAACAAATAGGCTCCTACCCTCTCCATCCATTTCCCCATTAACTTTTGTGCTAATTTAGTAGTTTCTTCTGTATCCAATTTACCCAATCAAAAATTCTAATACATTATGAGTACATTCACAACATTGCAAATCCAACTGACACCCCCACCCATACTCTCCACCCCCAGCCTAAAAAAGATGTTAAAACTAGCAGCAATTGTGCTAAACTGTTTTGTGCTTGCCTAGAAAGGAAGTCAGACAACAGTAGACTCCCCTTTGATATAGGAATTCATGCCACATACCCTATAGTCATCAGTTATTATTTCTCTTGTGCACATTTCATATGAGGACCTCACAAATTCCACTTCTTAACATTCCTTTCCAGTGTTGGAGAACAGTACTGGAGTTTTCTCACTGTGTGGAATTATTCTTCATCTGTTTTCTACCTTTTTCTTGATCCACATTCATTCCTGGTGAATAATTTATCACCTCACTTGTCATCTTTGTCATGCAATGATTCAGTCAGCACCATTTTAATTGCCTACATGGCGGTTTTTGGTACTTACACAACATTTCAGTACTAATCCGTTTTCTTGTTAACCTGGCCAGTAATTAGCCTTTATTCATTGTTTGCATAATATACAGTTTGGAACATAGTGCTCTTCATTAATTTTTATAAACTGTTACTATGGTGTTAGCATCTCCTGCACAGATAGCTTATGTTAAGCTTGACTGATTTTCACCTGTAATGGGCAAAGCTAAATGCTTCGAGTGCAAGTGGTTTAAATTGGGCAAAGTTAATCGCCCAACTTATATCAGTTATACAGGGTGCAATTCGGACCAAATGTGTGATGTTTGTACTCAAAGGATGGAAGATAGGTGGGCGACCATTTCCAACACGAAACTCTCCCAGGCAAGTGAGTGAGCTAGAAACAAACATTTAGAGAATCAGATGCTATTAGCATTGCTACTGATGACAGCTTGGTGGACAACTTTCTCCTGATGAAGTCTCAGTATCCATTACAGGATGCTTTGTTATTGCCTCATTCGTCCAACATCAAAGATTTGAGCTTACAGGCACCGTCTTCATTTGCCAAGAGGAATCTGCATTATTTGTGTCAATTAAAGAAGTGGTGCATCTGCTAATGTTTGAATTCTGCCCTGTCCCTGGCCCATTCCATGGCCCCATAAGGATTCCTGCATTTGTCAACTTCCTGACAAAGAGAGCTCAACCACCATACAGGCAGCTTCCAAAGTCAGGATCGGTCACAAATATCTTACATTGCTTAAAAGACATGTCAAAGATGCAAGCATCAACAGGCCTGCCTTCTCCCAGCACCGCCTACCATCCAATTTCAGTCCAGTCTTCTACAAATCAGCAGTCTTTCAGACAGAGAGGGGTCCAAGCCACTGACAGGCACTATGCAGGACCAGGAATGAATCAACTTGTCTCTATATACATGACAGGAAGGCATTTTCAGACATGGAAACATAGTAGTGATCGGTTCCATGCTTGACTTAGTCCCTGTGGCCATTTTCCAGCAGTCCAGGTAGAGCCTCAATCTTCCAGCAGAGAGCCCTATCAGAAGTCATGCCTGGGAATTGGTGTCCTTAAAAGGCATGCGTCCTTAATAGAGCAGCACAACACATTTCCTCCAGCTTAATTGCAGCCTCCATGAACATGCATTTAGTGGAAAGGGATGCATTCATCGCAACTAATACTCTCCTAAAGGACCATCAAAAGACAATTCTCAGGTTGCAGCAGGAGAGAGAGCAAAGAAACATGAAGGAACCCTTAAGCCACGACAGTCAGGAAACCTTTCTCCAAGAACATTTCTGGGCCAGCTCCACATCCATGATCACCAACAACCAGGATGACATGTTGCAAAAACAACAGGTGAGTTACACTCTGCATCAAGATGTGAAATCCCTCATAATGTTCTTGTTTCATCTTGGATTTCTTGTCAATAGGGACAAATTCGATTTCACACCATTTCAGCACTTCATTCAGTTGGGTATGAAGTTTAATACTTTCTTGAACCGGGTGTCTCTTCCTCAAGGAAGAGCATTGTCTTGACAGTGACTTCTATTTGCTCAGAGAGTTGAATCTCAACCCAAATCTTTGTGCACCTCTTATGCCCTCTCAATGTAGTGGACCGAATTGTTTGTTTATGAGACTGCTTCAAATGATCCTCCTGGGCAGCCCAGGAGGTGCCCATTGGATCAATCATTCAAAGTTTCAGATGGCATGAAGTTCCATATCAGAAAATGGGAGGACCACAAGTGGCTTATGGTGGGCATCCTACTGATCCAGCTGCCAGAAATAAATATTTGCACAGAGGCCAGCTCATCAGGTTGGGGTTCCCACTTCCTACCGTCCTTCCCAGAAGTAAGCACGACCTGGCCCCTTCAGGAAAGATCATTTCACATCTATCTCTGATTGTCAAGCTCTCAGAGTTAATTGCCCAGATTGTCAAGCTGTCAGAGTCAATTTTCAGTAGGAAATGTATTTATGCAAGGGACTTTTTGCAACTCCTTGGTCTTTCTAATGCGGCGACAGACCAACTCTTTGGCTGCCTTTTCATGCACTTGCTGCAGATGACTTTCTTGGCCCAGTGGTTCTGAAGCAGTCTGGTTTGTGGTAAGGTCATTCTCATAATGTCCACTAAGTGGTGCTGTACTACCTCCTCGCACAAATAGGGACCAGATCACCAGATATTTGCATTTTGGTGCTCCTGGTACCACACTACTGTCCAGACAAGACTTATCCCTGGCAGGTTCAGTGTCCTACTTGACTCATCGAGGAGAAGCCAGACTTTTTGCACCTAGTGGTCTCTACACCAATCAATCTTTCATTGGGTCTGCACCCTCTGTGGTCATCCAGTGATCTCTTTGCAACCAAGTAGAACTGCAAGCTGTGCACCTTTTCTCTGGTTCTGGATCCAGAGTCCTGGGCAGTGGATGCTCTGTTGGTCAGTTGGGAAGGGTTTTGGGCATACGCCTTTCCTCCAGCTGTTCTGATTCTGAGAGTAACTCAGAAAATTTGGTGTCAGACCTGTAAAGTAAAGTGGTTCTGATTGCCCCTCTCAGATTTAACCAATTCTTGGTCAATGATCTCGGCTAGATTTAGTGGTAGATGTTCCTGGCGACATCTTAGCAATGCCCAGCCTACTCAGACAAGCTTCTCCGGCACACCTGGCTCCTGTCAGGAAAGCCTTGCACAGAAAGGAGTTCAACACCTAAGTCGTAGAGAGGATTGTGCAAACTAGAAGCATGTCCATTCTGGCTGGCTCAGTGACACTATCGTCCCATTGCAAACTTCAATTCCACAGCTGGCTAACTTCTTCCTCTGGTTCATTGAGAAGAAGTTGGCCCCTGTCATTCTGACACATTCAGAAATCATGTGAGGTATGATATAGACCATGACAATGACCTTTCAGACTTGCTGCCCAATATATATCTGAATTACCCCTGGTCACTCAGTTTGTTCCCCAGGGAGAACCTGTCTTGGGTTTTGACATGGCACAACTCTTCTAAGTTTGAGCCCTTGTCCAAATCATCACTGAAACTACTATTATACAAGACATGTTTTTTTTAAAGCCTTAGCTTCATCCTTTAGTATGAGTGAATTGCATGCCATGTCACTTGACCCAAAGTATCTCCAGTTCCATTCAGATGGTTTGGTTGTTCTGATGATGCAACTGGGTTTCGTTTTGAAGAACATTTTGCAACCTGCAGAAATGCCAACCATTCTGGATTTTGTGGAATTGCACATTTTTTTATGAAAATTCTGCATTCCAAATTATATTCACAAAATTCTGGAAAATCAAAATTTTGTGGGATAATTTTATGGGATACAATTTTCATTGGGGGTTTTCTGTGTGGACATAGAGACAAAGTACTTCAGCACCAATACGAGACTGGTTCATAGAATGTAGCTTCTGAATGTAAAAACCAGTATCACATCATAAGCAACCAGTTGATTGGACTGTAATTAGGTGAAAAATGGCAGCAGAGATAGAGAAAAGAAGAAGCAGATAATGCATGAGGACTAATGTTTATGTTTATTGTTTTGGCAAAAAATGTTTAAGGAATTTAAATTTCTGGAATTGGCGGAATGAAATCACCATTTATTGTCATCAGACCTTAATTCTTTTTGACTGTGTACAGGTATTTATTAGGTTTGTCGGAAGATACAGTATGATTTAATAGCTTTCTTACTTTTAACGAATATGTTATTTCTGGATGGGCTGCTTAGATTCTGCAAAATTTATGCTAGGATTCCTGATAAGCATGCTCAGGGGTTGGCATCTCTGCGTCAGCAGGTAATCAGAGATTGATCACCCGCTCACTGTCCTTGATTGACTGAACATGCTCAGACATCTCGCAGGATCAGATACGCCTCATGGGAAAATTTCTGCTCATGAGATTAGAGCCATCTCTGTGTGTCTCCATTTCCAATGCAATGTTTCAATTCAAGACATTGTTGAGGTTGTTGGCTGGCGGCAGTCAATCTTCTCAAGTTTCTTCCTTCATAATCTAGTGTTGCAGCAAAGGGAATTGAATCTGGTGGGTCTGCTGGTGGCTGCCCAGGTGATCACCAGACTGCATTAACTGCAGCACAACCATATCATGGACATTGAGTTTATAACTTTCACTAGATTTGCCTGAACATGCCACTTGTTTCTTGTTACCTTTTTGTGTAAGGCTTCATAGTTTTTGCGTCAGTAGCTTATCTCTCAGATGTGCTGCCCATTGGGAGAGTCTTTTTTACCCTTCAGATGGGGGACACAAGTCATAATATCCTCCGAAGGATAACCATGGCAGAAGTTGGATGCTCTTGCATTTTTTCCTCATATTACTTATTCTAACGTTACTGTGATTGGGTAATGTATTCAATGGAGAAAGGAAACTTTTATCATAAATTATGTTTCTGAGAGAATACTTACCCAATCACACTATGATTAAGCCCTCCATACTTCTGTACAAATGCAAGAATCCTTGGTGATGTATTGCTAAAGCTTAAACTGACGAACATTTGGTATAAAGGTAACCACCTAGTGGTGACAAGGCAAGGTGATTATAACAGCATTTTGAAACAGTTTTTTTCCCGAATAAATACAACTTTTAGCATCTGTGTGGTTATAAGGGGGAAAGACTAATTTTGTTGTCTCTCCATGAGGGCTGGATTTGGGAGGTAGTGGAAAGTTAATTTCTAGCCTTAATGTGATTGGGCAAGTGTTCTTGAGAAACATAATTTACTATAAAAAAAACAATTAAAGAAAATGTCCTTTCCCATATTATAGGAAATCAGCTGGAATATTGTACATGGCAACAAGTATCTGACAAGGAATCATACAGAAAAAGTTATAGTACAAAAGTCTTAAAGAGCCAACAAGTTCAACTCCATCACCATATGCATCAAATGATACATTGTGAATATAATGAACAGAATGTAATCACATCAGAAGTTGTTTATGCCACATTTTACATAATTTATAGAATTGACTGGACAAGTAAAAATTATCAAGAAAGAATACATTTTATTAGCATGAAAGTGGGAAGGGTCTCTAAGATATGCTTAGATAGGATGATAACATTATGCAATACAAAGTGTATTGGCCATTCTTCACTCGTGTCTGTGTAGTATCCACTGAAGTACACTCTACTACACAATGAAATCTCCATAATTTTTAGGTCTAGTCAGGCCTTAGCTACACCACGCTGTTGGACAATAGACTTAATTGGTTTACAACCAATTATGTTACCACCTGCAGTAAGTTCTTATGGGATATGGAGATAATCCACAAACTGTGCAGGTAGAATCCACTCTTGAATTGGAGTTGAATGAAAGTTACACTTGGTGAGACAAGTACAGCTAGAGACAGGAGATTTCACAGGCATAGTTCACTTAACTAGACTCATTAACATCCTTCACCAGCAGGTGTAAAATATAGTCAGTACACTTTGTGTGTACTTTATATTGGTGGAATTGAAGTGATATCATAACAGAAATGACATAGCTTCATTTTAGAATTCAAACTATTCCTATTGACTGAAGGTGGACCTTGGGGAAAATGTATACTCTGCTGAGCAACAGTCTACTTTGTATATAAAACAGTGAAAACAGTGAAAATGCTTAAATATGGATTTCAGAAGTTAGCCAGAATTATTATTATTATTAAACATGGTTATTAAAAGCAAATCTCTCTCTCTCTCTCTCTCTCTCTCTCTCTCTCTCTCTCTCTCTCTCTCTATATATATATATATATATATATATATATATATATATATATATATATATATATATCGCAATGCAGCTCTGATATAATCATTGCTTTGCATGTTTTTCTACCTTGGGTATTTTAATGTATGAAATAAAACAATGATTATAAAGAGAACAAGGTAAGAAAAATGGAAGATCACAGAAATCAAGGAACCATGTTTCAAAGTCATCTTAACCAGGCTTCTAGTTTAGTCATAGAGGCATTGCACATCTTTCAAAGTTTTGAAGATTGAGGTTTTATTATGCCCCAAATAGGTAAACAGTGTTCGACTCGCCTGATATTGCAGGTTTCAGTATGGCAGTCAGTGGACTTAACAGAGTTGAAAGAGGTTTAATGACAGATTAAACGAGATTCAGATAATAAATAATACCTGGATTCATTTGATGAAGATTTGGAAATGTTTGAACATGAAAATGTCACATTTTATTTGCATTTCATTTCTGTATATTTTGATGGCTAATTACCTTGCTCACACCTTAACCTTAATTGCAGTCAAAATTGAGCCACCAGATGTCAAAGAAGAACCCATGGATTCAGGCTACATTGTTAATGCAAGATCAGTGACTGTTAAACAGTTGAATTCTGCCACTATGCAATCAAATCCTGTTCCTGTCACTCAGAGTGCACTCCTGGAGATAATGACTTCCAGTCAAACAAAACCAGGGATGCTAACACAGGCACAGTCCAGTATGATGGCCAAAGGTCTGGCAATCGGTCCAGTCAACTCCACAACCATTCTAAATCAAGGAGCTAGTCAGACAGTGAATCAGTCCAACACAGGAAGTGAAACACACACTCTGTACTTAACCCAACGACATCAGACCATAAGTCCTGAGCAGTGGACTGTGCTAGATGTTTGCCAGTTTCTGAAGTATAATGATTGTGGTGCATATTTAGATACCTTCCATAAGAAGGTATGAATTTGTCATTAATCACTTTTTTAAGACACGTGTATCTGATGGTGTTTTAATTTTGGTTATATCAGAGGAAAAGTCAGCAGGACTACAAAAAATATCCAAAATACTTTTGCAAAAAGTTGGGTGGGTGGATTGGGTTAGAGTCCAAAATGCACCAAATACAATTTCCACTAATAATTTTTTTTTGTAAACCACTTTCTGGTACTTAGATTTAAAGGGATGTATAGTGTCCATTTGTGTGTTTAAACATTTTTATAACAAAATTGTGCTCGTCTCAAAAAGATTTTTTTTCAGCAAAGAAACATTATTCTTAATTGGCACTTAAATCAGAAATTGCATATCCAGACATTCATATTGTAATGTTTCAGATTTCAACCAGAGGCAATTTATTAATCATGCCTAATATAGATAATGTTTTAACATATGTTCTTGCTTATAAGTTGAGCCCAACTGCAAACTGCACAGACCCTGATCTACCACTGCATAATGAGCAGTTTGTTAGAAGTAACCAATAGAACAAAACAACAGAGACCCTGGCCTGCTGGTGCATTATGTGACAGCAGATCAGGGTCTATGTTGTTTGCAGTTGGACTCAACTTACAGGTGTTACTCACAGTGTGCAGTCCGGAATAAACTTAGTACAGTAAAACCTGTCTTGAGCGACCTCTGCTATGAGCGACCACCTGTCATTTACGACCACAATCGTAATGCACGGATTGATTTTATTATATAAACGCACTGTCGTGAGCGACCACCTGCAGAACATGACCAGCGACCACGATTTCTTGGCACAAAATACATTTCGACACTGCTATGAACCACCGCATCGGAAAAACAGATAAACACAAGTGAACTTTATTTAATCCTTTGTAACTTCAAAAGTAAAGACTGCAGCTGGCTACCGCTTTCGTAAATTTTACAGTTCATCCATGTAGTATAATATGTTACGGACTGTAAACCAGACTAGAGTATCACGAGATCTGAGACAAACACCACTGACCTTTATTGAATCCTTTGTAGCAACGACCGTTTAAAAAGTAAAGATTGTTCGTAACAAAAACAAACAAACAAACAAACAAACAAACAAACAAAAATTAGGTTGGCTACCTGTTCTGTAAATTTTACAGGTCATGCATGTAGTATTTTTATGTTATAGATTGTACACCAGACTAGAGTACATGCAGATTGTTCATTCGGAATTACCTCGGCTGTTTCTGAGAGACTAAATTACGATCCGTAGGATTGACCGCAAAGTTGTGAATGGCTGATTGTTCTAAAATAACACTGCTATGAACAACCCTATCACGAGAACTGAGACAAACACCACTGACCTTTATTTAATCCTTTGTAGCAACGACCATTTAAAAAGTAAAGATTGTTCTGAACACACAAAAAAAATTAGGCTGGCTACCGATTCCTTTAATTTTACAGGTCATTCATGTAGTGTCCTTTGTTACACACTGTAAACCAAACTAAAGTACATGTCACTAACTGCCATGGTAGTGCCAAAGTCAATGTAGCGGTCGCATACATCGTTTGTCTTTGGAGTTAATTTATAATGCCTCAGGTGAATGATGTCTTCGATTGTCATTGTTAAAGAGTTGTGTTTTTTTTTTTTTAATGTTACAGTGATTAGAACCCTCACACCAAGCCGTCATCTGTTTACCTTAATGCCGATGGTTACACCTTTTGTTTATAGAGTTAATCCCTTTATGTCATCGGTGAATTAAGCCTTTGACTTTTGTCTCTAAATAAATGTATTCTGTTTCTGGATGAGTTAATTATGTCTTCTTTTTTTTCATTTATTGGTACATATACATTGTATATGTATTCGTTAGTTCCCCAAAGCCTGATCAAAACCGCTACGGTCGTTATTACAATTGATCACTGATAACGTTAACACCTAGCACCTTAATAACAATGACAGAATCTACAATGAAAAAGAGACAAATTCTAACAATGGAGGAAAGAATGAATGTAATAAAAAGAAGTGAAAAAGTTGAAACCGCTCACAAAACAACAGCCAGTTTAAACATCGGGAAAACTCAGATTTAGGAAAAACTCAAATTCAGGGTGTTGTAAATGACAAGGAGTCAATTTGAAATGAATTCATATGCTAATACATGTACATGTGATCTTCAGATATAAATGTGATTCATGTTTAATGATAGATGTATATCTTTATTGCTATATAAAATTATTTTTAGTTAAATGCATGCAAATTTTTAACAGAAAGTATAAATAAAGAATGCAATATAAAAAGTGCTGAATTTCGACCTTGGAAACTGGTCTTTTTGTACAAACCTGTTGAGAGACCACTTTTTGTTGGCAGAAGGGCCGGTCTCTCAAGACAGGTTTTACTGTGTTTGTGACTAGTAGAGAGATGCCAACCATTCAAATTATTACACTTTTTATGTGAAAATTGCACAATCTGAATTGACGAAATTCTAAGGAAAACAAATTTGGAGGGTAAAATTTTTAACTGGCAGTTTCTATGAGGAGAAAATTACTTCAGCATGAATACATTAGGCTGGTACATAGAATATTGTTTCTCAATGTAAAAAGCTAATGTAGTCTATCAGACTGTTAATAGGTGAAAAATGGCAGCAGAGATGAAGGAAAAAGGAAGATGTAGATAATTCGTGAGGAAAACTAATTTTTATAGTTATTGTTTTTGGCCCAAAATGTTGAAGTAATTCAAGGTTCTGGCATTGAAGATTGGATCAGCCATTTATTCTTACTGGACTATAATTATTAATGACTGTGTACAGGTATTTATGGGCTAATAGGAAGATGCAGTATGATTGTATAGTAGTTAGTTACTTTTAACAAACATGTTACCCATTCTGGAAGTACTGTCTAGATTATGAAAAATTTACACTAGGATTCCTGAAAAGCATGCTTACGAGTTGGCATCTCTGCTTGTAAAACATTGATGAAACAAAAATGTATACCAATACAAATTGCTTTATTCATTGGGAATGGAATACAAAGAATGTCCATTTTTTAATTAAACAAGTTACTGTGGTTTCATTTATTATTGTGGGTCTCAATTTCACTGGGTTTTTTTGTTTTTGTTTTTTTTAAAAACATTTTCATTGGTACTTAAATTCGTGGTGAAAATCAGTGTACAGTATTAGTGGACCTTAAAACCTCATCAATCAAGCCAATTCAAACTAAATTGCGGCAAACATGAAAATGTATGAAAGATTGAAGCTAATTATCTGTTTCTTTGAGAAAGCTGGACTTGTTTAATTCAACACTTTTGGGTTTATTTACCTGACAAACATTTGTGTGTAGCAGAAAACTTGATTGACACGATGTTGTTTCAGTGGTTTTGTATACATAGCTGTGCAGTGAAACAATATAAAATGCGCTATTATACTTTTCTTTTTCAAAGGGTTAAAATAAAACAAACACATGAAAAAAACTAATATTTTATTACCATATTAGAGTAAAGAAGTCAATTTATCAAATTGCTTTGTTGATTGCTAATAATGTATCAATAAGAAAAAGGGGGTGGGGGCCTTCTGTATCACAAGTGGCTAATTTTTTGTTGGGTCTTTAAATTTGTGGTTCAGGGCAACAACGAAATCTATGAAAATTGGTACCTCATGAAAATTAGTGAAACCGCAGTATCCAATAATATGTGATATGTGTTTAGGATGTGAACTTTTTCAAAGCAGGTAGTAGTAGATGTGATCGGCAATCAGTTGGTTTTTTGCAAATAATGAACTAGTGGGAGACTGGATCATAAGCAAATCCATAGACTGTTTGAATCAAGTTTGAATTGGACTAGATTTTTGGAAAGTTGTAACATATACAAACTACTCGCATCGAACTCTTTTAGAGTTTTAGGGATCATTCAGTGTCCAGAGGGGATGTAAACCTTTTTGACTTGGATTACTGAGAATTGTAACCCCTTTAAAATAGTTGAATATGAAATTCAATCCATATATTTTGTGGTTTAACATTTATGCCTTCTTGTTGTCTCAACTGTAAATGGAGAGACATCAATGTCACTTTTCTCGCGACAATGACAGCATGGTTGCAGTGTTTTCTCCAGGACACACAATGACACAAATCGTCCCAAAATTTAATGAATCCACCCACACCCCTTCAAAATGACCGAGTCTGCTAAAATTGTGCGGTTGGTTTGCCATGAGCGTAACAAACCCGTACCATTCAATAATATTAACAAAGCTCTGTCTGATCATATTAGCACTTGATTTCTAGATTAAATCATAATCAACCACTTACTAAGTGACTGTTTGCAACTGAGCAATGAAACACTTTCATTGATATCTATTAAAAGCATTTTACCAACTCCACTTGGCAAGATTGTACAATGCTGGACATGCAGTTTTTGATATTCATTGGTAGTGTCTCTGCTGTCACATGCAGTTATAATGAATACAACACAGTACCATTGTCATAGTAAATTATCGCTGCCAATGTGCCTGTAATGAAGATAAACAAATGTAAGGTTTTTTTTCTTTATTCATTAAAAGTTATTTATCACACTTGTGTATGTTGAAACATACTATAATCAGACAATTTATACTATTCTCATAAAAATTGCTTCCCCCTGCCCCCCATGCACACACACACACACACCTTTCTTTTTTAAAGTGAAAATTTCCCCCTTACAAAAATGCCAGAGGGGAAAATCAACTGGATTGCAAAAATGTTTAAGTACTGCCTTAAAGTTTTTGAAAGTCGTATCTTCAACAGCAGTGGTTGAAACTTTGATTCAATATTACTTTATGCCCAGAGTTTGTATCCAGATATGCTTGAATTTAATAACACCATTCACAGGCTTGACACCGTGAAATTTAAAAAAAGTTTTGTTAAAGCGAAACTACAGAGACATGTTCTGTTATCTCAAAACTTATCTAAACATACTGTCTGTGATCATTCAAGCCAAAATTCTATTCTAAGCTTACAATGATATCATTAAACATCAACTTTTAAACAGGTGCTGATGCATGAGGCTTGTCTCAATCAGTCGATGAAACTGTTGTTTACATGAAACATTACATCATCTTGGTGATGTATTACATCACCTAATCTCATCAGCCACTCAAATCACTTTTCAAAATTTTGGGAAAGCCTCATTTTGGCATTAAAGGAAAAACATGCCCTCATTCGGAGCCACAAAAAAGGGTCTGGTTCAACAAGACTACCAGTACCTCTCCAGCTACCATCATAAATAATCATAGATCCTTGCTTGTACTAAACATCTCTGTAATCACCCAGTTGATGTGTTTGTTTATAATGATTTAAAATTGGAGAATTTATTTATAAGAATGACTTGCCTAATCTTCCAATAAATATTTCCCAGTAAATATGTAAAATTGAATACTGTGATACAGATAAGAAAATGACCATGCAAGCATAGTTGATAATATAACTTTTTCAGTGTGGAATGTTTCTTTCTCGCTAGCTCTTGGCAGCCAAATCAGAAGAAGGCTAATAAAAGTTTAAAGTATGTGAGAAAGAATATTGTAATGCTGAAAGTTATCACACCTTGTCAAATGTCTTAATGACAGATTTCAGTAACAATATACATTCTGTGTTCATAAAACCTGTTTTTAATGCTTAATTCTTTGCTCTCTTTGTAGAATATTGATGGCAAGACTTTCTTGTCCTTAACCAAGGAGATGATTGTGAACTTGACAGGCATGAAAGTTGGCTCATCGTTAAAGGTCTATGAGCTGATACAAATACTGAAGAGTAAGATGACTTCCCAGGAGGCCAGTCAGCACAAGTCAGCTCTGGGTTCCTAGCTTCTGTTTACAGAATATGAAAGCAAACAATTTTTTTGTGACATGTCGATATTTTAATCAAATTGTATTTAATATTTAAAACATAACCATAGATTCACTTTTATTGGTTGGTATTGGTGGGTTCCATTAGTGGTGTGATGATTAATCAGAAGAATCAAAGATTGGTTGGAAAAGCCAAATGACCAAGTTCCATTATGATTTTTCATAATCAGTTATAAAATAATTTTGTTTTTACATATTTCATTTTAATGTTTTCACTGCATTGCAACCCCATCATTTGTTGAGTCTGCACCCTAGATTAAGGTAAATAAAGTTTTTTAGATTAAGCTCAATGTTAAAGTATTTTAGTTTCTAGCTAAAAAAAAATGTGGGTTCAACAAAAAGAGGTCACTTGTTATTTAATCAATGATACATCATTTCAGACACATACTCTTATTGGTTGTTTATGAGCAGTATCAGCCAGTTAAAGCTTTTTATGATAATGTGGATACAGCGACAATTTACAAATTCACTCTGTTGTAAACAAGACTATGATCATCTTGTGGCTTGGAAAAAATTCCAACAAAATTGCCAACAATTTAACAAACATTCATATATCAAGTTTTTCTGCTTAATTCTAAATGTGGTATAACACTGCAAAGTTCCAGATTAAAATATCCCTTTATATTTTATAATAAAACAAGTCCTAACAATGTGATGGATGACTAGTGTGCCAATAAACTATTCGACTTTTTGGAAAGAAATCTTCCTGCAAAATGTAAATATATAAATAGTATATAAATAAACACTTCTAGCTAAAAGAGCCTTTTGCTTTTTAGTGTACCCGAAGTGCTACAACACGATAAATGTGTCAGTAAACTGTTGAACTTTCATGGATACAATGCAACATCACAAGGTATGCGAAAATGGCTTTGTCCATTACAATTATTGACAAATATCCCCAGCTGATAAAAATTGATGGTTGATGGATTTTGATGATCTAATCATTGATCTTTAAATTTGTACTGATTCCCAATGCTAGTTGCATAACAGTTTTGGAGGATTTAATAATATCTACGAATAATTAAATTCAAAACCCATCATACAATAATCGGCCATTGAAAAGAAAGGACTCCTGTCCCTCCATTAGAGTTGTATTCAAGAATTCAGGTATTAATGACCATGTCTGTCTCAGCTTAAGGACTAAAATCGATACCCTGCAATGTTTTTCCAAGATGCACAATTGTGCACATCCCCTCTAAATTTAATGAATCCACCACCCACCTTGAAATTGTGTATGTGCATAAATCATGCTGTTGATTTGCTATGAGAGTAATGAAACCTGTAACATTCATTAATATTAACAAAGCTCAATCAGGTCATGTAAGTGCTTGACTTCTAGATCAACTACCATAATCAAGCACTTACTAAGTGACATTTTACAATTGAACAGTGAGACACTTTAATTGATTATGTAGATATTAAAAGCATTTTACCACCAGCACTTGGAGAGGTTACACAGTGGCAGACGTGCATTTTTGTTATTCTGTTGTAATATCTCCTCTGTTACATATGGTTCTAATGCATACATTGTAGTGCCATTGTCATAATGCATGTTCAATGCCAACAATGAAGATAACTAAGTTTAATTTAATTCATTAAAATTATTTATCACACTAGTTTCTTGAAACATATTATCAGGGGTCTATTCATAGACACTGTTCTCATATAAAATCTGACTCCCTTAAAAGTTGAAAATCCCCCGTATAAAAAAATGCCATAGGAGGAAAACCATGGAGAAATTAATGCAGTTAAAACTTGTGAAATGACAATATGTTGCATTTATTTTTTCGATTTAATGCAAAAATACCAACATAGAAACCAATGTGAATGTATGTATAGATGTATGTACATCTTTTTTAGTGACAGACTTGGATATAGATTTATTTGTAGAGACTTTTGTTAGTTATATGCACATCATTCTGCCTGTGAAGGATGCTAAATAGTTTATGATCATATGTTTTTACTTGTATATAGTTTATATGGTTGGTACATATGTATTTTCAAATGAGCCATATGTCAAACTATAAAAATAGATTCATTTTACAAAGAGAAAAAGATGTATATTTTCAGAGGTGGTGCTTGTTAATATATGTTATTGGCTGGTTTTTAATGGCACTTTGAACACATTATGGAATATAGAATGCTGAGGAAATGGAGCTAGGTACCTTTCCCAAAGACACCAAAGTAGCCTGGCCTGGGTGGGTATTGAGGCTTGAACTATGAGTCTGAACTCAATGTACCGAGCTGCCATGTCTCCCTGCTTATTAATATAAAAAGTAGCTTATTATGCACACACTTCAGTGAAGAGCAGGAATATTGTTGTTGCCCTGCACATCCATCTGTCCATTCATCCACTCATCCATGACAAAAATTTCATTGCTTCTCCTCCCACACTTCTAGGAGGATTTTAAATAAACTTTGTAGGCTAGATATGTGGTTGGTGTAGATGCCCAGCAAGGTTTAACTTTTTTCCCCTGGCCAATTTTTGGGAAAATGTGAACAATTGTCAAAAAAAAAAGGGATATTTTTGAATTCAGTTCGTCATTGCTTCTTCTCCAACTCTGCTTGGAAGAGTTTATTGAAATTGTGTAGACTAGATGTGTGGTTGGCGTAGATGCACAATAAGGTTTTACTATTTTCCTTTGAACCATATTGTGGGGAATTTCTTGCTAAATTGTTGCAAAAAAGGGGAATTTTGAGAATTCAGCTTGTCATTGCTTAGCCCATTCTGTTTGGAGGATTTTATTGAAACTTTGTAGGCTAGATAAGTGGTTGGTGTAGATGCACAATAAAATTTTACTTTCTTCCTCAGGCCATTTTGGGTAAAATTTCTTGAAGCATTGTCAGCTTGTCATCATTTCTTCCACCTACACCTCTCATAGGATTTAATTGCAACTTTGTAGGCTACATATATGGTTAAAGTATGCGCAATAAGGTTTTACTATTTTCCTCTGGTACATTTTGGGGAAATTTCTTGAAAGAGTATTTTTAAAAGGGATAATGTGAGACCTCAGTTCATTATTGCTGCTCCTCCCACACCATTTAAAGGATTTTATTGAAACTTTGTAGGCTATATATATGGTTGGTGTTGATATGCTATAAGGTTTAATTTTTTTCCTTTAGCCTATTTTTGGGGAAACTTTCTTGAAAAATTATCCTCTAAGGGGGTATTTTGGGAATTGATTTTGTCATTGCTTGTCTTCACACACCTGATGAAGGGTTTTAATGAAACTTTGTAGGCTAGACATGTGGTTGATGTAGATAATAAGGTTTAACTTCTTTTCTCTGGGCCATTTTTGGGAAAATTCTTTGTAAATTGTTGAAAATTGTGGAATTTTGAGAATTAAGTTTTTCATTGCTTCCTTTACTAAACTGATGAAGGATGTTATTGAAACTGTGAAGGCTAGATATGTGGTTGATGTAGATGTGCAACAAGATTTGACTTTTTTCTCTGGCCCATTTTTGGTAAAAAATTTCTTTTAAAATTGTCAAAGAAGGGGTATTTTGAGAATTCAGTTTATTGTTGCTTCAGTTCCAAAACTGCTTGGAGGATTTTATTTGAACTGTGTAGGCTAGCATGGGCATCCGCAAAGCCAAAATTAAAGGTGTTGTATATATACTGCACAATGGACTTTTACAAATTTCACCCCCCATGTATTGTTGTTGTTTGTGTAGAATAGCAATAAATCTTTACTTTTCTCATATGCACCACATTTGGGTTATTTTATTTAAAAGGTTTCAAAAAGTATTTTGAGAAGTCAAGTTTTGAGAAAATGCTTTTCATCAATTCTCCTACAGTGTAAATGGATTTTATAGAACTTTGTAGACTAAATAAGTGATGGGTATAGATGCACAATAAGGTCTCAGTTTTGTTATCCTACACCTCATTTTTCTGGGTAATTTTCTTTAAAACATTTTGGAAAAGGGGTTAATTTGGTAAGTCAGGGTTTAAGAAAGAATCTTGACATCACTTTTAAATGTGATATATAAAACAGGCACCTTTTATTTATGTGTTGGAGATTGTTCCATTGTTTTGTTATGTATTTTTGTTTATGCATACTCGTGAAAAATGAGGACATCTCCACACAGGCAGCCATGGGTGATAAAGGAGCATAGTGGATTGTCACCCATGGCTTGCAATAATTCTAATATTGGTGCAGTATTCATGTACAGTTTCATCTTTGATAATTCCATTATTATCACTGAGTTCACAAAGCTCCACATTATGTTTCAGATTTTTTGGGCTTTTTTGTGCATTAGGTTTCACTTTTTCACTAGTGACAGTGGTAGCAGAGTCAAAATTTAAAGTTTTGTGTTTAAATTTTATGATAATGTTTTCAAAATTCTTAAACACTGGGGCTACATCAAAGCACAGTTCACAGGCAAGAGAGAGCTTTTCATGAAACCCTTTGTTTCTGTGATAAAATGTGAATTTGAGTAGTTTACCTGTTATCTGACACTAAATTTAAGTGTACCAGTCAGTCATTAGAACACTGTAGAAAGTGGTACATAACTTCTTTGTTGGGAATTGGTGGAAGTGTTTTAATCGTCAGTGTGTTTGGTGCTGCTTTGCCATTCTTTAAAACCTCTGAAAGTTTTGTTCTGTAAAATAAGACATCTTTTGGAATTTTATATACTTCATTGCTGTATTAAGTCTTCATCAACAAGGAGAGAGACGAGGGTGTCACTTTTCAAACTAGTGTGACACTGGTGATGTCAATAACAGTAATAGTTTTGGAAAGTCACAGACAAGGAGATAACATCATATTGTCTTCAGCAGACAAGGCCTAGCTTTCCATATAATCATTTTTTCTTTTTTTTCCTTTAAAACTCTTGCTGAAAATTATTAATTTTTTATAATTCAGAATGATTGGCATTTCTGTACATGTTTTGATGACTCGTGTCCACCTCTTACATACTACAACTTTATGAACTCTTATCATAGGTTAGGGTGGTTGGTTGTTTTTAACAATACTTTCAACACATTTTTGGCTATATCCCCAATATATAAATGGGAGCCTATTGCCTTTACTGAGGACACAGCAACAGTTAGTCAAGGTAGGCCTCGGCTGGTATCGAACCCACTTCCCATGGATTACACAGGGGAGGGGAGAACACAGAATGTTCAACAATTGAAAGTTTAAAAAAATAATATCACTCCAGTAAGATCAGAAACTTCATGTAACTGTAGTCATGTAACTGTGGCCATTTTTCTTACAATTTTCAGGTCCATGAAAATATTTTATATGTAAAATAAAAGAGTAACAGTCAGTGGACAAGGACGAATATTTCAATTACAGACACTTGTTAGGAATTGTTTACTTATGTTTTAAAAGTTTTTCTTGCACAGCTAGATTTGTGTTTGTTGTTAATGTGTTGGAAGTAAGAATCATTTTATAATTTGTCCATTCTTAATGATACTTTTTCTTATCATTTAAAGTAGGGGTAGCTTGTAACTCTGTACATGTGGAATTTATTCATGTACATTTTTTTTCTCAGTTTTTTGTAATAATTTAATTAAAATCCAGTTGCTTTGAAAATTTAATTTCTTTGGTGTTGTGACAATAATTTGATGCAAATTGGTGACCTCTACTTGCTACCATTTTAGATTTCCTGAATAAGTTTCTGATGTGACCAAAAGTATAATAGTGTATCAAAATAATGTTATGGATTCAATATTCAGCCAAAATGTAAAATATCTTAGATATTATTTTTTTAAATTTAGGGAGATACGTTCCCAAAGAATTTTGCCTTATTAACTAACATATCAATCCTATATAGACCGCTTGCCTAACTTACTTTGATTAATGTTTGAATTTAAGTTGGTTTTGAATGTACTGATTATGATACAATGTGTGTGAGTCTGTGTGTTGATGTAGTGTCTACTGTCTATCTCTTGTTCGTCCAGCTTTAATGCCCTTTGACAGCTCATGTCTATTATTGGACTAATAATAAATCTCTTTCTTGCAAATTTAAGGTTTAAATATCATATTCAAATCCTATTCATTGACTGTAGAAATGGCAATTATAGGTGAACTTTGCAGGGTACAAGAAGTCCAGTCTTACTCGTGTACAGTATTGTCATGAATCTAACTGAATCAAATTTACTGCCTGTAGCTTTACATGCAGTATTACAAGGAAAATTTAGGCTTGAGCATTATGTCCCAAAATCATCCATAGTTAACTCCTAAGCAGATTGTTACCACTCTATATAGTGAACCATGATTTTATCGGGTTGGAGTTGGGGAATCTTGGGTGAATTGCAACTGAGATTTATATTTTCAGCATTCTGTGACAAATATTTCTCAAAGTTGTGGCCATTGTTGAACTATGGTTGTCAGTTATACATGATTAAATATATGATGACTCAACTTGTACTAGCCTTAAAGTTCCCTCACCTCCACACACATGCACACTAAGTGACAGTTTAGCCTGTTAATTAATAAATTCTATGGTATGCATAGATTGTCTGTACATTTGTACTCTCAATTATTTTTACAGGAGGGAAATTTTTATTTGGGTCATAATTAATTAACATGTATTAGTGATTGTAGGCCTAGGCAGATTTTCTCATTTCAAATGAGGTGTAAAATTGGTGCATTAAGAGTTATTTGTCTATATATCTATTCTCTCCCTTACATGATTATTGAGAGTAATACATGATCATGCTATGTAAATCATCTTTTTGTACAGTTCATGGGGAAAAATAAAAACAGTTTGCTTAAGACTTGTTTTGATTTCATTTACTATACTATGAGTTGTTGCTTTTCCTATGCAATGATAAAATAATATACTGGGAATCACTTTAAATTCGTGGGATTAATATTTCATGGTTTGATTTGAAAATGCATATTTGTGTGTACTTAATTTTGTGGATTTGTCACTTGAGGAAAAAAACAACAAAACAAACAAACCCAAGCTGTTGAATGATGATGTATATATATCTTTATAAAAGACAATATCAACATTCACTTCCACACATTGTCAAACAAACGGGCTTAATGCCCACTGCATTAATTAGGTTGATTAAGTAAATTATTCATTGATAATACTTAGCATGAATTCAGAGATTTAAATCAAACAAGATGCCAACAACCGTTGCACACTTGTACTAGCTTAATTCCATTACTTGTATTAAGACTAATTAGTTTTTCAGTGTTCTTAAAGACCACTGTCGAAACATAAACTCTTGTCAATTAGAGATTTGGTGCTAAAACAAAACCAATGAGAGCAAACTTGAAACAAAGCTTCTATCTTTTCTGTATATCAACAGTTCTATTGAAACTGAATTTCACTCAGCTATCACAATACTGCTGAGACAAGTGGTCAAAAAGTGGGAAACTTAGAAGGCGGTAGCACTCCAATGTTTTCAGAGCACATGGTGGGGAGAAGCTGCTGCCACATTTAAGGGAAAATTGCATCATACCACTGTGCCAGATGCATCCAACCCCTGTAATCATTTGTTATAGCCCAGATTATTGCTCATTTGATTGATTGGGAGAACAGTGGAGATGTACTCTCAGATAAGGTCTTGATTGACCTGACGACATATGCCCTTAAGGCAATTAACACAAAGCGAAGTGGATTATCTCCACACATGACAAAGTGTCATCTTGAATCGACGTGAATAAAATTGGCTTTGAGAAAGCAAGGCTAATGTGCAAATTGTTTATTCAGCAGTTAGTTGTATGTGTAAAATGTGTTTAGTCATAAAAATGTGGTCTCGTGTTCTGCTTGCTCATTGGATTTGTGAATAGTTCTTGTGACAAACAAAATTATAAATGCAGTGAAAACATTTTATTTTATTTATGAAATGACTAATATTTTGAATCAGGCTCAGTTATATATATATATCCAGTATGGAACAATAGATAATAAAGTGCTTCATGATCCCTTCATTATGTTGGATATGTTCATGGATTAATATCAACTTATTGCATAAAAAAGGTGGAAACACACAAAACAAAGCACAAACTAGTGATACTCTACCATCAGATGTGGCAGGAGGGGGTTTTCACTATCAGCTTGGAAAATATTTCATTGTGACTTTAAATTCGTGGTCTAGCTTACCCATAAAAAAACACAAAAATTGGTACCCCATGAATATAAAGTGATTCACAGTAGTTTGTTTTTATATTAGAGATAAAAAAACAAAAAACAATATGAAGTGCTTTAAATTCTTTTATCATCACCTAACATTAACATTACATGTTTTGAACTTGTGTAATGTTATAGAGTAGCTATGACCTTGTTTACATTTCACTGAGTACCACCACCACTACTACTGCTGTTTCTAACACCACCAATACTGTTACCATTGTTGTCTTTGTAGTAGTAGTACTATTTGTTGTTGCTGCTTCTGCAGTTACCTGTATTACTTCAGTCAATAAAGTTCAAGATGAATATTATAGCTCTCTTGTTCAAAAAGTTACTTTTTACAGTCAGAACGGGTGATTACTGTTCCATCCCCCACCATACAACAGTCAAAGTGTTTGTGTAAAATTTAAGCATAATCCTTCGTTATTTAATGTATAGTGTTAAAAGAGGACTGATTTTCTGAAAAACTTAATCATACATGCCGCATATAATTTGAATTACCATTTAGTAACATTTTCCAGACTGCTGTTGCTTTTTTCACGCCACTACATTATTTGCTACACAATTAAATTTAAATATATCTATTGATGGCTTTATCTGAAAATATTATTAGATCTCAAAATATTATTCTAGTTATCTTTATGATTTTACATTTGCAATCTGGGGCCATGGGTGGCTGAGTGGTTGAAGGCACTTGCCTTTACAGATTACTCGCATATCTCACCTCTGTCTACACGAGTTTGAGTCTTGGCTCGACCAACGTTGGTACGTGAGAAAGCTTGCCAGTGCTCCCTGTGGGTCAGTGGTTGTTCCCTGATTCTTCCTTCACCAAATAAATAGCCGTCGTGTGCTGAAACATGGAGTTAAACCCAACAAAACCAAAAACCAAACCTTTTCAATCCAGGGATTCCAAGTTACTGATTAGACTTTTATAACCGCCCTCCCTCAGAGAAGCAGATGGTATATAATATGCACTTTTTCTGTCTTTCCTTTCTTCCTTCACCATGATAATGCCACTCTTATTTAAGTGCACCTGTGGAGACCACACTTGCAGTGTGTTCATCTTGGGATTATAGTGTTGCTCATTGAAACTTGGTTTCTGTGAACCACTTTCCAGATTTGTTTTTATTTATTTGGCCTGTCCATCCATTCATCGCTAGTCCCATTAACATTTACACACAGTAACTCATTTTAGTATTATTGGATTTCAACCAAATTTGGTATGCAGCTTGATATTGATGAGACCTTGGCATAGTTCAATTGTCACCATTCTTTGTCATCGTTGGTAGGGTTATAGCCCCTGAGTGTCATAATCACCTACTCTGCACATTAACTCACTTAATTATTATTATATTTCAACTAAATCTGCTATGATGCATGATATTGATGAGACCTTGGCTGAGTTTGATTCTGCATCATTGTTATGTGGAGTTCTATCTCGTGATTGTCACACACTTCTGTTTCCGCACAATAACTTCCTTAATTATACCCCCCTCCTCACTCCTCAGAGGCAAGGGTATATAGTAATCCTCGTGTCCATCCATCCGTCCTTTCCATCATTACACAACTGTGCACCTAGTCCCATATTTTTTTTTATGGATTGCTATGAAACTTGGTAAATATTAGGGACATCACCTGAAGATGCACATATCAACAAGTCACTTTGCTCCTGCAATTTTTTATCTCTATTGGTCATAGACTAGAAGAGCTTATGGGATGGCATGTTGTCCGTCGTCCGTCCGTCCGTTAGCACAAGCTTGTTATCGCTTCTCCTAAACTGCTTAAAGGACTACCATGAAACTTTGCACACACTTTTTTCATTCCATGGTCTAGTTGGTATGACCTATTTAACCTAGGTCTAATGGGCCGCCTAACAACTTTATCTCCAGTTTTTTAAAAGATACAAATTTCAGAGTTATGGTGGGCAGCACCCTATATGAAAGCTATCCGCTGGAGATGGGTGTACCTCATAACAGCATATTGTCAGTCAGAACTGATTGCTCATTATATGTTAACTTTTTAATCTGCTTTATATCAAAGAGTATGCATGCTATTGAATGTCAACTACATATAGGGTTCAGAAATGGGCAGAAGCAAACGAGTTAAGATTTTCAAAATGTAAAACTGTTTGTATGCACTTATGCCGATTACATCAAATTCATGATGACCCAAAGCTCTATCTTGACGGTTGTTTTGTTCCTGCTGTGGAGGAGACCACATTTTTAGGGATTATTTTCGACCGTAAATGACACTTTCCTTCCGCATAAATTGATACGTCAGGAACAAATGTCAAAAAGCCCTGGATCTAATAAGACGGGAAGCAGATCTGAAGATCTTCCTTTGGTTATACAGGTCAATTGTAAGATCTAAACGTGACTATGGTTGGATTGTGTATGGATCAGCCTGTAAATCTTACCTGCAGATACTTGATCCGATACACAATCAGGGACTTGGACTATGTCTGGGTACATTTAGAACTTTTCCATCAGAAAGCTTCAATGTTTAGGCAAATGATCCATCACTTTATCTCGGACAAACGAAAATTGTTATTCAGTAAACTACAAAACTATCCGCTAATCCATCAAATCCCGCATATGATTAAATCTTTAGGCCCGAATACCAAACCTTGTATGCTCAGAAACCAAACATCATTCCACCAGTAGGCATACGAATTCGTCCTCATCTTGAAGCAGCAAAAATGAGTGTTGCAAATATTACAAAATTCTGTATTCCCACATCTGCACTGTGGTTATCAAAACCTCCCAAAATAATATTTGACGTTTGCGAATTCAAAAAGTCCGCAAGAAATCATCATCTTTTTGAGAGTAAATTCAATGAAATCTGAGGCTCCTATCGTAGCCGTGCGATCCTGTATTAAAACGGTTCGAAATTGGAGCTGCCATTGTAGCAGCCCATGACACCATTTCGAGCCGGTTACCAGATAAAACCTCAATGTTTACTGCAGAAATTGCAGCCATATTCAAAGCTTTGAACTACATTGAAACCTCTGGAAAAAAAATATCACCATCTTTTCGGATACCTATCCACATTGAAAGCCTTACAGAATATTAATTCTGGGAATCCGTTAATCCTAGCTATTACAGAAACATGATGTTCTCATACAGTCGGGAGGAAAAGTGTTCTGTACTGTTTGACGCCTAGTCACATTGGTATAAAGGGTAATGAAATGGCAAAGCTGTATTGCAATAACTCGTTTCCGAAAATGAAGAGTACATATACTGACTGTTCGTCATACTTGGCAAAATAGGTGGAACGAAAACTCTACAAACCTCAGAACATCAAACCCACTTTTGAAGAATGGCATCCCTCGTATGAAACAAATCGACGAGATGAGATGGTATTGTGCCGATCGCATATCGGACACACATACCTGACTCGTGCATATCTCCTGAATGGTGAACCTCGACCCGAGTCTATGCCATGCCAGTGTTCACTTACAGTGGAACACATTTATGCCGATTGTGTCGATTTCCAATATGTGAGACGGAAATATTTTGACGTGAACTGCATGAAGAAAGTGTATTATGATGTACCATCTGAGAAAATCTTGGACTTTGGTCATATGTTTATGGATTTTACATGAGTTACCTCTTTCATTTATTTTATATAAATTTTATATAATTTTAACATCTTTACGTTTTATATTTTATCTTGTTGTTCTTTGTGTTTACATTTATATGGAAGGGTTTAGTTTCTGAAATTTGTGTGCAATTCATTTTACATTTTTCGAACTTTACCTTTAGTTGGCACCATATAGCCACTATTTTGCTGAGGTGCTGTAAAATGCTACTTCATACATGCATACATACATACACATACATATAACCTTACTTGAAAATGTTGCTACTCGAACATCCACTGTGGCTGCCAGGGCGGCCATCGTGACAATATTCTTATCGCAACTCCTTCTGAATGGAAAGTCATACTGACAAGAGGGTTTAACCACAAAACTTCTTTTGATGTTAGCTGGGCATAAATGAAAATGGTGCCGTTCGGACATTCAATATGGCCCTCACAGCCGCCGTCTTGACAATCATGTTATAATAAATGGTCATATCAACATGGGGTTTTCACCAGAAGACTTTTTATGATGTCTAGTTGGTCCTAAATGAAAATGAACTGATCTGACATCCAATATCACCGCCATGGCAGCCATCTCAAAAATCATGCTTCTCATGAACGCAAAGTCGTATCAACCCGGGGTTTTCACCGGAAGATTTCTTGTAATATCTAGTCAATGAAAATAGTGCCGATATAACGAACAATATCGCCACCATGGCAACCATCTTTAAAATCTTATCATAAACAGAAAGTCATATAGACATGGGGTTTTCTTGTGATGTCTATTTAGTCTATTTTGTGGACATTTTTTTGCACCTTTTTATTGCTACTCCTCCAAGATGGATGGCCATATTGACATTGGGTTTTCACCAAAAGACTTCTTATGATGTCTGGTCGGTCCTAAATGAAAACAGTGCTGATCTGACATCTAATATGGCTGCAATGGCAGCCATCATGAAAGTCTTTTATCTCTACTGCTAAATTGAAAGCCATATGAATATGGGGTTTCATCAGAAAACATTGTATGATGTCTAGTTGGTCCTAAATGAAAATTATGCCGATCTGACATTAAATATGGTCACCAGGGTGTCCCTCATGAAAATATTGTTATAGGTGGCAGGGGATAGTTTCGTAAATTGGCCCCTGTGAAATTATTTAAGGTAGTGATGTGACTTTTTCAGCTGTTATTTTGTTTCATAACTAAAGATATGAATATATTTGTGAATTAGGTGTTTCGGGATTGTGCTGTTCTTGAATTGATGTGAGGTACATGCACCTCCAATTGTTGCTTCACATTATGTAGACAGTGAAATACCAATAGTCGGCTAGGAAGCAGAGCTAGCCCCCACAGCAGTAGACATGTGGGTTCAAGGTAAGTAGAATATCTCAACAACGGCCTGGATGGCAACTATTTTGCATCAATCTGTTTAGTGCACAATGTTTTTCAAAATTATCACAGAAAAAAGGGCTTGCATTTGCACTGTAAGCATCACTTTGTGTCAAAAATGACCTTCTGACGTAAAATAAATGCATGTATGAATTTGGGACTAGGATGCATAAACTTATTTTGCTATGAGTTTCCATTGACTTGTCAGGTCAAGTGAATGATATTCGTATGTTTTGTTTTATATCTATCCAAAAAGACGGACCTTTCTGACCTTACTGGTGTATTCTTTTTATGGATTTTTTATATTAGGCAGGTTGATGCTGCATCCAATTTGTGCATAAAAACTGTCCCTTTCCTTCTCCTCCTGAATGGATAGCCATATCAACATGGGTTGTCATATCGACATGAAATGTTCCCAAAAAACTTACTTTGATGTTTAGTTGTTCCTGAATGAACATGGTGTAAATCTTACCTCCAATATGTCTGCCACATCAGCCATCTTATATATATATATATATATATATATATATATATATATATATATATATATATATATATATATATAAACGCAATAAACTGACACTGAACAGTGCAAAACTTGTTTTCAATTTCAACTAGCCTAAGCGCTTTCGACTCTCACTGAGTCTTTTTCAACGGCAAACACAAAACAAAGACAAGACAATAATAAACACAAAAGGCATTGAAATTACAAAAGTTTACATAACTATTTCTACTGGAATTAGATCCCGAAAATGTCTTAGGTGTCGTCTAGTTGGCTTCAACTCGACTGCCGATGCTACGACTTAATAGGTTTTGACCTACAAAGGGATGAGCGATATCGTCGTCTGTTATTTAATGTAAATTGGTGTAACCGCAGATTATATCCAGGATATTTTATTGTATCCCTAGGGCGAGTAATGACCATATCAATAATTATACCTGGAAGAACTACAAAAAACGGTAGTATTTATAGGTGAGTGAGTACCTAGTGAGCAAATTTAATGAATTATTTAATTGAAAATGTGGTGGCTGTAAACAGATGATGATTTTATTTGCGTGTGGTTGTTTTTTTTCTAGTCTTGATGGTTTAAGCCGCTTGGTTTCATGCTTCTAAGGCGGCGTATCCAGTAAGATTCTTATTCTTGCCTGGTTTCTGAACTCCAGTTGGGGTTGTGAGCAATTGCAGTCAGTGTTACATCACTGAAAATGTGGCCAGGGTAAGAGAAGTGTTATGCAATTGGACTTCTATCCAGCTTCTTTGTCATCTAATCAGATCTGTGAAGATTGATCCTTTTGTGTAGCTTTTCAGTTTCTCCGACATACTGAAGGCCGCAGACCTTACATGTGATGAGATAAACTACATTCTCTGTTTTGCACGTTCTCTTTGGACCATGTATGTTCAATTTTTCGCTCGTCGCTGTGCTAGATAATGTGTTGGTCTCTATCATATGTTGACAGGTTTTGCACCTGTTATCACCTCAGGGACCAGATTTGCTAGCGTGGTCTTGGTACATGATTGGTGTTAGCTTCGCTCTGACTAAGATGTCTTTGAGTTTTTTTGTTTTTTGCTTTTTGTTTTTTTTTTTAGGCTGCGGTAGGCTACTGCTGGTTTGTTCGGGAGGATTCACTTTAGTGTGTCACAAGATTCCACTATGGGCCAGTGTTGCTGGATGATTTTGCCTATTTTGGGGTTGTCTGGATGGTAGGTCAGGATAAATGGTATCCGATTAACCTTGTCCTTCTCTCTATATTTTATTAGGTCATTGCGGTTTGTTTGTTTAGCCCTTTGTGTTACCTCCGCTATCAGGTTTTTGTCGTAGCTTCGGTTCATCAAATGTTCCGATGACTCTTCAGATCTTTTCTGGAATGTTTCATCGTTGGAGCAAATTCTGCGTATCCTCAGTGATTGCCAATACGGGATGTTTCGAATGCAATGTTTTGGACGACAACTGGATGGGAGAAGATACTGGTTTTTATCAGTTGGTTTTGAGTAGATGTCTGTATGGAATTTGTTTTCTGCTGGTCTTGTTATTGTGTCCAGAAAGACATGGTTTGAGTTGGAGACTTCTTCCGTGAATTTTATTGAGGGATGGAAGTTGTTTGCTTTTGATATGAAGTCATCCAGATTTCTCTTCCATGTTGCCACTTCATTTCTATATCATCGATGAAGCGTACCCACTGGTATGGTGTAAGCTCCACTGATGCTAAAAGTTGACCCTCCAGTCTTCCCATGAAAACATTAGCATACGAGGGGGACATTTTTGTACCCATTGCGGTTCCATTGATTTGAAGGTAGTTTTCTTTATTGAATACAAAGTTACTGAGTTTTAGGACTAGATCCAGAAGTTTAACTAGAAAATGAGTGGGCGGATTGTTCTTGTTTCCCGTGCTTCTCTACATGCTTTTTTAGTAAGATATCTTTTAAAGATTATATATATATATATATATATATATATATATATATATATATATATATATATATATATATATATATATATATATATATTATAATCTTTTAAAGATATTTTACTTAGAATTTATATAAGATATGTTATAAAGTATACAAGAAAATGGAATTATAATGGATTCACAGCTTTTTTCTTTGGTCATTAAAGCATCAGTCTTCTGGAGGAACTCTTTGTTTTTTAGATATTACCCGTTTTATCTTGAAGCTAAATGCATTGTATTACACATCAGATTAGTACAACTATTCCAACAGTTTTTGATGCAACTTGGTAAATAATATGATCATTACCTGAAGATGCGCATATCGACAAATCACTTCGTTTCTGCAATTTATTTTTGTATAGTTATTGCTCATTTTGTCTTCAAGTTTAATGCAGTGTGTGACACAATATTGTTAGCGCAACTAGTCACGGAATTCTTATGGATTGCCATGAAACCTGGTAAATGTGATGTTATCACCTGAAAATGCGCATATCAACAAATCATTTGACCCCTACGATTTTTTTTTATAGTTATTGTCCTGTCTGTCCTGTAGCTTAATGCAATCTACTTCACACTCTTGTTAGCGCAACTAGTTCCACAGTTTTTGATGCATTGCCTGAAATTTGGTAAATATTATGGTCATCACCTGAAGATGCGCATAACCTCAACTCATTAAGCCATCCCCACCCCAATTTTTATATGAATTGATGCCCATTTTGAATTGCGGAGGTGTCACTCCTTGCGATATTGTTGGTTACATCGCTGGGGTGCGAGAGGGGTACCGGGTTCGAACTACAAAGGAGGCTGCAACAAGAACAACTCTTCAGATGTATAGTTCTTGGTCAAGGAATGCGCAGCTCACTCTATATAAGGTTATGAGTTTAGGCGATACAGGCTAAAGCGAGGTCTCTAGCCACGAGATTTTACGAGACTTTCATACAACGCATTCACCTTTCCAAATATGGTTGCAGGTTAGTTGAACTACGCTCTTTACACGAAGGTTGCTGAGCTGGTCAGGTGAAGTGAAAGAATTTCGTAGACGTGAAGGAATTTGCTAACATCAGCATTTTGCCTTTACAATCCCCCACCTGTGTATTATCAGAAAAATCTCACTCCTACCGTAAAATATCAATGCAGTACACTTTTGTACTATAATGTTTTAGAGAACTCAAGCGCTAAAAATTCTGTTTTATTAAGAATTATAAACATTTGAATTATAAAAGAAAACTTACTCTTTATAAAAATTCCTTAAAAACTCTATCGTAACATTTTACACCATTTAGAAGTTATAGTCCACGATTAAAGGACATACCCACTTCTGATCAGCAGCTTTATTCATGATTGGATTTCAGCCAAATTTTGTACACAGCTTGGTATTGGTACGACCTTGGTTGAGGTCGATTATCAACATTCTACGTCATTATTTAGCGGAGTTAAAGCCCGTGGTTGTTGGACCTATTCAATTTAATTTCTGCACAATAACTCGATTTTAGTTGGATTTTATCCAAATATGCAGCTTGATATTGATGTGACCTGAGCTGGTTTTTATTTCTCAGGACCTTTTCATTTCAGCACAAGAATTAATCCTTTATTTAATTTTTAACTAATTTGTATGGCAGCTTCATATTAATGAGTCGTCAGATGAGTTGGTACGCTTTGCTCAGGTACATTTTCAGGATGCAACATCATCTTGTAGCGGCTTTATGGTCAATGATTGTCGGACACACCAGTTTTCCTTTTTGCGCAGTAACTCCCTTGGCATATAACTTTAAGTTGATGACACCTTGGTTTAATTTAATTTGTTAGCGTTCGATCCGCATCATCAGTTAGCAGAATTGTAGTCCCTAATTGTTGGACAACCCACTTCTGTTTCCACACAATGATTCCCTTAATTATTATTGGATTTCAATCAAATTTTATATGCAGCTCTATACTGATACAACTTAAGCGGAATTTGATTATCAGCTTCCTATATCATTCGTAAGTGGCGTCATGGCCATTTTATGCTGGACCCACATTTTGTATGTAGCATAATATTGATGAGATCTCAGTGTTCTATGTCATCAGTAGTGTCTTCCTTTACAAATATACCTAACTCATTTACTATATCACAGTTGTCACGTAGTTTTTCACCTTATAAAACGTCTCTCTCCTACTTCATTTCAAGCAGACGACATCAATTTCCTAAATTTGCTGGTTCAGTACGAATTAAAAATCGTGTCCGTAGGCCTACTCCTATTCCAATCTCTTTGTACAGTTTGAGACAAAACTTAAGCGTGGTTACATCTAATTCCAGTTTCAACTATGGACACAATAAGTTAATGTGACATAACGAACGAGATTCGTGCATTTTAATAAGGTGATCTTGCATGAGATTGAATGACCTTGTTACCACTACATTTCTAATCTAATTTTGATTAAACTTGGAATATATGCTTATATCATCAAGATCTTGGACAATTTCGATAATGAGCAATATGCATTCATATCAATGAGGTTATCTTACATCTGATTGATTGACTTTGTTGCCACTCTATATCGTATTTCCTTGGCATGCTATACGCTCGCCGAATTTACTTGGATACATTTGCCTCTGGTGACGAAAAAGAGCTGAACTCTCACATTCCTTCATTCAAAGATGAAGAATGGATATAAAGACGCAAGAAAGGAATGGATGAGCACTTTTGAATGTTTGATCACCTATGCACCTTACATGTGCCTTAAATATAGTGCCTTAAATTAGATCAAATTTTATATGTGGTATTTACTTATTTATCATCCCGGACGTATGCATTGTCCTTGAACTCCTCCTACACCGTTAAAACCAGACAAATGAAACTTGGGTCAGTGATAGTCCTGTGGGTGTAGATTTTGCCAACCTTTTTGTAATTTTTATCATGCCTCTGAGATGGGGGTTGGTTTTTACATAAATTGCAATTAACTCCAGAGCTGTGTGTTTCACATGGATGATAAATGGCATGTATGGTCAATGACCCAAGTGTCAAAACACATCAGACTGGGACCACCAGGGTGATGCCCCATGGTCTTTCTCTACCCCCAGGAACGTAGAAACGATTTAGATCCCCCACATTATAACAATATACACACTTACAGAGCATGAAAAGAAAAATTCGTACATGCAACTGATATTGACCCTGGGGTCACTCCCTACCTCCAGGTACTTAACCCAGTGATCATAACTTGGACACTATTGAGATTCCTACGTTATATTGTTACGACTCTATGGTCTAAGAAAAAATGTAACAGAAGGAAAGTGAACCAACAATGTATGTAAAATCAACAAACAATTTATTTCCAGACAATTAGAGTGAAAATTCAAAGGACAATTACAGTAACGTGAATTAAAATCCAAATAATCCAATAATCCTAAGTGTCCTAATCACAAGTCCTAAATATAAAATGTTCCGAATGAATAAATGTTCCGAATGAATGAATGCTCTGAGTTAATGAATGTTCCGAATAAATGAATATTCCTAATGAACGAATGTTCCGAATGAATGAATTTTCCGAACGAATGGGTAGTCTGGAATGTCCTGATATACCAACGATAATGTAATCCAGATCATCATTGAGAATGTCCACAGGTATTAAAAAGTCATATATTTAAATCGAAAGGTTTATTAGCACTTTAGGTAGCTCCAATTAATGTTAAAATACATAGTTCCTTTCGAATTATGTATACAGCATTACGGCATTACAACACTACATGATTACAGCACAACTATGATTCCAAAGAGTCTGATGATTCCAAAGAATGATCATAAAACCATGGAATTTAAAATTGGAATGATTATAATGCGTATATCAAGGTCATATATACTCTTTGCAAATGGCCTATTTAGGAAACGTGTCATCTTACGACCCAGAATGCAATAGAAAATGCGTCATTCAAGTGGAATATCATCAAGAAATTATCAACAACTCTGACCTTGAACTCAGATGTAGTCAACATCCTGTTGACAACTTAGCCAAACTTAAAATGCGATTTATTATGGTGGCACTCTCCAGTTTCGTACTGTGCATAGGGTTAGATTTTGAAAGAAAAAGAATTACCCAGGTTTTCCTCACTGGTTGTCCTGGCTATTTAAAAAAAGACCCTGTGTATCTTAGGTATTGTCCAAAGAACTTTAAATTCTCTTTATTATGGTGTATGATTGATGGGTGCAACTTGGGTTATAGAGTATAGAGCTTGGTTTTACTTAAGATGTACACCTCTCAAAAAACTGCTAGCTCCGCGTGGTCATTTTCACTTCCTGGACTTCAAAGGTAAATTTTAAAAAAAGAGCCGATAACTTTTTTTTACTTTTTATATATTTTGTAATTCATTCATAGTACTTTCAGAGGCTGATATTGTCTGCTCTGGCAAATTTCGTTTCCCTATTTTAATAACTGCTGAAAATAGTGCATTTTTGGCTAATTCAGTCTTATTTTTCGAGTACTTTGGAGCGTCCATTTCTGTCTGCTGTGTGCTTCGATCATGTCCAGTTTCCACAAGTACAATATGTAAAGAAATTTCAGCCACAGTACAAGAAAGTAACATTGAGGTATGCCAACATTCTCTCCATTGTGCATGTTGCAAATGCAAACAACTTCATCTTACACCTGTCACTCTCTCAGAAGCATGTATTATCTGTAGAGTGCCCCCTATTTGAGCGTATTTTTAAAGTACGGTCATAGACCAAAAGTTTAGGCACTCATTATAGATTCTATATACATAATACTATCTAAATATACACTTACTGGGCATGAAAAAACAATTTTATACATGCAACTGACATTGACCCCAAAGGTCCATTCCTACTCCCCAGGACTTAGCCCCTTGGTCATAAGTTGGAAACTATTGAGATAGATCCCCACCTTATAACCATATATACACTTAATTTACATTAACAAAGAAATAAATAAATTAAAATATACTACTACTTCTTCTTTTTCTTCTTCTTCTTATTATTATTATTCATGCAACTGACATTGGCCCTGAGGTTCATCATTATACTCTAGTGGACTTTGCCCCTGGGTCACATATTGAAACTATCGAGATCCCCACCCTATATTCATATATATACTTACTTGGCATGAGAAGACAGATGCACACATCTAAATGACATTTGCTCTTAGGGCAGTCCTTAATATCCGGGACCCAAGAGGCTCAACTTTTGGAGTGTGCTGAAATTATGCATTTATTTTTGCTGATAGTCACATATAATGACAGACCCTTGCGCGTTTTTCTTCTACACAACATGTTTATATACCCCTTTCTCTACCTATATTTGTGATAATGACTTGCTATACTTAAAATTTACCAAGGACGAAATGTTTACGTGCAATAGACGTGACTTTAGTTTTCAAAACTTGCACAAACTCACAAATTTACCTGTATCACGAGAAAAATGTCTATCCGATGCTTGGCGTTTTCAAAAGTTGCATTTCTGTCTCCGGCGTAATGTCAATTATATCTCTCGCTCTCACTCTTTCTCTCTCTCTCTCTCACTTTCTCGCTATTGTTCTCATACACACACGCACACAAACAAACACGCGTACGCACACACACATTTAAGTTTCTTATAAAATTATTTAGATTGAGATCATAATTGTATCTGTTCCTGTTTTAAGATACCTATCACAAAATTTAGCCGTAGTCACAATGAGTACTTGAAATGTTACTTTTGTTTTATACTTTTTCAAAAACTTGCACCCCGAACAAATTGTTGAACAGTGTTTGTTCATAGGGTAAATTTCATGGATTATATTAAATCTAGAGTTTTGTTGTTTTTTGTGTATGTCAGATATCTTAGCTTTATGTATGGGTAGTCCTATTTTGGCACTGTAACGTGTCAAGATGAAACTTTCTAACATTAGATTTACAGTTTTAAAAAAAAAAAAAAAAAAAAAAAAAGCCAGAAAAATGTTACAGTGCAAGAATAACTTGAGCATGAGCCGTCCTATTCTGCACTCTGTTGTCTTAAATATAGAGCAAAACACATTTAGGAAAAAGTCAGTCATTACAGATTAAGTAAAAATGTAACAATGTATGCCCTGTTTTTAGTCAGTTGATTTCAGACTTACGATAGAACAAGACCTGTTTGTTTGTTTTTTTTAACTGTTCTCCCGTCTATGATTTAGGGAATTTTGTAGTCTCAATGCGGCAAAACATGACATATCTTAAATTTAGGGCATACACCAAACGTTACTGCGTTCATTCGAAAATAAATATAATACTACTTTTTTAAACTGATGAATGCAACAATTTGACAATGAACATGTCTAACGTAGAATGTACCCTTGTCTTCAGAAACTCATAAAAGGGTAACCTAACGTTAATTTCTCCCTTGTCCTATAATGTCGCAAAATAATATATAAAAAAACGTCCTACTTTTCTGTCTTTTACCATCCCCATATGTACTCTCTCTCTCTCTCTCTCTCGGGGCCCCAAGTGGCCGAGTGGTCTAAGACGCTCGCCTTTACCGATCACTGCCATCTCACCTCTGTCTGCGTGGGTTCGAGTCTCGGGCTCGGCCAATGTGGATATGTGAGAAAGCTTGCCAGTAGCTTCCCTTGGGTCGGTGGTTCTTACCGGGTTTTGCCCGGGTTCTTCCTCCACCAGATAAAACTGGCCGCCATGTATAGCCTATCATGTGCTGAAAAAATGGCGTTAAACCCACAACAACAACAACAACTCTCTCTCTCTCTCTCTCTCTCTCTCTCTCTCTCTCTCTACAGCGTAATGTTAATTCCCGGTCTCTCCCTGCAGTGTAGTGTTAATTCTCTCTCTCTCTCTCATTATTTCTCTCTCGTGAAATAATAATAATAATAACTTCATATAGAATGATTTATATTTAAATTATAGTGATATCTGTTTGCACTGTAACATAGCACTTTAAAATTGGCAGTAGCAAAATGTGTACTTTAAATAGAAGGCTTGGCGATACACAGGTATTGTTTTTTTACTGTATGGCTTGAGCCAAAGAATATGTTTTGGAATTTTGTTTTTACTGCGTTTGACAATATTTCATTGTTTGAACTATGCTCACAGTAGCTAAAGATGCTATTAATGTCATTAGGTCAATCAGTACGAAATGGCGTGTTTGCGGGGGCAGGAAACTTCAACCACTGCTCGCTTTTTGTACATAATGTAGCTAGGTCAATCAGTGCGAAACGGCCTGATAGCGGTTTAGAACGTAGTGTAGCTAGCTCAACCAGTAAGACACGACCTTTGCGAGGGACAGTAAACTTTAGCCACTACTGATTTTTCTTACATAATGTAGCTAGGTCAATCAGTACGAAACAAACTGTTTCCTTGTTATAAAACATTTAGTGAGAATGGAAGTCTGAAGAGGTATATGAGGATATATGCTGGATAAAAAAAAAAATAGAGTATACTTTTTCTGAAGAAAACCCATTTAAATGTTAAGCCTTTGATAGAATGTTTATACAGGAGTAAGATGTTTATACGCGGTAATGATTTGAAGCAATACATTGCTCCCTTTAGTACGTAATGTGGCCGGTCAATCAGTGCGAAACGGCCTGTGCGAGGGACAGTTAGAGCTATCCTGTATCTGTGTTATACAGGGGAAAACACAAACATACACATATAGGAATTTAAGAAAAAATATTAAAGTTTGTGAACATTATGCTTATCTATATTCTTTAGCAAAGAAACGTAGTGTACATCCATGGCAAAATGATACTGTCTTAGATCATTGGATATTTAGTTTGGTTCCACAACGTTGCACAGCCTTGTAAATATGTTCGTGTTTAATCTTTTATACACTAAAAAGGAAGGGACAAGCCATAATCCCTTCTCTTCATTTTGGAGCCCCGGGTGGCTGAGTGTTCTAAGGCACTCGCTTTTACTGATCACTGACATCTCATCTCTGTCCGCCAGGGTTTTCCCGGGTTCTTACTCCACCAGATATATATACTGGCAGCCATGTATAGCCGCGTTAAACCCACAATAACAACTTCTCTTTATTTTTAGTGACCGGGGTTTATAAAAATATGTTGATATTGGAAAAAAGGTGTTAATTTGTTTGTTTGTTTGCTTGTTTGTTTGTTTTTTTTATAAATTCTTTAACTCTCTCTGTCTTTATCTCTCAGACACATACTCCTGTTAAGATGCACAACTTCGATGTATTTTCCTGCTCCTATATTTATCAAGTAGACAAACTCACATTTCCCACCAAACACATCTAACATGCTGCACTGTTACAAACAGACAGACTAGCCACACATAATAAACCTGTGACATCATACAATATTCTGGTTCGAGTGCAGACCGTCGCCTCATGCTACACTGTTACTATATAGCTATGAACTAAGATAGTGCCTAAATTAAATTTCCGTTAGACCCCGTACATTTTTTACCCTATTTAACATGGCAGTCCCGTTATACCCTCCATCGATCGTATTGTACTTAAGGATAACAATAGAGATATTCGGATATTCTGAATTTTACATCATACTTAGCGATGAAAATATAGGTTATCCGAAATATCATGACCTAACGATGAAATCCGAGAATATTCCAAGATCGCGGCGGCCCATTCGTAACTTCGGGGTCAATCCTACGGATCATACCTCGAATGTATGTCGATAGTTGCCACTCGGACTACTTCGGCCATCTACGAAACAAGGATCGACAGTGAAGTTATGACTGATTGAACTATTGATTTAATTCGTAACCCCTTGGTTAACCCTACATTCATTCCATTCGTAGAACTAGCTGAGGTAATTCGAATAGTTTGGGTTTAATTTTTTGCGGAGAAATATCCGGCGAACAAAATGTATGGTTTTTATGTAAATTACTGTGCCGACATATATACGAGACATAATTTTGTCTCGCAGAAATAGCTGAGGTAGTTCCGAATGGTGGCGGACCTATCCCTAAAATGGCGGTGGGCATTGGAGGCAGCACTTTTAAACCGGAAGTGGAAGAAACATAACGGAATATCCCTTTTAATTTTCGTTACTTTCCCATTTGGGTCTATTTCGCCCCACTCGACTACTAATTGCAACTGGTCACATATAGCAATCAAAATCTGACATTTTAAACAGGACACAACTAGACAATATCAGAAGAAAGTACTAATATGTTCAAAATCAGAGAGCCTGATTTCTGCTCTTTTTATTATTTATGTGTTTAAATTTTTGTTTTTTTTATTTTCAGTGAATTTAATTAAAGTGTCATACTATTTGTATAATCAATAGTAAATCTATTGGTTGCAATTCAATATGGCAGCCTATTAAGTCATTTAGAAAAGGGATCTTATTTTACAATATATTTAAGTATCGTATGAAATAATTTTGGTGTATTAAGACCTAATTTTCCGAGAGCAAAATTCCATTTCCGGCCCGAATACCCAAAAGTATAAGGCCAAGCTCCAGCAGTTTAGAACACGCGCGCACGCGCGCGCACACACACACACACACAGAGGTCACGTCACCGTTTTTAACTCTTAAATTGCCAAAAGGGTCATGCCATTTTTTTTGCACTCAAATTGCAACAGACTGAGATTTTGTCAGATACATTCTAAAAACGATTTATAAGAAAAAGAAAAGCATGCACCTCCTGTTGCAAATATTGTGGGATAGATAGATAGATAGATAGATTAGATAGATAGATAGATAGATAGATAGATAGATAGATAGATAGATAGATAGATAGATAGATAGATAGATAGATAGATAGATAGATAGTATGAACTCTAGACTTGGAATGAAGACAGGCAGTAGGAAATAAAAAAGAATGAAAATAAGTATACAACTATAAAAAAGCACTCAGGTCCATAGTTTTGTGCACCATGATGAAGTGATGAATATTTACGCGGGGGATGTCGTGTGTGTGTTTGTGTGAGCGTGCGCGCGCTCACACATGTATGTTGCAATTTTCTTTGCAGTGTACACTAAAGGTAAGTCAAAATTGTATTTTGTGTAACTTGTGCAATTGTACAGTTCTCCTTCCCCAGTAAATATTGACTATCCCATTGCGTAAACCAATCGATAAAAGCATAGATAGATCTGCTTCTTATATTAATATCTGCTGCGAGTGGGAAAAAAAAAATTGGAAAAAATGACCCCCCTCCCCACTCCTAAACCAAAACCGCAGAACTGTCAAGGTTCCTTAATTGTCAGGAGTGAGATCATCTACACGGAGTGGCAGCTCCCTGGTCGGGGACCTGGGGCGAAGACCAGGTGGAGGTTCATAGGGGAGATGTTAACCCGATTTGCAGTAAACGTCACATCACGGTCAGTCTATTTTTAGGAATCCCATTGCCCATACGTGGAAATTTACTGGAGAGAATTGGGAAACCATAAAATTATTAGGTTAATAATACATGCGCGCAGTGGTGTACTGGCCATTGGGCATACCGGGACAAATCCCGGTGGGCCGCCGCAAAAAAAATCCGTTTTTACCGGTGTGAGCAAAACCCCGGGCCTGTCCAGGGCCGAGTTGCTTACCCAGTACACTCCTGCATGCGCGTGATTTCTGTACAAAATGTGTGAAAACTGCGAGTTAAACTAGATCTAAATATAAAATGTCTTTAAATTTTGATTGCCACAAAAATGCATGGACTACAAATACAATTATTTTAAAGTTAAATTTAAGTTTAATTGCTGTAATTATTCATGACAAAGACAGGATAATACCTGGGATTAACATAACCTGCGACTAACATACAGTCTCCGAAATAATTTATTGGTTAGGCCCTACTCACAGATAACTCACGTCTCTCACTTTCGTCTGAACTCCTGTTCCCAAACTGAATAAAACACTTGCCCCAATTTACTAAATATTTTCTTCATAATGAAAATCTTAATCTTGACACTACCATGCGGTTCAAGAGATCTTAATGCCTCGCTTATGCAATCAATATTTAAACTTAAGCAGAAAAGCGGGAAATGACGTCATAGGCAGAAAATCCTATTGATAATTTTGATTGGATAAAAACTTCAAGTTAGCGGTTTGCAATAATGCCGTTATAAGTTGAAGTTGTGACTTGTATGCATAATTTAGACTCTCACATATAAATTAATGAAGTGGCTCTTATTAAGATTTTGACCAAGATGTTTTCCCCCCTATTTTATTAACACATAACCAACCAATCAAATCTTGATAAGGAGCAATCGTCAAGTCCCGCCATACAGCGCCATATTTTAGAACCTTTGTGTAGTTTTCAGTATATCTTTTTCTGTTTCCAGACGCGGCAGTCATGTCTGAAGAACACAAAAAGGTATGTCATTGTATCTTGTAAGTTAAACACATTTTAATGAACGGTAATTGGGGTTATTTACTATCAACGTTTTTTTGTAACGTACAGGTGATGAAACCGGTCACTTGTTTAGTACAGGTTATCGTTTTTTCTCTCGTTTGGTCCGATAATAATGTTGTCAATTCAAAGCTGTGATCAGCTCTGTCAGTTTTTTTTTTTTTTTTCTTTTTTAAAAAGTATGAAATAGTAGAATATGCTATTTATGTATAGAAAATGAAGAATGCAAGAACTAAAACTTACTGATAATGGGCCTGTATGAATAAATTACAAACGTAGGTCGCATGGGGCTCTCGCTCATGTATGTCAACGTGGTTATGTAGACGCATATACTATTCGTAAAAATAAAATATTTATTTTTGTTCTAAAATTTAATACTATTATAGTTTAACCTAAGTCTGTTTATTCCTGATTGTTGAATGATCTGCACCTTAACGGTAACCAAAAAACTTCAGGACGAAAATTATTGATCGCTGTGGACTTTTTCAATAGCTGCCAGGTACGACAGGTCTGATCATAACCATAGGGGCTCGTTAAAAACGAAAATAAGAGTATCGTCAATGCATCGAGGCTGGGGGGGGGGGGGGGGGGGGGCGGGGGGCAGACCTGTAACAGTATAACACTAGGGAAGACACGACTCCTCACTATTCGGTATTTCCAACCTAGTCTTACAATTGTAAGACGTCCACCCTGATAGTTATGATGTTTGGGTGCTACGTCCTACTAAAATAAATGGCGTTTAGCGTGATCCCCTGTCTACTGACAGGGGATCTAGAGGCCTTATTTTAAGGAATATCTCACACACTTGGCAGCCCATATTGACACTTTTCCACAAATTAAAGTCTAATTGCTTAAGTTCGACTTTACTTGGATGTCTTCTTCCTAACGGAATCAAATTCTGACACAAGCAAGTAGATGCATTTTTCAAGTTACGTTGACATACATTTCAGTCGATTGAGCAGAGGAATGCCGAAGTCAATAAAGACGAGACAAGTGTCTTAAATGAAACGAAGCTGCATAATCGCTTTTATCACATTAGTATATTTTTCTTTGTTTCGTTTAAGAAATAAACTCCAACTTCAACCAACTTCGGCATTCCTTGGCTACCATCACATTTAATCTGGTCCAGCTTGATTAACTCTTTTAACTACTTGTGCTGCTGTAGTGGCTCAATGCTTTGCCTAGCTGCTGGCATCACTGCAGCTGACTACCAGATTCTGATGCTGCTGCAGCCAAATGACAACTTTTTAAATGATGATTTGGGGATATGGGCCAATTTTTTAGTTATTTTACTTGTAATTGACTGATTAGATATACTAAAACCATGCATATATAAAAGCTATAACTACCTTTTGTCTGTGTGATTCTTTTTATCCCACTGACTTCCTCAAGATTGATATGTAAATCCATGAATTGAACACAGAACACACTATTTGCAATGCTAAAATTTGTCATTATTTGATACAAAGTTGTATGTCAAATTTGGACACAATAGAAATGTTTAATTGGTCACATGTTCTGCTAGTTCTGAAGTTGCTGTTGATATTTGTAAAAGCAGTTGTTTTACACAAAGATGAACTTCACATTGCTTGCACATTATGGACACCTCATGCTGCCTTTTTTCTTTCAAACATTGTGGGGCTTCTCTTTCCTACACTTTTCTGCATAGTTGTTAGTTTCAGCCACAATTCTTTGATTTAATACCAGGGGAAAATATTTAAAGAAGAAATCTATCTCCCCCCCCCCCCCCAATCCAATCCTAAATGACAGTAGGACCAATGCTTTCAGTGAAGTCTGACTTGTGGAGCATGTAACTCTCTTGTCGGCACTGTCTTCATCATCTGATTCTATCATAATTTCTGACAGACTGGACAAAGACAATAATTTAATGTCACTGCTAACACTTCTTAAATCAATATCATCAATTTTGTCCTCTGAAAAACCTGAACAGTAAAATTATGAATCGCTAGCAGAGGCTGTTGTTTCCACTGTCAACCGACATATGTATTAACTATCATGTGGTACAAAATTCCTGGAAATCCTTGTATTTGGTAGCCGTATTTAGTATATGATGTCTTTCATAGCAAGAACCATCATTTGTTAACTTTTATTTTGATTGGTTAAAGTTGTAGAATAAAATCTTTTGTAAATGAACATAAAGAGCGGATATATCCACTATGCTGGATAGCATTGCTTGTTTAGAAGCCAATTTATCGGTCATCGCGGAGGCAAGGCATGTACACAGCGGATATACACGTCAGTCGTAGTTAAAGAGTTAAGTACAGCCTGGGTCACCAGCACCTTCAAGACCGCAGCTTTGTTGATACATTAGTCATGTCAAAACTATGATGCTGGAAGATATTTTTGTAAGTATTTAATTAATTTGCACAAGAAAAATGTCACAAACTTAAATTCAACAGAATTATTTTTTATGTCTGCCATTTACCACCAACTTTCACACTGCATGCCATTGTGATCCATTTATAAAGCATATAATGTTGAGACAGCTGCTGATTCATTGAATTTAATTGGGGTAATGATTTAATAACCTTCCAATTTGGGCCAATCTGCAATCTTCCATTGATAGCTGCCCAAGTTATCAAGTTGCATATCTTGTGCATGTGTGCATTGGGTACCTGTTTAAATCTCACAGAACATTGACGTTTAGTCACCAAGAACACGTGCAGTCATCTGTAGTGCCAAATAAGGGTTGTTCCAGTAAAATAAACTTACGACTCAGGGAAGGCACTCTAAACATGGAGTAGTGACCCACATAAACTCTGGAGTAATCAGAGTAACCTGGCATATATTTTTGGAAAAAAAAACTGCCTTCATCGGGTACAGTGTATGTTTACACGGAACAGCCCTAGGCAATATTTTTTAAAAATCAAGTATACTCTCATTTATTATATGGTATCAGGGTTTAGCAAATCCCATAGCCCAACGTCCTGGACTATTAATTTTTGAAGTGGGGCAAGTAAAATTTTCCAAGTCGCTAGTCCAGGAAAAGTGCTTTTTACCTATTTTAAAAAGGTCAGGTAAGTGCTTATTTTCATGCCATAATCACTTTATCTACCTTTATCTGGCCATTCATGCCCTTCAGGCGTACTGAATGCTTGATTCAGCTCCTCTCCATGTATATATGTACATCCTGTATCACACCTACCAGTTGTCATTGATAACAGTTGCATGTTACTGCTTGACTGCATATTGGGCTAAGCGACCAAATTATTGGTCAATCAAAACATGTGAAACAAAACAAAGCTGGTATGATTGATTAGCAGTGTTTTGAACGGCTTCGTTGTATTGTGTTTGCTCAAACCAGATCCTCACGAACAACTCATCCTTTGATTTTAATACGAGTCAATCCAATTAAATTAACGAAAGGTACTTTACTGACATTAGTGTCGGTTCCATATATGAACTGATTAGGCCCACACAAGAAGTATGTGTGGTTCCTGTCAGTCGACCATCCCTGTTTCTCATTGGCGACCCTAGCCCTTTTTTCCCCCATGGGTAAAAAAAAAAAATTTAAAAAATCACATTGCTGAAATTGATTTGTGCAACTAATTGAGCCGATTTTGCCCAGTACTTTGAAGCGCTTGAAATATTATTTGATTTTTTACCATATATACTCGCATAATAGCTGAATAATTTAGGAAAAAATAACAGCCTGGAACAAGGCGTGTTGGCTTATCTGAGGGACAAGGTCTATACTTGAGAATTTTTAAGTTTTTTTGTTGACTACTGGTATATATTGCTGTTAGCCAGGAAACATTGGTACAGGAAGTCCTGGTGGTTCAGGGTAGACAGAAGCCTTCAGCCAGAAAACCTTAGTACAGGAGGAACTGGGGTTTCAGGTTGGACAAAAACTGATGCTATTTTATGGGTCAGCTTATCCGTGGGTGATGCACCTTTTAATGTTTATACCTATTCAGTTTTGGAGTCGGCTTATACGCGAACGGACTTTTTTTCATTCACTTGTCCCAAAATGGTAATCACTTGCCAACATTTGATGAGATGTATGTACTTAATCCATAGAAAGAACAAACGAAATAATATACAACGTAAGTATTTCTTAAAAGAATTTAATTTTTCAAAATATTGGTTGATATACATTTGGCTATTTCAGGTACATGTATGTATGTTTTAGCTGCTGCATTTGAAAAAATGTCCATGTACATGTCTGCCACCTGCACCAGCACTAAGCTAGCAGTTGATAACTGTGTCTGGGTTAAAGTCCTCGAGCTCTGGTCCATGTAGTGAAATGTTCATTACAATTTGTACACTTTCTAGGTTTAAGGAATTCACACACTCGGTAGCAGACTTATATTTTATCCCTCCACTTTCACAAAAATTTTCCTTATTCGAATCGTCCTTTATTACCTTCCTTGCGAAAATAATTTAGCAAACTCATTTTATCCACATAATAAATATCGGCTTGCTTGACAACTACTTGTAAAGTTAACAAACATTTTCTCTTTCAAATACGAACAGAGACAGGTCATTAATTAGCGTAATTTTTTCACTTCAAACACAACAGGGCACATGAAAGTTAATCCTTTGTATAATCAATTAAAAATTAAAGAATCATTACTGTCATTTAATCAGTTCAAAAAGGAAACCAACACTGATGTCGATAAAGTACCTTTCATTAATTTAATTACGCTGACTCGCTGGATTAACATCAGAGTGAGCCGCTCAGGAGGATCTGGTTTAAGTAAACACAATGCAACAAAGCTGCTTAAAACACGGTTAATTAGTCATGCTGGCTTTGTTTTGTTTGAGGTGTTTTGATTTGCCGATAATTGGGTCGCTTAGCCCAATATGCAGTCAAGCGGTAACAGAACGTGCACATATGCCACAGTTATCACTGACCCCTGTAGGTATTATGCAGTATGTAAACGTATACATGGAGAAGGGTAGAATAAAGTATTCAGTACGCCCAGAGGGCATGAATGGCCAAATAAAGGTAGATAGAGTGATTAAAGCACGAAAATAGAGACTTCCGTGACCGTATTAAAATAGGAAAAAGCACTTGTCTCGGACTAGCAACTTGGAAAATTTTACTTGCCCAACTTCGAAAATGAATAGTCCGGGACATCAGGCTATGGGATTTGCTCAGCCCTGGGTAACTATTTCTCCAAATAGACATAAGCCAGACTCTGTCAACAAAAAATGTCAAATATGACACTTGGACGTGAAACCATGGTGGAGCTGCCATCGGCATGATTGCAGAGGTGCGATGGTGATTTGTAGCTATTTATCCCTCCACTGCAGAGCAAAAATGGAGGGGATTAAGTCCCCAACTGCGAAGCATGGGAATCGAAAAGTCTCGTGAGCTGTACTGTACCTCTCAAAACATTGTCCAGGCATAAATGTACTTGGCACTGTTTACATCCAATGAAAACTTCATGTCTTCTCCCTTCCCTTATGCACATCTTGCATCCCCACGTTTCTGGAACCATCCTGGACAGTGCCGTAGACCTTCAGTCTCAACATTAGACAGATCTTTTCGTTTTTCTAGTCCCCTGAAAACCGGGAACCATCTGTTCATTCTAAATTCAAACTGTGTTCATTTCTTTTCTTTTCTGGACTTTGTTTTCATCTGATAATTTGGTGTCTGTTTCATATAGATCAGGGCATTACATATTGCTCTATCAATTGGAAACCGTAAAAGGTACTTCCACCATTACTTTGCTTTATGGCAAGAACTGTAATGCTTTTGATTTTGGTCCACAATGCCCCCCTCCCCCTCCAGTTTTTAGAATAATCATCTGCAACTTTTGGACATTTTTGTTGCTCATTATTTTCTTGTCAAGTTACACTTGATAGCTATGTGGGATGCATGTTATTAAATAAAATATGGACAATTTTCTTGTCTTTCCAGGCAACACAGATCAGCTTCTGTTTTTGCATAATTTTCATGTCCCCCTGACTTTTTAATCCACTTTTTTTTTAATAAAGGTTCTGGCATTCCTTTCCTATCTCCACGGATCTTACCACAATAGTAAGAGTCCATCCTGTTGCAAATCTTCAAACAATTGGGGATTTGAACAGAAGTTGTCCATATATATGGCATTTCTCCAAGACTATCTTAGAAAGATCTTGTCATGTCCTGGATGGGTTGTAATTGACATGGAAATATTTGCTGATTTTTTAAAAAATCTCTCACTGGTCATGATTTCTGGTATTCCTGGGATCCCAGAATGTATAAATGTCAACCAGGCAATATAATATTTGGTTGTCTGCATAATGCTTATGACAATGTAGATTCCAAGAAAAACCCACATCTCTTGGGTGTTGGTATCGTACCATTTTAGGTCTTGCTTTTTATCACAGATTTTCTTGGCATAATTGTTCATTTCTTTAAAAAGTTTTTCCATCAGGCATTCAGGAAAACACATAGGAAAAAAACTTTCTCGTTGCTTGGTGGTCCAAGCTCAATAGTTGAACCAACATTAGAAAAAAATACTCTGTTTTGAACATGGAGAAGTCGTTGCTCCATTGTGCAAGTCAGACTGGCCTGCTCATCGTCTGATTTGAAATCACATCTGGTGTTGAAACTCTACTAACAGCAATATCTAATTCAGTTTCCAAGAATGATCCATAAAACTCTTCTATACACTTGCATTAAACCCTTCAAGCTCTCTCATATCTGAATCAATCTCACCTCTGTCCGTGTGGGTTCAAGTCTCTGTGAGAAAACTTGCCATTAACTTCCCGTGGGTCAGTGGTTCTTTCTGGATTTTTCCCCAAGTTCTTTCTCCACCAGATGTATAGGCTATCATGTGCTGAAAAATGACATTAAACCCACAAAAAACAAAACATGTCTGAATCAGAATCTATCTTTATTTATCTCGACCATGTGTCTTTTACAGTGCGGAAAAGCCCTTCCTTTGTGTCTAAATTTAACCTATTATGTTTCAGACTTGTATCAAAATGTGAAGTAAACAGTCCTCATTGGTTATGATAATCAAAAATGTGGAAACTTCTGTACTTTAAACCAGTCAACATTCATAGTGGTAATGCACACATGTATGCGGCACTGGGATTTCCAGTAGTGCTGGACTAGATGCATACATGCATAAGTGGGGAGTAAACAGGTGTTACCGACACTGCATATATGCAGCAGTGGAGTTGACAGATGATGCATAGATGCAGCAGTGGTAGCTAAAGTGTAACGCAGAGATTGGAAATATATAATTTAATTGGAACGGGTAGTTCCTGCATCAATGACAGTCACATGCATGTTCGTTCACACATTTACCAGTTTTGTAAATGTTTACAGGCAGTAAACTAAACTAAGCCATTTTTACATGGAACATTGTAGCCTTACATTTAAATATACATGGTACCCAGAGTAGGTAGCTTTTTTAAAATACATGCCAATGTACTCGGATTACTCAATACAGAATTTTAAATTGCATATATGGGTGACTACTCTATGTTGAAAGTGCCTTCTCTGTGTCCCAAGCATGTTTTACTGGAACAGCCCTTGGTGGGATGCGAGGCAAGCAGTCACTTTTCCAATGGCATTATTGTCAGCAGTTGAAGTTTTTAATGTTGGTCATGTACTTGAAATGTAGGCCCTGGCCTTCTTATTACATTCCAGTGAGTAACATTGTTTGAGTTTATATAATGCAAGGTAAACTTTTGTACAGCTGCATTTGTTTGTTAAAAAATACATCTATAATTTGTGCAAACTGACTATTGCATGTACTGTTATGCACTCCCATTTGTTATTCCATGGAGCTTGCTTAAAATTCTTAAATTTTGCCTCAACAGTCTTTGCATCTTGAATGAGCCCAGGGGACATTCTCCCACCTGAAACTGCCAGTGGTCACCAAAATTGAAAAGTTTAAAAAATTCCTTTATCCTGGTCATTATAGGGGGACAGAGGTACACAAAATGTTCCCACTCACAGCTCAACCAAGGTGCAACACAGGGAAATAAAAAGTTAATTTTTTCTGTACCATTCATGACCTTTGGTTTTCTTAGATTCTTTTTTTTATTTACAGGATGAAAAGAAAGATTCCGAACACATCAATTTGAAGGTTTCGGGTCAGGATGGTAGTGTTGTTCTTTTCAAAATTAAAAGACACACACCACTCAGGAAACTCATGCAGGCATATATAGATAGAACGGTAAGTGATATGCTCATATTACAGTGCAGAGGTTGGGAGTATAATGTTTTGGCTTTGTCCATCTGTCTGTCCCAAGTTTTTCCACACAATAACTTAAGTTTATATGCCTTTACCAAACTTCTCAGGTAGGTTGTTCCTAAAGGTACAAAGAAACCTATAATTTCTTGGGTCTAAAGGTTACAGGTCAAGGATAGTGCAACAAAAGAAAAGAACAACAGCTTCTTGGTAATAAGTCTAGTTTTACTGTAACCAAATGTCTCAAATTCTGTTAGAAGTAATGTTCCTAATGCCACAGGTCAAGGTCACTTAACTGTGATAACTTGGTTCTACTGCATAAGGGAGTTGTCCATCAGGTATCAAAAAGTGTATTTCTTGTGGGATCTGAAGAGATGATTGACTTTGCAGTATCTTCATTTCTACATATCAAACAGAATGTATGGTCTGGTTGCATTGGTACCTAGCGATAGGTCAACTAATTGGCAGCTGTGTTAAAAAAGGCTGTCCTTTTCATTCCAAGTCAAAACCTAAAAAGTTGTTTATCATTAATGCTGTGTTCTGCTTAGGTTCATAAGTTCATTATTTGCAAAATGACAGTTGTTAATGAGTCAGTTCTTTGACCAGAATATGTGGATGTCTTGCACTTGGGGTACTGGTAATAAAAAGAAAGGTTTTGTGGGTTTAACACTATTTTTTAATAGCAGCAATTACTTATCCTGTCACTATTGTTAGCTTATTCCATTTTCGTGCCAAAAACCACCGTCCGTTCAATGTGAATACATCCTCCCTGAATGGAGAGAAGGTAAGAATGACCTTTGCACTCCAGTCTGTGCCTCATTTAGGCTTGCCTAAATACGTCATCTTTTTCCGGATGCCATACTGTGTAGATGTTTGCCTGAGAACAGCACCAGAGAAAATTGTGCCTGCAGCCAACTAGCAGTCTCCATTCTGCAGTTCATAATAAGTCTTAGTGTTGCACTATCCGTTCCGTATATTTATTGTAAACTTTACCCCATTTTCATTTAGAACTTCGTTCTTTAATGGGTGTCAAAGGATACCTCGAAAATGTATTCCACCCCTTGCGGTTGGAAACACGCTCCCAATTTACTGATATACAACTGAGGTACGGGTAAGTCTCTGTGTTTTGAAAAATAACAACAGGCCCTGCCTAACATAGAGGACAGCGTATTCCTCTCTCTTCATAAGAAAAAGTGGCCATTATCGGTAAATTTTCAAACGTATATTATTAATGTAAAACCGCACCACTTATTGCGTGGTCATTGCGTATGTGTCTGCATAATCGTTAAATAAAACTCTGTGTGAAATATTTTATTTTTGACAGGAAAAGACCGGTTTATTTCTACGAGGTTAGATTAATCATTTACTTTGTGCATACAGGTATTTAATGGATAAACATTGGTGTGCATGATCCATCATTTACCTCGTGCATAGAGGTACCCATTTACCTCGTGTATACAGGTATGCACTGCATACAAACATGTGAGTTTAGCATGACACAACAAGGTGAGTTTATTGTGACATTGATTAAATATTGTCATTACTTCTCTTTTTCAGAAATAATGTCAGAACAGTCTGTGGGGAAGTGTGGCCATAAGAAGGGCTCTTGTGACACTCACCCAGACTGGATATAGTGCTCCAAGTGCACAAAAAAAAAAAAAAAAAAAAAGTTACACACCTTGCAATTTATGACCTGGAATCTAGTTGATTCCAGATGTACTAATCTTCAGATTTTTCTATTTAAAAAAAAAAAAAAAAAGGAGTCTCTACGAGTTGCACCTTCTCGTTAGGGAAGTAGAGCACCGCAACAGTGGGTCACATCTTCCCGCTTGGGAAGTAGAGCACTGCAACAGCGGGTCGCGACCTTCCCGTTAGCCTTCCCATTAGGGGAGTTGAGCACCGCAACAGCGGGTTGCGACTTCTCTTTAGGGAATAGAGCACCGCAACAGCAGGTTGCACCCTCCCAGTTGGGATGTAGAGCACTGCAACAGCGAACTGCTCCCTCCCTTGGGGAGGTAGAGCAATGCAAACACATCTCATGCTCATGGTAGCATGTCGCTCCCTCATCTCGGGAGGCGATGCACCGCTACCATCACTTTTGGGGTAGTGATATAACAGTCAAGATGATTTCTTCTCTGATTATCACTCGGCGGCCTCATGGTATGGGGACAGGGTTCGGACTGAGTACCCACCTCTACTGTCCCATCCTGTGCAGGATTGGGAGTCTGCCCACTGGGTTCAGACTAGGGAAGGGGAATGGATCGACACCCCCCTCCCCCCCCCCAACCTTATTATCCCAATATATCCTTATGGGATGTGGGGCCCTCCACCTTAAGGCCCTTGGCCCACTATGCCCCCGTGGGCTACTGGACCATGCCCTCACAGTTGAGGTGATGCTGCGGATAATGTGTCCCGCCATCACCTCCGCACCAGGTGGCCCCAATGCGGAAGGCTAGAGGTGTCACATCATGCAGGGTAGACAGGTGGTCTAAGCTCCCCACTGGAACTCACACTGAACTACGGGCCATGGCGCAGAGTGCTCCTATGCAACCTCCACATCGAGGGACATAGTGATGCCCACCACTCTCCGACTCGGAGTATACCAGATGATGACAATGTCCTCTCTTTTCTCGTTGACTCTAATGAGCTCGAGACAGAAACAGCGGCAGTGACACTTCTCAGGGACACCCCTTCCTCTTAGTTGGAAGTAGATGAAGAGCACTGATCCTTTGATAAGGCAGTAAACGAGTTTACCGCCTCTTACCTCTGGAATTGTTCCCCAACCATGTGGCACACAATCCAAAAGATCCTTTCCATTATGGAAAAGATCTCAGGGGAGCAAACACAATCAGACCTCTTGCTTCTCCCTCATTCCCCAACGATTGAGGTACTCTCACAGAGGCTTTTGCTAGGCCAAAATGTAGCTCTGCAATGTCGAGGGTGGTTTGTCCCTACCTCGACATTAAGACCCCTGGTCTCTTCTGCCAGTTACAGGATACATGCCTATTAAAACAATCGATGCCATGTAGCAGGGAACCTGGTTACTTGTAACCATTGCGTTGCATTCTGATCTATTCTCAGCAACTGCATTTAGTATGCTGAGAGAGGCCTCCTTAAATCCAGCCGCATTACATGCGTGCTGGAAGCTGTGGCATAGACGTTCTGGCATGCGCTTCCTTGGCAATGACTTTATCAGCGGAATTCTGCACATCTGCCATGACGTTGCATTGGACTCCTCAAAGGTCGTAACAGAGTAAAGACCTTCTAAGGGCTGCTCCGCTAGAAGTCGAGACCCTCTTGGGGGCCTCTACCACCTGTGGCTTCTTGAGACTTGCTGGATCATCAACATCGATCCTTTACATTCACTCCTGGCCCATCACAATCGGCCAGGAAGCATGTTAATGCGAATTGCCCTCAGGGACCATCCGCCAAGTTCTTCAAGCAGACACAACCCCAGCCCAAGCTGCAACCTCAAACTAAACCTCCTCCTCGTACGTCGGGTCCATGGCATCAAGGTCGCCGCAGACCCCAAAAGAGGAAGTCTTATAATCCTCCTTCCTTTCCCACAAGAGGAAAAGGGGAGGGGGACAGCCCTAGGAATCTAACCCTTCTCCTGCATTACATCCCACTCTCAAATGTTCCTGTAGGTGCTCACCTAGGCCTTTTTTCAGAGGCTTGGTCAAGCATCACGGACGATGGATGGGTCCTCTCCATTGTGAACGAGGGTTATCGACTCCAGTTCGAGAACAACCCCCGCTATCAAGGACCAATATTCTATTTCCCCAGTCCAATCTGGGGAAATTGAGGGAAGAGATGAACACCCTTTTGCAGAAAGGGGCAGTCGAGAATGTCCTGAACAATCAGTCTTCCGCCTTCTACTCCCGAATCTTCCTGGTCACCAAGAAAGTGGGAAATGTCTGATCATAATTGATCTTCCCCACTCTACCAGTTTCTTCTGGAGGCACCTTCAAGATGGAGACAATCTCATAGATTCGGAATGCACATCGTTCATCCGAATGGGCTGTGTCCATCGACCTTCTGGATGCCTACTTGCACATCCTGAATTTTCCTACACGCCGCAAATATCTCTGGTTTTTGCTTTGAGCAGGAAGTTTTTCAATTCCGGGTTCTGCCGTTTGGAATCTCTTCCGCACCCAGAGTCTTCACCAGAATTATGGGAGTGGTTACGGCCTACCTTCAATTATTGGGAAAACCGATTCTCTAGTATTTCAACGACTGGCTGATCCACAATGTCCAGGTTTAGTCCCTTCATCAGGATCTGTTGTTCCGTTCTTTCTCACAAACCAAACTTGGTCCGCCTTCCGTGGATCGGGTAGTTTGAATCCTGACTCTTCTAGAGGCGCTACGAGCAAAAAACATCGTTATCTGCTCGCCCTTATCTATTCCTGTTGGGAACCTTGAACGCCGCTGCTGACTTGGTTCCTTTAGGACGTCTCCATATGCGTCCTCTACAGTTCCTCCTCCTTACAAGGTGGAAACCACACAGATATTCTCTATCAACTCCGATCCCACTAGGACAGGATTTTCACCACTACTTGCTCTGGTGGATGAATCGGGACAGATTGCTGGCTGGGGTCCCAATGCATGTATTACTGACCCCCACTCTCATCTGTACGTCGACGCGTCAGATTCCGGTTGTGGTGATCCTTTTGAACCGGAGGGCATAATTCTCCAGGGTCTTTGGTCTCGGACCGAATCATCCCTCCACATCAACAACCTAGAAATGGAAGCAGTATTTCTAGCGTTGCAAGGATGCATCGACAGAGTTAAGTGTCGCTGCATCATGGTCTCTTCAGACAACATGTCCGTCGTAACGTATGTACGACATCAGGGAGGCACACATGCCCCTTTTCTTGTGTGGAGATCTGGAACCTCCTGTGGGCAGCCTCAGAGGACATAACAATCCGAGTTTGCCACATTCCGGGCAAGAAGAATGTATAGCAGACAGCCTGTCCAGGACATTTCAAGCCATCCTCACGGAATGGTCTCTTAACCGCTTTGTAACAGCGTCCCTGTTCACAGTCTGGGGAAGACCTTAAGTTGACCTGTTGTGACCAGGTTCAACAACAGACTTCTCTTTTACGTATCTCCAGTCCCAGATCAGAGAGAATGGGCAGTGGATGCATTCAGCTTCCAGTGGGATCAGCTATTCGCATATGCCTTCCCACCATTCCGACTGCTACCTTAAGTTCTGCAAAAGTCAGAACTTCCACTGCGCAGATCTTCCTCATTGCTCCATTGTGGCTTTAGCGATCATGGTTCAGCGATCTGCTAGACCTGTTGATCGATCGACCCAGGTCTCTACCTTACCAGAGGAATCTCCTGTCTCAGCACAGGGGATCCCTTCTCCACAACAGCCCACACATTCTCCACCTTCACGCTTGGCTCATCTCAAGCGATCTCTCTGCCAGAACAAGTTTTCAGGCCGAGTTTTCAGTTGCATCATTCAAGCCAGGAGAGCTCCTACATCCAAGGTCTATGATGCCAGGTGGAGAATCTTCTGTGATTGGTGCAGTAGGAAACTCGTTGATCCTATTTGCCCCTCTGTAACTTCCATTGCTGATTTCCTTTTGTTCCCTTTTGAGACCAAAAGATGTTCAGTATCCACTATCTAGGGCTATCGAGCTGCCATCTCCAACACTTAAATTCTCTCAGGGCATGGCAATCGGTTCAGATTCGTACCTTGCCGATCATATTAAGTACTTGAGCTCCAGAGACCCATCTCCCGCTCTCTTACGCCTAGATGGAATCCTTTTGTGTTTTGTGGTCTTTAACCAAAACCCCCTATGGACCATGGAGTGAGCGAGATTCATGCCTTGTCTATTGACACTGGCTGTCTCCAGGTTAACAGGAATTACGATTCTGTCTCCATCCTCTGCCAACCAGGATTTTCTCGCTAAAAATCAATCACCTTCGGTAGCTCCATTACCTATAGAGATCCCCAGTCTAAGTCAGATCTGTGCAGGGGATTATCCAGATAGACCCTTATGCCCCGTGAGGGCCCTCTGTTTTATTTTAATGCTTCCAAAGGAAAAAGGAAGGGTAGGGAATGTCTCTTCCTTCCTCTTAAATACTCTGTAGACTTTTCAGCTGCCACCATCTCCTGGTGGACTGTCACTACAATCAAAAGGGCGTATCAGTCCCTTACTGATCGAGACATTTACCTTAGGAAACTAAAAGCTCATGAGGTTGGAGCCGTTGATGCCTCATGGTCCTACATTAATCTCTCCCCCTAAGATGACATCATGAAGACAGCTTCTGGCGTTCCCATACTACCTTCTCCTTTTATCTCTGCTCATTAGCACAACAGAGCACAGGCATTGTTTCCTCTGGGGCCCATTGTTGCAGCACAACATGTGGCTCAAAGAGACACCAAACTCCTATAAGATGTACCTCTCCCGCTACGGTGTGTACATTACATTTTTCTCTGTTTTTGATCAGTTTAACTAGAGCATCAGCGTACCCACCTAACTGACAAATTCAGCTAACAATAGCGACAGGATAAGTAATTGCTGCTATTAAAAAGTAGTTTTTTTTGGGGGAAATAATTTTAATTATGCAATACTTACCTGTCGCTATTGTCGAATGTCCTCCTCCCACCCCGCTCTGATGTCTTGCATAATCATTGTCTATGAAAAAGATGACGTATTTAGGCAAGCCTAAATGAGGCACAGACTGGAGTGCAAAGGTCATTCTTACCTTCTCTCCATTCAGGGAGAATGTATTCACATCGAACGGACTATGGTTTTCGGCACGAAAATGGAATAAGCTAACAATAGCGACAGGTAAGTATTGCATAATTAAAATTAGTTTCCCCCCCCCCCCAAAAAAAAAAAAACCCTACATTTGAGCACATGATAGGCTATACATGGTGGCCAGTATATTTGGTGGAGGAAGAATCCGGGAAGAACCACTGACCCACGGTAAGGTACTGGCAAGCTTTCTCACATACCCATGTTAGCTGAGACTTAAACCCATGTGGACATAGGTGAGATGTGAGTGATCTCTTGAGGCGAATGCTTTAGACCACTCCGCCACTCGAAGCTAGCGTAATAAAGAAATATATAGATTCTGGGGTCTAAAGGTCAGAGGACATGGCAAGTTTAAAAAGAAATATTGGTTTCTTTATCAAAGGTCCATTTCATTGAGACCTGTTGTTCTTTAATCTCCAGAATCAGCCATTCTCTGCTAGTGCCTACATTGAGAACTATTAAGCATGGAGTAGGTGTATATTGTGCTGTTCATGGTACTAGTGTTCTGGCCATTAAATACTTTCATGCTTTTTGAGCAACTTTTATGTCAGTTTAATGATTATGATTCAGTCTGGGAGATCCACTGAAAATTCCATGTGTTTGTAGCCCCGTCACATGCAAATTTTTGCTTTGTAGGTTTATTCAGAGCTTCAGATAGCATGCATATTTTTGGTCCAAATATGCAGGTTATGCCAAAAACTGCATGTACTGAGTATGCATACCTTTTTGGATGCATGACAATTGACTGTATTCTTTTGTATTTGCTAAATATCATTGCAGGAGGTGAAAATGTTTATGGGTTTCAGTTACCAGCTGCACCGGACAATTGAGATGCTTCTGCAAACTTTTGTCTAACATTTTAAATGCATCTCAAGGATTGTGAACCTTGCAAACATGAGCTTGCCTGAGCCGAATTTGAGCTTGTCTGGTGAGTCTCGCTAGTGGATTTCTAAAGCCAAGTTTGGTAGTTTGCACTGGGAAATCAGTGTTTAGCATTATCATCAATAGTAACCTATGCCTCCCCCAACTCGGACCTTGCAAAATACTTCAGGAATGATTCCAACAATAAAATTTTGGAAACCCCCACCCCTAGAATTGGAAATTGAAATGAGTATTTGGGGGAATTTTTGAACACAGTCTTGTGGTTTCTAACCTCCCATCACTCTTCACTAGTAATTTTTGTTGTAATTTATTTTCAGATGTCCCTTTATAGCAGATTAAAAATTAATATTATATGGGTTTGTGTATAGTGTAAACCAAAATTAGTAATAAAATTTTGTTCTTGTTTTGTAGAGAAGTTGCCTTCTTAAATAGCAGTGGTAGTGGAAGTTCATGTTGTTGTGTTTTGGGCATAAAAATACATGGACATGTTTTTCGAATATTTTTTCAAAGTTGTGTACCATTTTAAAAAGCATAGATTTTTTTTAAGTCCTGTTTTTTCATTGAAAATTTTCAGAAGTAAAAAATTGAGTTAAAAATAAAATTAAGTAAAGTACAAAAACATGCTTTACATTTTTTTAAAACTTATTTTCAATACAATTTTTCTATCTGCAACATTCTTTTTACCTCCTATATGCAAGTGTATGAAATGTGAGGAATTTTACACAATTTAAGATTGTGACAAAATAATAATAGAAATCCATCAAGAATGTCAAAGGTTATTTCAGTTTGATTAAATTTACTCACATGAGAATTGGAGAGCAAGCAGAACAGATCCTTACTGCAAAGTTGACAAAGCTGTTCATTTTGTTTCAGTATTTTTATTCCATATTAAATTATAATGTAAAAATATCAGAGTTTTGTTGTGTTTATTTTGGTCCATATCCAGGAATGCAGTAAAATTTCATAATATTATGCACACATCCAACCTTGGTATGCAGGTGAACTTTATGAGCAGTGAAGTTCACAAAATGTCCAGCTAGCTTGAAAACCATCAAAGTCTTCATCATCGTCAATATCTGAGTGAAAGATTCCAGTGAAGTAGTTATCATCCACTCATTTCATTCAATGTAGTCAAGATCACGATCCACACTGCCTAAAATATAAATTTTGCCCACAAAATTGTATATATTTTCATCAAAATTGGCATCCACACCACTGTCATCACTTGCCGCTTTAGTACTGTCTGCCATTTTCATCTTCACACGTTAAAATTCAATTTTGAAATAAAATTTGTTACTAACCTGTTATCATCATCTGTTCATTTCGTTGAAGTCGAGATCATTATTTGCACTGCATTAAACGTCAATTTTCCCCACTTCAGTGATGTCTGCTATGTTGATCTCCACACTTTAAAACTTGTGTTTGGAATAAGATTTTCATATAACCAATTATCATCAATTCTAATCATTTTGATGAAGTAAACATAATAATCCCCACTGCCTAAAATGTAAATTTTCCACATGAAAGTGTCTTTATTTTCAACTAATTCAGCAAGCACATAACTGCCATCACTTGCCTCTCAAGTAGTGACTGCCATTTTTTATCTTGGCACGTTCAAATGTTTTTTTTTACAAGTTTTTGGGGATCTTTTAAACTCTTTCTGTGACTGCATTTGTGTACCTTCTACCTTTATTTCCCTCTTTTCAAAAGAGCGTACGTAAAATGATGATGTATTACACAGTTAAATGCACACTTCCACGAAGTGGTAGATGAAATGTAGTGAACATACGACCAGAATCCTCTTGGAAAAGGTAAAGTAAGACTGGAACCGTATCCTGTCGGAAAACGGTTAATATGAAACAAATTGATCTGTTATTCATCTACCTTATTATAAATTTAGGCTGCATTATGATAACCTTGTGTTCGTTATAGATGTTACTGGAATAAAAGTGCCCTATGATCATATGGCGCTGTTAGCATCCCCTTAAATTAAAGTTCTGTTCTGTTTTAAAGGTTAGGAATCTTTGCAGCATGTTTACCAAGCAGACACAAATGAATAAACTAAATACTGAACACCTTAAAAAAGTATATCTCTTTACAATACAAAAGGCATGAAGTAGAATGTCATAAAAACATTTGGTTCATTAGAAGTCAAGTAGTCGAAAGAGTCATTTAGTGTTCCACGCTATACCATGAGACTCTAAGCACATCTTGGCAAACAAATCTCAGGATTGTGTTGAATTTAAGTAATTAAAAACAATGTGTGTATCGATCATTAACAATATGTATTGTTAAATATAAAAATGGCTAGTAAATTTTTTTTGTAATTAAGGAAGGAAGACATCTGTTGCTATGAAAATGGAGTAGTTGTCTGTTGGTTCGTCAGCTTTTCAGCAATGCACACACATTGGAGAATCTGAATACTTACAGGATCCACACTAGGGGGTGATTTGGGCAAAAAAGACTTTGTCTTAGAGACTCGGTTTGCCTGAACTGGTCCAAAAAGCGAAGGTCACTTCACTTTGTATCGATTTGAAGACATTCCCGCATCTCCCTTTTCGTTTCAATACAATGCATTAATAATCAAAGTGAAATTTCAACTTTTTAAAATTTCTCCCTTCAAAGAGGAAGGTGGAAATGTAGAAAAAGAAGTTTTATGTTCTGTAGTCAAATTTGGAGCTAATTTGATAATCATAAATACCAGACATTACATTGCTTTCTGTGGAATTCCTGCCAAAAATTCACACCTGATCGATGAAAAACAAGTGAAAAATTTAATTTCTGTAGCCCAATCTGAAGCAAATTATGACTCAATGGATGTATCCAGGTCCAAAGATACCTTCTGGTATGGAAACAGTTGCTGATTTTCAACTGTAACCTATTTTCAGGGTTGCCATTTTATGTTATACAAAAGCTGTAGTAAAGCAATATAACAAAGGTGTTAATGTTTTTATAAACTTATAGTATTATTTCATCAGCATTTTAATCATTGACATGAAAATATGCATAAACATTAGTCTCAATGACTATTTTGAACTTTGTACACCCGCTTCTTCCTATTTTGCTAACTTTGCCCTATGCTGGTTAGAGAGAGGCAATTTTGCCCAAATATTGGAGCCCAGCTTGGACCCTGTCTTATTATGATTAAATGCACTTGAAAGCAATGCCAAGCTGAATGGAATGAGATAAAAGTTCTGGCATGCAAGATTTACCAACATTCAATTGGGATATTTATAAAAAAAGAATTTGGGGCTGCCAGATGGTCCCACTTAATAAAGCAGAATCATCACTGTATTTGGAAATCTACCTACTACTGGTCAATTTTCAATGCAGAATTCCATGCTCTGGGTGTCCTTGAGAAAGCGTGCATTAAATATACAATCCATAGATTATATTGAAAGCAGATGTTAGGGCACCAGCTAGACATAAGTGGATTAAAAAAAAAAAAAAAAGTCCTTCCTTTTTTTTTCTTTCCAAGGTATACAATTTTTTTAGCGCTTTTTGTCCCAAATTTAAAACATCCCTTGCCTAAAAGACTGTCTTCATACCAACATATACATTTAAGCAGACTTAGAATTTTTATTCAGTAAATTGAACGAGTTACATGCAAATTTATATGAATTTCCGTAGTACTGGTTTCTAGTGATACATTCTGTTTTGTTTCATGGTCATGTCTAATTCAGATATTAATGGAGAGTCTCGAAATAGAAAAAGTGTTTGATTTTAAAAATGCACATTTTCTAAACCAATGTTTTATATTCCATTCAGAAATGGTCGTAAGTGATCCTCGAAAAAGTAAATTTCACCCAGGGAAAAACCTCTAAAAGACCTGAAAATCTTTGTTTTAAAAAGCGTGGGAACCCTGTAACTGGAGCTCTGTTTATAGACTAATTGCTGGTAAAGGTAAACAACACTGTAAAAGTAGGAATGGAGTGTGTATACCTTGATATCTGTCACCCATTTTTGATGGTAACCTATTTTCGAGGTTATCTTTTTGTTTGGCAAAAAGTCATGCAACACTTTTGGTGGATCATACTGAGAAAATTGTTAATATTTTCATAAAGTTCAGTGAGTATTTCTTCTGTTTCTATATTATTTGGCTCAAAGGTTTAGTAAAATGGCTGTTTTCAGTAATTGTGTTGAACATTATAAATTTTGACTGCTACACTCACTTTTCCCTATTTTCTCACCACTTTGCCCTATTCTGGCAGGGAAGAGAAGTCCCTTTGCCCTCAAATATTAGTCCAATGCGAACTCTGCATTTATGTAATAAAGCTGTTGTATATTTCAGGGAGCAAAGAAGGAGCAGCTTCGGTTTCGATTTGATGGCTCAGTAATAAATGAAGATGACACACCAGCAGGTGTAAGTAGAATAATCTCATTTTTTAAAATATCTATTGCTCTATCTCATTATAACAGGATTTGATCTTTATTTCTGTAAATAGCCTTGACAGTGTTGTTCCCAGGCTGTGCAAGTGTGTGAATCATGCAACATTTACTGTTACAAGATTTGATATTTGCTGTGTGCGAGAACTCACCTTATTAAAGCTGAACTCCCTTAAATAAAAATAAACGATGAACAAATAATGTAAATGAAGTCTGGTCGTGTTTTGCCCCATGTAAGGTTGACTACTTTAGTCTTGGTCACCAAGGTAATTTTTGTTTGTCTGACATCTTTTCCATGCATCTTTCACACTGCCCAACTGCACACAACTGGAAATTCATTCAAGCATGCACAAGACAATGGCAGGTCATAAGTTGAGAATGGATTACTTTAAAGTTCTGTTTGCCAGGATTTGACTCAAATCAAGGTACTAAACATGTCATTGATAACTTGGAAACTATTAACACTTCCGACATTTGTTCAGAACCTCTATTCAGATGGAAACAGTTGAAGTTTCTCGGGAATAGGATCATGTACATCTACATAAGGATTTATTTTCTAACTTGTCAGGGGCCCCGGGTGGTTGAGTGGTCTAAGGCACTTGCCTTTACTGATCACTACCATCTCACCTCTGTCTGTGTGGGCTTAGTCAATGTGGTTATGTGAAAAAAGCTTGCCAGTAGCTTCCTGTGGGTTGGTGGTTCTTCCCGGGATTTTCCTGGGTTCTTCCTCCACCAGATATACTGGCTGCCATGTACAGTCTATCATGTGCTGAGCAATGGCGTTAAACCCATAAAAACAAACCATCTAACTTGTCAAAGCTAGCCATGCACATGTATTTTAAGACTGCAGATTGTGTGCGAGTTTTTCTGCTCAGAGCAACATTCACACTGCAGTCAAATCTGATTAACTTCTGAAAATTTCAATAGAATAATGCTAATACAGCTACAGCTGTCAGTACAACTAGGGACTTGTAGAGCTAAAGTAACCTGAGCTAGATCAGTGAGTAAAAGTGCATTGAAGACTCATGGCAAGAGTGAAAAGCATATACAAATGAAATATCAGCGAGTAAAAGTGCACTGAAGACTCGTGGCAATTGTGAAAAGCATATAAAAATGAAATATTAGCGAGGAAAAGTGCATTGAAGTCTCATGGCAAGAGTGAAAAGCATAAAAATAATATATCAGCGAGTAAAAGTGCATTGAAGACTCGTGGCAAGAATGAAAAGCATATAAAAATGAAATATCAGCGAGTAAAAGTGCATTGAAGCAGGGCTGAGCAAATTTTGTTTTCTTTCACTTGTCCCACTTTACTTTTCACTTGTCCCAAAATGGTAATCACTTGCCGAGATTTGATGAGATGTATGTACTTAATCCATAGAAAGAACAAATGAAATAATATGCAACATAATGATTTCTTAAAATAATTAAATTTTTCTAAAAAACATGTTGATATACGTTTGGCTACTTCAGGTACATGTATATATATTTTAGCTGCTGGATTTTGAAAAAAAATGTCCGTGCTCATGTCTGCCACCTGCACCAGCACTAAGCCAGCAGTTGATAGCTGTGTCTGGGTTAAAGTCCTCAAGCTCTGGCCCATTTGGTGAAATGTTCCTTAGAATTTGTAATCTATCTTGGTTTAAGGAATTCTATCACTCAGTAGTAGTCTTACGTTTTATCTCTCCACTTTCACAGGAATTTTACTTCTTCTAATCGTCTTTGATCATAACAAACATTTTCTCTTTTAAATACGAACAGAGACAGCTCATTAATTAGCGTAATTGTTTCGCTTCAAACGCAATATCGCACGTGAAAGTTGATTGTCTGTATAATCAATTAAAAATGAAAGAATCATTACTGTCATTTAATCAGTTCATAAAGGAAACCAATACTGATGTTGGTAAAGTACCTTTCATTAATTTAATTACGCTGACTCGCTGGAATAAAATCAGAGTGAGCCACTCGTGAGGATCTGGTTTGAGTAAATGCAGTGCAACAGAGCTGCTTAAAACACAGTTAATTAATCATGCTGGCTTTGTTTTGTTTGAGGTGTTTTGATTTGCCGATAATTTGGTCGCTTAGCCCAATATGCAGTCAAGCGGTAACAGAACGTGCACATATGCGATAGTTCTCACTGACTGCCTGTAGGTGTTATACAGGATGTAAATGTATACATGGAGAGTGGTAGATTCAAGTATTCAGCATGCCCAGAGGGCACGAATGGCCAAATAAAGGTAGAGAGAGTGATTAAAGCACGAAAATAAAGACTTGCCTGACTTTTTTAAAATAGGAAAAAAGCACCTGTCCTGAAGTAGCGACTTGGAAAATTTTACTTGCTCGACTTCAAAAATGAATAGTCCGGGACGTTGGGCTATGGGATTTGTTCAGCCCTGATTGAAGACTTGTGGCAAGAGTGAAAAGCATATAAAAATGAAATATCAATGACTAAAAGTACTTTGAAGTCTCATGGCAAGAATGAAACACATATAAAAGTTATATATCAACAATAGGAACTAATTTAGAATGGTTTGCTTAAGCATGAAAAATCTCTGGACAATAAGACTGCTACTCCTGAACTGATGTAGATGAGATTACCACCTCTACCTTCAATGCCCCATGAGCTGCAGTGTCTTCACCTATGACATGTTTGTACAAAATATTTCTGAGTACTTGTTTAAGATTGAAATACTTAATTCTGAAATTTTACGGACTCTATAGACCATAATCAACATTCTTCCCAAGTTTATATGCAGTAATTATAGTGCTTGAAAGTTACGTTTTTGTCCTTGAAAAGTCTTTGAATCTTCTTAAGAAATATCTGTATGAACCATGACAGTGCCACCTCCCTTAAGCAAATTCCTCCCATATCAAGCCATGTGCTAATTTTCCCTATTCTTATATCTGTACATTTTACCTTCATGAAACAGCCACATCCCTTATACAGAAATATTTTTTGTCCATCCCATTGGTGGCTGGTTAAGCGAGGTTGCACGTATCTTATACAGCAGTGGCTGCATTCTACTAAACTTCAGAATAATATCACTTTATGTCTCAAGTTCTACCCTGTTGTGCATGGAATTCCTGTCTGCCTAAATAAGCAGAAAGATGGTGGCATTGTTGTCAGTAATGTTATGTGCTATGTTTAAGTTGTTGAGACTAATACATCTTGTACATTATTTACCATCTTCAACTGAAACTTTAAGATGTTATTGCACCCTTGTATTATTGCACCCATGTATGCTAGGAGCTCCTGTCATGTATACATGGCAGAGCAGGGAATGCATGATACTCTTTGGAATTTTTGTTCAGTCATTGCACAAATCATTAGCTACTTTGGAGAAAGATGTGATGATACATAACTTGTTGAAAGAAATACATCTTCTTCATTACAATTTGTTTGCAGTTGGACATGGAAGATGGAGATGCAATTGATGCTTTCCAGGCACAGACAGGAGGTAGCGGCATCTAGGACCTGTGACTTTACCATTTAAATAAACTCCATCATGTAAAATATTTAATCAAATCATTAACTGAGTTGAATGCTTTCAGTTCTTCTACAGATATAGGAAAATTTCCGTGCACAACTAGAAAAATCACTTTGCCAGTAGTACCTTTTTAATCTACTATTGGTTGGATGAAGAAGCCTGTTCCATATCATGGCTGAAATCTGAATCTTGATGAGGGATAAAATACACCCTGCAGGAACAACTAGCTGAGGATGCCTTAGCACTGAATGCAGATCTTTGACTTCTTTTGATGTTTGGTGTTGGCGATCTGGAAATCCGATGAGATTGTATAATGTCGCATACCTTAGCACTAATGCTAAATGTCAAAATAAAGAAGTTAAAGATTGGCATTAAGTGCTGAGGTATCCTCAGCTAAGCAACAAATTGTCTTTAAACATTCTATACACACTGCTTAATATACTTTGAATGGGTGGTACCTTTGTAATCATCTGTTGGTTGGAACAAAGTAATCTATTCCCTTAGGGTGGCTTACATCAAAATCTTTAAGAGGGACAAAACATTTGCACCATGCATTTTTCACATATCTTGCAGACACCTTAAAGTAGTCTGCCCGATAAATACATGCTGTAAATTTGATTTAAAATTTGTTTTTAAAGAAGATTTGTCTTTAGAGAATTTTTTTATCCAGTATTCACATTTAAAACTTGATGGCCTTATAATTTGCAAAAAAAAAAAAAAAAGTATAAAGTAAATAGTATCAGTCCTGACCTACAGCATTGAATTTCACATGGAAAGAATACATTTTATTTCTGTAACATTCGTAACAAAAGGACCATTTGTGGTGGTGAAAAATGTGATGTGCTGCAGAAAAGATCATGTTTTTATATCCTTACTTGTAAGAATTTCTGTCAGTTTTATTTTATATATTCTCATCATTATATATTCTACACTGGACAGCAATCTTCATGATGAAGTCATGTTTTAATGTGGACTTTGGATTCTGGAAATATCGTTTGAAATATATGGAATAGGGAAGGCTTACAAGTAGATAACTTGAACAGTAGAGGTACATTTTAAATCATTTCTTTATCAGTTTATACATATTCATTGTCATCTTGATGATAAAACATGTACATTGTGTATGTCTTGTCTATTTTCAAAAATAAATGTTTGAATGTGATCAAACATTTTTGTACTTTTGTCTAGTCTGTTTTGCTTTGGTGCTTTTATAGCATTTTAATTGCGAGACATAGTTGTCACTTTTTCAGTAGCATCAGTGTTAAAGATTCAGTGTTTGCCTTGGTGTTTTAGGTTTCAGTAACACAAGTATGTTTTTTAGTGCCAGTGCAGTTGGAGTAAAATACCTTGCCTAAGGGCCATAGCTGACCTGGGCTGATCTGAAGGTAGGATTTTAACCTGCACCCTTTTGATTGCAAGTCTGGCATGGTAATCACTAGGGTGAAACGATACACCTGTGCTGCGTATCAATACGATTAACAATACATAGCCTACGATATGATACATTATCTATATACATATCAACTTGATGGTCTTTTCATCTTTAGAAGGTCTGTCAGTGGTAAGGTTGTGCTGTTTTATATGTGTTGACATATTGGTTGTATTTCTAGTATGCAGATTACAGACAGACATAGGTTTGGCATCTGTTCATATGCCATTTTCATCCTTGACAAGATAAAAAAAAGTACATCCAAACAGACTACATATTAGTCGTTAGTGATTTTAGTTCAATCATTTAGGCCATTTGAGGCTATTCCATTTGATCAGATCCGGGATTCATCTTGGTAACCACACCCTTTGTTTTGCACTGTATGAATGCTTTTAAAACATATTATTATCAATTTCATGTCTTCACTTAAATTTGAAAGACATGACGGTGTTATCTTCAAAACAGAAGAAATAGTGCATCCACCTGCAAGGAAAATCTTGTCTAGAGCAAGTCCAGATGTGGGAGTGGAGATGACAAACAACCAAAATCTATCACATTGTACTTACTGCAGATTTAAAACAACTGCTGTGGCCACAGGCACTTGTTTGAAGTGAAAAGGAAAACTATTGACAATGCCCACTCCGTTTCTATACAAAATTAACAAAATAACACAAGGTGACAAACCTGCATGGTTTGAAATCTGCCTCCTTGCTGATTCTGTGCTAATTTTATTTATCTTGTTGGCACATTTAGTCACTAATTACCTATATCAATGTAAAAGGAAACATTCCAAACTTGTTCTCTGTGTACGATTTTAGTAATTTACAGATCATTTATTAACCATTTTGAACAAAGTTTCTCTGTTGCTTTGTATCTACCTGGATCGAGTTTGGATGCCAATACTTCCGGTGTGTCACGCAGTGAATAAGCTGTAGTCAGTTCTGATTGGTGGTTATTGTTTACCCTGGACTGCAATAAACAATAACCACCAATCAGAATTTAATGTAACATATTTCACTGAGCGACACACCAGGTATAGACAAGATACGAAGCAACAAAGAAACTTTGCGTAAAAGTGGTTATTAAATGATCAGTAAAGGACTTCAATCATATATGGGGAACAAATTTGGAAAGTCTCCTTTACGTTGATATATATTATCAGAAACTGAATATGCTGATGGGATAAACTAATTAGCTTGTAATCGGCAAAAGGGGTGAGGGGGGCACATTTCAAACCATGTAAACTTGTGTTAATTTGTAAAAGGTGAGTGGGTGTTTTCAACAGTTTTTTCCTTTTTTACTGACACACATTAGTGCCTGTGATTGCGACGGCTGTCTCAGATAAATTCTCAGTTTACAGAATAAAAAGGCAAACGACTAATAATTATTCATGACTGCTGAAGATTAAAGTAACTTCTATAGGGTAAGTATTGTTTGGTATCGATTCTTCACCTCTTGTGTCGATACGTGTATCAATATGGCAAAAGTATTGATATATCAATGAATCATTTTACCCCTAGTAATCATGGAGCCACAGTGGATTCCGTGTTAAAGCATGGATTGGCTTGTAAATCTTACCTGTAGATTCTTGATCTGATACACAGTCAGGGACTTAGACTCTGTCTGGGTGATTTTAGAACTTCTTCAGAAAGCCTTTATATTGAGGCAAAACCCTATACGTTCGGAAACCAAACTTTATTCCACTTTTTTACATATGAATTTTGTCCTCGCTTAGAAACAGCAAAAATCAATGTTGGAAATATTGCAGAATTCTGTATTCTCAAAATACCACTATGGTTATCAAAACCTCCAAAAATATTATTTGACCTTTGCGAATTCAAAATGTCATTGATGGAGCCTCCTATTGTAGCCATTTGTCCCTGTATACAGATTGTTTGAAAGATTGAGACAAAGTTGGAGCTGCCATTGCAGCATCCCATGATACCATCTTGAGCCAGTTGTCAGGTAAAACCTCAAGTTTTGCAGCAGAAATTACAGCCATACTCGAGGCTTTGAACTATGTTGAAACCTCTCAAAAAATTAATTCATCTTTTTGGATTCCCTATCAGTGTTGAAAACCTTACAGACTCCTAAATCTGACACCCTGTTAATATCACAGAAATTACAGCAACATGATGTTCTCTTGGAATCTGGGAAAAGTATTCTGACTGTTGGCTGCCTATCTACATTGGCATAAAGGGTAATGAAACGGCAGATAAAGCAGCCAAAGCTGCCCAGCAGTGACCCATTTCCATATACTGACTTCTAATTTTTCTATAAATCGGCATATTCGTCATACTTGGCAAAATATGTGGAATGAAAACTCTACACAAACTTAAGATCAAACCCACTATTGGAGAGTGGCGTCCCTCGTATAGAACAAATTGGAGAGATGAGATGGTATTGTGGTGATAAGATATCGGACATACATACCAGAGTCCTGCATACCTTCTGAAGGGTGAGCCTCAACCAGATTGTGTATCCCGACAGTGGAGCACATTCTTGTCAAATGTGTAGATTTCCACCTGTGAGAATTATTGCTTGAAGAAACTATGAGGATCTGTCACTGGATATTATCTTGGACATTTTAAGTGAATGCCATTTATACAACAAATTTTAATTCTGTTTTAAGGATTTTACATGTTACCTTTTCAGTTATTTTTTATACATTTACAATGATGATTTGTTTTCCGTTTAAAAGCAGAATTCCACTTTTTTTGGCCTGAATCAGATTTTGCTCAATATGGTCCGTTTTTTTTCTTTTATCATCACCAGTCCAGTTTTTAAATAATGGTCTGTCCAGTCCCATTCCACAATAATTTAGCCGTATAAAGACGATCATTATAATAGTATTTGTTCCGTATGATATTTAACAGACGATCGTTGTAAAGAGTATTCTGATTGCTCAAAAGTTGATACTTGTCCAATGAATCTTCGTGTAATGGAAACTTATGGAAATAAGCATGCTTGCCAAACCTGATGTCTAAAATTATAATTAAATTAGACAAAAAAAGTTTGGATAAAGGTTTGAAAAATGTGCGGAAATGTGAATGGCTTGAATGCAAAGTCGATGAGAACATAGTTCGTTAATTTGTAAGAAAACTTAATCCCAGAGGACTAGCGTTTTGCGATCTTTGCCAGAAAGATTTGAACTACTATTGCTAACTCTACAGTAGCGTCTATATTTTTATATAGTTCATGCATATAATTAAAAACTTTTACCATGAAAGAAAAAAAACAAAAAACATTTGTTAGAAGAGGAAAGTGTGAGATACATGTAACATGTGCTGCAAAATTTAACAAATTATTGTGACTGAATTATTGTGTGAACACTGACATGCACATGTAATAATTTAAGCACTAATATTCAGAACAAGTTGATATGACAAGGAACATGGTGAAATTCTTCAAGTATTGTGTACAGTTGGGTAAGTTTGTTATTTTTCAAATGATTTTTGTTGTTGTTGGAATGAAGGAACAACTTTGCAAAATGTTTTGATAATAAGGGTCACCAGGAGCAGTTTTGTATGCTCTCAGAGTATAAACTGTATTTTTTGCCTGGGGCCACTGCCCCTTTAGACTCCACTGGGGGAGGACCCCCAGACCCCTATTCTAAAGAACCAAAATCATGTCTGCATTTAACAGAATTTTAACATCTTTTAGTTTTATATTTTATCTTCTTGTAAATAATTATACATTTATTTAGATGGCTTTATCTTCATAAATTTTTGTGCAGTCCATTTTTACATAGTCGTGAGGTGCCGTAAAATACTACTACATACATACATATTCGTGTTAAAGTTTTTGAAAGTCATATATCTTGTACATCAGTAGTTGTAGTCAACTGAGACAGTTCGGTATAATAATACTGTATGCCTTAAGCTTTTACACGTGCAATGTTTTCACTGATACGAATTATTGCTTATAATTGACTTGAATAGACATCTCCATGGCTTGTCAACACTAGCTTTCAGTTTTGTCTCGCCTGCAAAGCATAGGTAAGACTTAATACTGTTTCCATTAAATACATTACCTGATCACATTAACATTAGGGATTACTCTCTACCATCTCCGAATCCAGCCCTCCCTGAAAGACGTCTTTATGTGTGTGTGTATGTATGTATATATATATATCAGTTGTGTAGACAAATGAAAGCAACTTTTACATGTTAACTGCCCTTTCTGCCCACTAGGTGGCAACCGGTATAACCAGATGTAACTGGTTCTCAACTCTAGCTTGATGCTGTAAACTTGAACCTCCAGGAATCCAGTTTATTACGTATTTAAATTCAACCATTCACTTTTTCATTTCAGTGGTATTGTAAGTCAAGATGTTTTATATCGTGCATGCAACAAAATTTTTTTTGAATTAATATTTTTGCACATATTGTACCCTTCATTAATGTCACGTGATTTTGATCGGTAACATACACTGGTGAAATTTTTCGGCCGCTGTACTTTCCAGTTATTACACTTCTCAGTCGTTTTGATAACACGGTTTACATTTATTTCAACAATTTATATATATTTTGTTGTATGCACTTGTTTCTCTTCTTCATTACCAATATGACGACCAAGTGCCAGAAGAGTAAACGATTTAAGAACATGTAGGATGGATACGAGATGTGTCTACGTGTACAATTGGTCATTGGCACACATGTAATGTGTGTGCACTTTGGTTGGAAATACTTGGTCAGACGTTTTGAAGAAGCAGCTCAAGGGCCACAAAACAAGCTAGCTCCAATACATCGTTGATTAGTCTCATGGTGGATGTCAAGATGCTCCCCCACCCCACCCCATGAAGATGCAGAAACGGTGCAAAAACATCTGTTAATAAGTTAGAATCCTTAATTAGTCTCATTGGTTATGTCAATATGCCCTCTCCACCCCTGATGAAGACACAAAAACGGTGCCAGATCATGCTGTATCCGTGAATGCAGTAGAAACCACAGGCGATTCAAATTAAGGTGATATGTTGACGAGTAGAAATGCTGATTATAGATAGCAATCCCACTGGGGATAAGCCTTAACCCTTCCAATGAGGCATGAGGGCTAACAAACAAAAAGAACCATGGCATGAGGGCTAACAAACAAAAAGAACCACGCCCATGAGGCTCGAGAGGTTGCAATCAGATATGACCCCGCCTATGAGGCAAGAGGGTTTACAATTGAACTTGTTCCCTGCACGTGAGCATGTACGAGTATCATTTACCCTGTCCATGCATGAAAATTTAAGAAACAAGCAGGACGCGAAGGTTTGAAATTTGATTGATATGGCCAGCCAGCCGAACTGACCAAACCGTAAGGCGTGATGTGAAGGTTTGCATTTTGACTTGTACGGCCGGCCAGACCACAGGATATATATTGTCTTTCGTCCGCCTTTCAGATTGTCAACTGACTGGTCCAGCCGTACGAACGAGCAATGTATGATGACAGTTGTCGGAAGTTTGTTATCTCGGACTGGTGAGCCAGCAGGCCTTCCGCGTCTTCCGACAGCAGTGGTGTTTGTCGCTGAACAGACTGCACAGCTAGCCGACCGGACTGACCATTCCTATGAAAATTCATAGTGAACCGGCATTACTTGTGCACCATCTGACCGAGACAAACCGGCCACACTGGACCGGCATTTTATAATGTGATCACTGATGATGGCATATCGAATGGGCAAAATGCATGCTGATGATACTTATCATCATTACCATGTGGAAGACTGTATCCTGGACTCCGGGTGTACAAGAGGAGGACAATCCCCACGTGATGAAGGGGATACAACTGACATGCCGCAACATGCCAATCCGACAAAGGAGCGGACGGAATTTAGTTCAAAGCAGCAGTAGAAGAAATCTGTCTGATTTTGTCTCTGTCTTAATGCCCTCTTCTGCCTTCAATCAATGCTACCTACAAGGTCAAGACCTTTGTGGATGTAGACGATGATGACGACAGTTTGTGATTCAGAGCATTGCCACGGTTGGTAAAGATTGCAAAAATTATCGGGCGTCTCTTGGAGCATTTACGATCACTGTAACATAAGAGCTTTCTTTATGGCAAGTCAGTTGGCCGCAACTTTCTCGCCCCACTGATAAATGTCACATACTGAGATATTTTATCCAGACGTACATTGTCTAGATGTTGATTAAGTTCACAGACAAGTCTTTAACGCCACGTAAAAGTTAGTCTGGAATGTTGTGTCAACTTCCTATCTACTTGACTTAGCGCATCCGACGATTTTTACATCTAGCTGAAAACTCCGCAAAACGATCATAGCTGGGTTTCGATGTGCTCCCTCCCTTTCAGTTCTCTGCTACTGTTAGGGCGTCGTTTTGAGGAGGTCAGAAAGCAAGAAATGGAAGAGTTGCATCTTCAGCATTTTGCGTAAGCTCTTATCTCTGAACATCTCTATCGAGGAACGTAGAAGAGAAGATACGATTGTCTGCAGAGAAGTCGTTGGGGAGATTCTCAACAATGGCAGTTTTTTCTCTTGGCCAAGTGAATTATAGGCGGTCATATGCCCCTATTTTTGCAGGCAGACAGGGAGGGGAGATGGAAACAGAGTTTCTCCTCCCTATGCCTTCAGCCAGTCGTCATTGACACACCGTCACCTCTGCTCTCTGGCGACCCACCTGGGCACCAGACTACTACTTTTTTGTCAGATTTGGACTAATCATTCTCGGAAAACGATTGGGTGATCCAAGCTATGTCAGAGGGTCTCCGGATTTTGTTATCCAACCACCCTCCACTTTCGTCATCCTACCTTCACGACGGAACTCCAAAGCAATGTCATGAAGGTCGATGTTTTACAGAAGAAAATTTAGTTTTCGCTTGTAAAGTGGGCAGTGGAGATAGTATGAAAACCGCATACACTGGTCTTCTACTCCAGAACATTTCTGGCTACGAAATCCAACGGCAAATTGAGACCTGCGATAGATCTAAGCAGGTTCACCCAATTTTTTCTGCCCTGTTTCAAGATGGAGATGGCAAGTACGTTCGTCTTTCAGTGCAACGCGACGAGTACGTGATCAATCCTGACATGTCCGACATGTACTACCACATACTGATTTATGCAGCATCATGCAAAGTTCTTAGCTTCGCATATTGGGGGTTAGTTTACCATTTCAACGCCCTTCGATTCAGCCCCATCTAAGGCCTTAGGCCTTCACTAAGAGTTCAATATGTCATATGCAGAGACGTTCCTGGACGATACACTACAAAAGCATTCGGTAAATTTGGTTTTGGTTCATGACATGAACAACCTTACTTCCCTCATTATGTGGTGGATAATCAGTGTAGAGAAGTCGGACCTTATCCTTTTTCAGCATTTTGTCCATCTAGGTATGAAACCCTAACACATATCAACTTGGCCTCCTCCACCCAAATGCATCGAAAGTATCGTTCATGAGTCAGAGAAGGCATCAAGCAAGACATTGATGTTGGACCTTCAATAAGACGTTAGACTGCATCATATCCCAGTTCTATAGTCCTCCGCGGGGATGGCGGCGTTGCTGGACAATATATTACACAAACGTTCGATAAGTGTGGTTTTGGTTCATGACATGAACGACCTTACTTCTCTCATTCGCGGTTCAGGCTGGATAATCAATGTAGAGAAGCTGGACCTTCTCTCCTCAACAATTTGTCCATCTAGATATGGAACTCTGAACACATATTCAATTGGCGTCTTTGTCCCAAATGCATTGGAAGTATAACTCGTGTGTCGGAGAAAGCTTCAAACAGAGTAAGTTTCTTACAGTTTCTTCAAACGGAGTAAGTTTCTTACAGTTCCTTGGCCTACTCAATGCTGGTGAACCTGTTACAACGCCAGTTTGTCTGGTTGAGGAGGACACTTACTGCTGGACATGGCGATGGTCAGTGGCAAGTGGATGCTTCAAGAGAAGGCTCTTCATATCAACCTTTATTCCATCCATGTCCAGAGAAATTCATCCTTCATGCCTGGCTCCTTTCTGGAATGTCCTGATGGAAACGGTGTTTGGAGCTTCAATCGTGGAGAGGATTGCAACAGCTGAAGATCCTCCACTGTAAAGATATACGATGGGAAATCGTGTGTTGTCAATGACTGGCATCATATCAATGACGTCACACCACTCTCGGCACCCATTCCCCAATAGCTAATTTCTTTCTCTTTCTCTTTGAAGACACGCAGTTAGCCCCTATCACAATCAAGGGATACCGTTCCATGATCTCAAACATGTTCAGGCTTGATGGAAGATAGATGTTGGCCGCAACAAGGAAATTTCCTACTTGTGGTCCAATTTCGACATATCCGGACCACGCTTACTCACATTATTACCCAAAAAAACTCTCCTGTGTTTTGACATGGTGAAACTCGTCTAAGGTTGAACCATCGCCTTCCACCTCACTGAAGTAGCTATCATACCAGACTTGCAACTTCTGATAATGCTAGCTTCAAGATGCAGAGTGAGTGAGCTACATACAATATCTGTAGATTCGAACTACACGCAGTTCCGTCTGGACGGTTCAGTCGTTCTAATGATGCAACCTGGTTTCCTTTGTAAGAACAGATTGCCGTCGCTAGTCAACCAAAAAATAAATATTCGCTCCCTCTTCTCCATCGATCTGTTGAGAGAAGCAAAGCTGCAGGACCCCGTACGTGCCCTCAGGTGCTACTTGAGATGCATAGACAATATCTGCAGCAGCCGTGAAAGACTTCATACTGCTGAAGGCAGGAAAGTAAGACATTACCCCACAAGAGCTGGCCGCTTGGCTAAAGGGAGTTATTAAATCAGTGTACTCTGAACTCTCACAGGATCGGGTGCGACTAATGAAGATTTCAGCTCGCGAAATACGAGCCACTTCCATGAGCCTGCCTGGAACGTAATGCCGCAATTTGGGACATAGAGGAGTTGGCTGTCTGGCACGCCCAGTCTACCTTCTCTGGCTTCTATTTGCGTGACATTGCCTCTCTTAGAAGAGAACAGAATCTCGTTGGGCTAGTGGTAGCTGCACAGACAGTGACCACTCCCCATTCATGAAAGCACAACCTAAGACCCAGGCATGAATTTGCCACTTTCGTTGGATTAGCTAGGAAACTTTTGATGGTGAGACGATAATCAAGTCCGGAATCCCATAGAAATCTCCCTCTACGTGTATAAACAAATTGACTCCTTGTGCTAAACTAACGTTAGGAGAAGTCCATCCGACTGTGTGACACAGGTAGAGGTTGGATGCTCAGCAATTCCTCCTTCTCTTGCCTATTCTCCTAATGTAAATGTGATCAGGTAATGTATTTGATGGAGAAAGCAAATTTTTAAAAAGTAAGTTATGTTTCTCCGATAGTACTTACCTGATCACATTACTATAATTTCTTCCCACCCTTCCCCGAAATGCGATAATCCTCTTGTAGGTTTCACTCAAGTGAAAACTGGTTACATCCACGTATACAGGTAGCCACCTAGCGGATAGAAAGGGGAGTTAATTTGTAAGAGTTGCTTCCATTTGCCGATATTATGTATTAATAGTAAGACGTTTTTCATCTTTCAGGAAGGGCTGGATTCGGAGGTAGCAGAGATCCCTAATGTTAATGTGATCATGTAAGTTTTATCGGAGAAACATAATTTACAAAAGAATTTGCTTTTCCGATTTGTTGGCAGTGGTGTAGGCATACTTGTCAATGTTAAGTTTTTAATAGCATTAATACATTACCTGCTCTTGCATTGTTGTATCTTTTTCTGGTGCTAGTCCCCAGACCAAGGATATTACCTTAGTCCACTTCCGATGAACATCATTCTTTTCCGTTGACTTATACATATCTTTTGGATGCTCAACACTTCATAATTTAAGTCGCTTTTTGGCAATTCCACTGTCAATCGTATCCTTTCGTGTGTGTGTTGTGTTTGTAATTTTCTCCCAGTCCTTCCTTTATTTTATTGTATCTGTGTCCCTTTTCATTGATTTTGAGAAATTTGAGCACACAGAAAGCAAAGCAGTGTTTCTTGTTTTAATAACCAGTGTTAGGGTAAGTAATTACTACCCAATTTTTGTTCCGATTATTTTATTTCTTATATTCCTTTCAGGTGTGGGTAAATAATAACACAACATGGATTCCTCTGCACTTCCCGGCATATGGAAGTTTCCAGCACCCAATAGCGACCACTGCCTTCCCAGCAGAAGGGAAGTGTGGTCGTCGTCTCGCTCAAGTACACTTGGATTTAAATCGAGATGTCGTTTGTCTAAGTCGAGTCCAGAACATAGACGCTCTAATAAGGTCTACACGATCGGACCAGTCATTGCTCAGTGACCCATTACCAGGCACTTGGCACTGGGTAATGTGTCGGGTGACAATCATTGAAGGTCTGGTGCCGGTCACCAGGGAAATTTTTAAGTGACAGTCACAGAAGGTTTGTCATTGGTCACCAGGCACCAAGCACTGAACAATCGGCAACAGTCACCAGGTATTTGTCCCAAGTGACATTCAGTGAAAGTCCGTCACTGGGTATCGGGCAGCGAGCACTGGGTAACTGGCTCTGATCACCAGGCATGGTGTGGTGCTGATCTTCTGTTTTCTGTGTTGTGTTACTTACCACCGAGGACCGATCGCCAAACACCGAGTGCTAGACACTGAGCAACAAGTGACGGATGCCGGGCATCGGGCTCAAGTCTTTGGATTGGCTACCAGGTTTTGACCACCAGTCTAGGAGAAGTAATCGGTTCGATAAGCACCCCCTCTCTATGTTCACATTCAGTCTCTATGGGGAACAGGCCTTCCTTCTCGATGTTCCCATTCAAGCCCTACAGAACTTGTGAACTTTCCGCACCCGGAGGTGAGTAGGCCATGTCTCCTTTTATGGCCATGATACCATGGACTACTTTGCCGTGGCTCCACGGATCAGCAGAACGGGTACACCCTAGATCTTCCCCGCCTCCTCCGGCCTCTTTTTCGAGGGAAGGGGAGGAGGACCATCACTCGCCACCTCCTGTGCCTAGAGGGAATTGCCAATCCTCTTCCCCAGGGATCAACATCAATGTCTCCCCCTGTGAGTTCAGACAGGATGACAAATCCCTTGTCAGAAAGTCCCCTTTCTCCCAGGAGACAGATGAGACGGACTAATTTTGCCTCTATCTAGAGCAATGATGGGATGACGAACCTCCATAGGGATGCTGTTTTCGACACCTATTGTTGAAAAGACGTTGGCTCCTTAACAAGCTGATAATTGTTAATCTGATTATTACTGAACCATCAACAATAAAGCCATTAGGTCTTCTTTGCGTTTGTCTTCAATACATCCTGTGAACAATTGTTGCTCAGTCCTGGGTAAACAATAGCCATCAAATGTTTGCTCAGTCATTTGGCTTACTCAACCAAGCACCAAACAATGCGGAGGTCTTCAAAGTTTCTCACCCGAATTTATAAATCAATTAATTTACCCACCTATTGAAGGGAAACAATATACCATCAATGCCTGCTCAATCAACCGTCATACACACCTGTTGACAGAAGCTCCAAATCACTCATATACACAACTCATTGTAATGGCAAAGTTACATGCATATCAGGAGATTGTACTTGACGTGGACCATTGACTTGAACAGAACCATTTAAATTGTAGAGTGGAGGGATTTTCTATTAGAATCGAACATATAACACCCTGTTTGAGTTGTAAATAAAATTTCAATTAATATTGGGTTTATTTTATATTTGTTCCTCTGTCTTTTAGAGACTGTCTCAACTGTTTTTATGGAGATCACTCTTTACCCATGAAATTCAATGGTTTACTCCCATACTGGATCCAGGCAATTATACAAAACTGTTCCAGTGTTAATCAAAAGTACATTATGAGGTCAATACCTCTGACCTAGATGCAAGATACAAGAAATTGTATTTAACGTCGGTGGTCAGGGTAAAACACATAAAACACTAGCTCTGTATAAGCTATTTGACCTAAATTATATGCATTTTCAGTTAAAGTATTTTTCAAGCCTAAATGCAATGTTTTTTTTTTGTTGTTTTTTTTAGAAACTGCTAATGTCTCGTACAAGCATTTTATTGTCGGTAAAAAAAAATCTGACTCTTTGGACATGTCCAGCAAATATGAATGTTTCGGAAATAGTGTTTCCTAAGTTAGTGTGAGTGTATTAGCAAGAAATTAAATATTCGGATTCAAATTGAATCTAGCAAAACAATTCTATAAATCTTTGTGCATATTTTCCATGGAATTATTATTATGGATACCATGAGATCAGCTGGTGAGTACACTTAAGTTGCCAGTTTTCTTGTACACATATATGTATGTATCAATGAACAGTGCTCTGTAAGAAGAAATTTTTTTTTAATATGTAATAACTTTTAAGTATTTCTTATTTAAAATGCATCAAGTTGGTAACTGCATCAATGAAGTCCTTTGTTTTGCGCCCTCCCCCCCCCCCCCATTTTATACCTAAGAGGATACATATTCAATATTTTATTCAGTTAACTGACTTGGTTGGATATAGCACGGTTTGGTACATAGCACGATAACACTTTGTGGACCTCGACCATCGTGTTATAGCGGGGTTTCACTGTATAAGGTTTTGCTGGAAAACAGCAAAAAGCTTTTGCAGACCGCCCCTCTTAATACGGAGACGTTATAATCCCTACGTTGGCATCGCAAGATTGGGGGATCAGTAACACTGGTCTCTGACCACGGTACCGGGCCTGGCTTAGCCGGTGAAGAAACATTCCCATTCCGAAAGGTCTACTGCCTCCCATGCTAAACATTTCAAACGGGGAAATGATCGGATCTTCTCAGTTTCAAAGAAAGGGGGAAAGTTTCAACTCGTTATCGATCTTTCCACCTTGAGCAAATTCCTTCTGGAAGAGCATTTCAAGATGGAAACAACCGCCTCAGTCAGGAATGGCCACAGGCCGAACAACTGGGCGATCTCCATAAATATCAAGGATGCTTATCTTCACATCTTCATCTTCCTGGCTCATTTATGTGGAGAATATTATCTTGAATTCTGTCTTTGGTGTGTGGTTATCAGCATCACTTTACTTGTGTCTAAAGTAATAACCATTTCATTATGTTTACATCATTTTGAGAGTTCAACAAGAACATTATATAAGTTTTTTTCAGCAGTATTTTTTCAATGAGCTAATATCATATAAGGCGGTGTCATCAGCGTAAAGATCAGTCTAACATAGGAAATAGTAGTTGGCCAGAAACAGATCCTTGAAGTACTCTACAAGTCACGTTTTTTGTCTGATGTGACATTATGTCAACTTTTTGTTTCCTTCCTTTCAAATATGACTTAAACCAATTTAAATAGTTGTTGTTGAGCTTGTAAAGTTTAAATTTTTCCAGTAAAATATCATGATCAACTAAATAAAAAGCTTTTCTAAAATCAACCAAGACAACTCCCCCTAAATCTCCATTATCTAAAGCTTTGAGCCATTTTTTAATCATACTTACAAGAGCAGTTTGAACTCACATAAATGATTTGGGCAAAGCCTAATTATCTTTCATGAGAATGTTTTTCGAGAATTTTTGATAAGACTGGAAGGATTGAGATGGGTCTAAAATTGTTTATTTCATCACGAGGACCAGATTTATGAAGAGGTATCACTTTAGCCTCTTTCCATTGGTTAGGAAATTTATTTGTTTTTATCCTAAGATAACATATCTTTGTTATGCCTTCTGAAATGAAAGGTGCTGCTGTCCAATCTTGGTCGAATGAAGTCAGCATCTGTGGATTTTGTTACTGCTAAATTTTGCATATTGAGTTATGAAAGATATTTCATAGAAAGTATTTTCAGGGATTTTTTTTTTTACAAAGGTGTGAAAGTTGTTAATGATTAACGCACATCATGTACACAAAGAAATTTCAAGCACATGTTAATATATTGTCGCCATATTGGTTTTCGTTTATCTCGATCATCGGTTATCTCTACGCTTTTTGGCAAACCCCTAGGCCGGCGACATAACCGGGTTCAACTGTATATGCATCTTCATAGATGACCATTATACTAAGTTTCACAGTGATCCACAAAAAACAGTGGGACTAATCGTATTTACAAGATTGTATCATCCAACAATAAGTCAAAAAGAGAAATACTCTTAATAAAAATTGCAGATAATGACTACAATATGTACCAAGCTTCACTGCAATCTATCAAAAACTCAGACAAGATGCATAACACAAGATTCTGTGATGACAGGCAGTAAGTACAACTAAAATTGTGGGAGGACAGTAATTTGTCAATATACACATCTTGAAATGATGACCATGATAACATGCACAAATTAGTTTCATTGTGAATCCATTGAAAACTGAGACTAGTTGCATTGAACTGTCATACTCTACATTATGCTCCAAGTAACAAAGGGCAATAACTCTTGACAAGCCACAGGAGCACAGTGATTTGTCAATATGCGCATCTTTGGGTGATGACCATAACATTTCCCCCATTTCATGGCGACCCATTGAAATCTGAGACTAGTTGTATTCACAAGAACTTTCATACACTATGTCCATCTCCTAGATAAAAAGAGTAATAACTCTAACAATATATGCGCATCGTCAGATGATAAAGGATTCTGAAACATACCAATACCACAAATAATTTTCCTCAAATTAAACTAAAGACCAAACTTGCACGAGTCTCTAATTTCACACCTGTATCGCTTTTCATGCTTCACACTTGTATGATTATCAGTATTCAATTCTAAGCCGTAGATTGGTTTTTGTGCCATGTACTATAAAACAGGACCCAAACACCTAATACACAGAATTATTCCTATCTCAAATTCCTAAACACTTGTATGCAAGAACATCCTTAGTATGGTTCATCATGATGCCTGCACCCAGTAATTGGCTAATTATTTGGTTTGAAAAATATCTTCCCAACACCCATTCCCTATAATCAAACAAGTAACCAATAAAATCTAACAAAACAATAAATGGAGACATAAATACAAATGGCATATACCCTAGGTTTGCTAAGGACCAACCATTTAATTCTCTGGTATTGGAGGGGGGGAATGTCCAGCTCCCAAATAGCATGAACAAAAAATTCTTTCTTGTTCTGATTTGTGGAAAAAGGAACTAATTATATCCATACTATTCATATTCATACTAATTGTTGAAAAAAATTTATCTTGAGGTAAAAGTAACAAAAATATCCTGGTTCGAAAGAAAATTCCCCCCCCCCCAATTAAATGGTCAGTCCCTTACAGCATATATTAGAGGCACATCTCAATGTGCTGTTACTTTTATGATATCCCAAAAAATCAAATGATGGATTTATCAAAAGTTTGTATCAATAAAAATGTGTGACAATATATGTATTTTAAGACCAATTTTGTTCACCCAACCAGAACATCATCAGAAGATATCTTCAGCGCATGTGAAGTCTTTTGCCCATACTTATTACTCAGAAAATAGTAAGGTCTGAGAATGTCTTGGTGTGAAGATAGATCATAACAACACTCCCTCACTATAAGACCCTTCATTATAACACAGTTCCTGTTATAAGGTGGGTATGGTCATGGATCCCTTTTCATTAGGTGGTTAGTAAAATGATATGTGTCATGTACTTCATTATAAGGTAATCTCACTATAGGGCAATATACTTTATGGCTCCCATGGACTGTTATAATGTATTTGTAATTATGGTTTTCATGGTGGTTCTGAATTTCATAAAAATTAAAAATGACATGTCTTTCTTATCAACACATTTTTAATATAAACAGATACAGATGTGTGTTGTGAACCATAAATAAATAATTATTGATTTTAATTTGCAAACAGGTGAACATCATCAGAAAAACTTGTCAGCATTAAGATATGTAGTACATGTATTATTTTACAGCATAACAACAAACTGGAATGATGAGGGCAGCTTATGGCTAAGTACCTAAATCCTAATAATTTATGTTCATTGAAAATCTATTTTAATCTGCATAAAATGTTTTTCTTGGACAATATAGCCCTACCACCATGTCATAGATATTTGATTCTAATAAGACAGACACAGATGTTATTTTATTAACATCATTTATTCAAAGCAAAGAAACATTTTACATGATATCACAGACTAACATTTAGCTGCAAGAATTATTATAGTACATATTCACGAAAGATCTACCAAAAATATGAATCACTTTTTTCAAAATGAATTATTTTATAAAAACACACAAATGTTCTAAGGAACAAATTAATGTTTTATACTGAAATTGCTGTATTGTCGGTATTTTTCATACACTTATTACTGATTTCTTAAAATGAGATATTATATGTAATTAATATTAACATATTCATATTTCAATTAGATATGGCAATTTAACAAAGTAGGTTAAAGTATTATTTAAATTTTTAGCAGATCCTTGTGTATGGAGAAGTGCAATTTTTTTTATAAGAAAGGTTTTTTGCACAAATAAATAGAGTATAAAAAATAGTTCTGGTGGTTTTGTTATGCATACAAAATGTAGAGGGTATACAAAAAGTACAAACAATATGGTATCCTATATTTTTTCCAATTCTGACTGTTTCTTTATTAAAACTGAATGATCAATTAAGTAAATAAACAGTCCCACAAATGGATTGATGCTCTTCTGGTCCAAAATAATTTGCAAGAATCCACAAGAAAAGTCCATTTTTTTTCTTTTTTTTTTAACTGTTGAGTATCGAAATCATCTAAGATATTCTTAAGAAACTCCAGCATACCAAATTTGGTAGCTAAGTTATATTCTTCTATGTTTGAATTAACATGCTCACAAGATAAGTACAGTACACAACTCTTTATCATGGCCTTTGACCTTGAACCGGTTACTTAACTGGCATCATTCAAGGTAACCTCCTGTGGAGATGTAGAATAGGCCTGATGCACTATCCTGCATATTGTACAAGAGGCAGAAGGCATGATTCATGGTGATTTAGTGGTTAGCATGCCCGACTCATGCCCGAGAGGGTACAGGTTTCGAATCCTACCATCAGATCAGCCGGGGTCAGCTACCATGGTGTCCTTGGGCAAGGCACTTTACTCTAATTGCCTCAGCACTAAATAACCTACTTGTGTTGCTGTGTCTTGAAACACCAAACCAAACCAATCGTTCAAGGTACTCTTTAGATATATCCACAAACTGGGTTTGATAAAATCCATTGATACTTATGTGTGCAATCATTCTCACAAGCCATCACAGATAAAAATCCAGAGTGAAGACTGTGGACCCTGAAATCGATGTCATGGACCCGACTATCTACTTGTTTATTGAAAAACTACTAAATACCAATTTCATTTGTATACATAAAAGTTGCTGAAGTTCAGTGAAGTACACAATTCAAGCAGTGACCTTTGACTTGACCCCAAGGTAAAGTAAGTCTGGTTTTCGAACTATTTCACAATAGTGCAGAAATGGTGGTGGTCAGATCTGCACCATTTTCATTCAGAACCAATTACATATTGCAAGAGGTTTTTAAGTGAAAACCCCATGTTGAGATGGCAAGTATGGATGCCATGTTGGAGGTCAGAACAGCAGCATTTTCATTCAGGACCAAGCTATATGTTGGTGTTTTGTTTTAGTGAAAACCCTGTGTATGAGAAATAGTGATGATGAGTTTAAAGAATGCTGCCATGGTCATGTTGGAGATCAAATCGCCACTGTTTTCATTTAGGACCATCTACATGTCGTAAGAAGTATTTTAGTGATAACTGCATATCAATATGACCATCTGTTCAAATGGTGTAGCAATAACAAGATTTTCAAGCTGGCCACCATAGTGGACATGCTGGACTTTAGACTGGCACCATTTTTATTTTGGGCCATCTACACAACATAAGAAGTCTTTTACTTAAAACTCCATGTTGATATGACCATCTGTTTGGGAGTAGCAATAACATGATTTTCAAGATGGCAGCCATGATGGGCATGAGATCTAACCATTTTCATTAAGGACCATCTACATTTCATAAGTCTTTTAGTGAAAACCCCATGTTGATTTTGACAATCTGTTCAGGAGTAATACCAATGATAAGATTTCCAAGAAGGCCACTGTGGTGACCATACTGAATGTCCCAGGAATCACCATTTTCATTTAGAACTAACTTGACCTCAATGCAAAGCTGTGTGTTAAGTTTCATGACTTTCTCCTAAGTTGTTTAGAAGGAGTAGTGATAACAAATTTGTGCAAACGTATGGTCACCAGACAGACACTGGACAATAGGCCATTGCATAGGCTCTCCTGGTCTTTGACCAGTAAAGCTAACAATATTTTACATGATGATATGTTATTTATATCACAAGAGATTTTAAAGAGTTTTGTAAATAATTTGTTTCATGTTAATGGCAAACCCCCCCAAAATAACTCATTAGTATTTATCCATGTCCAATGGACATTCAGCTGTGAACAGTTTAGATCCAGATCGACCATTACATAATGTGCCATAAGATCTGGATCAACAGATCTGCCATTATATGGTCTGCCATAAGGTCAGGATCCACAGATCAACCATTCCATAATCTGCCATCAGATTGGAATCCACAGATCAAACATATAATCTGCCAGCAGATCAGGATTCACAGATCAGGTGTTATATAATATGCCAGCAGCTCAGGATCAACAGATCTGCCATTATATATTATGCCTGCAGATCAGGATCCACAGATTAGGTATTACATAATCTGCCTGCAGATCAGGATCCAAAGATCAAGCATTATAAAATCTTCCAGCAGATCATCTTCCACAAAGTCTGCTTGAAGTCATAAATAGAATGAAAGGCATAACTGGTGCATTATGTGATGGAAGATCTGAATACACTGTTGGCAGTTAGGTGTACGTAATGCATAGGTAAATATGGTATTTTGTCACTAAATTTTAAAATTTTTAAGGCATGAAAATTTACACATTGTTTAGTAGAAACATGCCAGGAAGAAAAAAAAAACTTTGATCAAACATTTTCATTGTTGGTGAGCAGAAGATAATGCAAATGTCTATTGGTTAAACAATTTAGGCCTTGGAGGATACCATCACCCTTATGTGACAGTTTCTCAGCCACTTGAGTTTTCATTTTTATTTTTTATATTACCAACTGTGGTATCAATTATGTTTATTTTGTCAGCAAATGACTAAGTAAATGCATAGAATTCTTTCCTCTGTTCAAAGTAATTTGTATACAGTAATATGTGTACTCTAGGTTAAATATAGGAATTAAATAAATTCTTTATCATTTAAATCATATCAGCATTTAGCATTTTCTAAAGATTGTTTGTTTTCATTAAAAACCTAAAGGTCTGACACTCAAAATGGCATGCATGCTAAAATAATTGCCAGGGATTTACAATCTAAAAAGAAATGTACTGCTGATTTCTGCATGTTAAATATAAGGAGTTTATATATATATATATATGCATGCAGCATTCCCTCACTATAGGGACCTTTGTTATAACATGGTTCCTTATAACAGGTGGGTATGTTATAGTAGTATAATTATATATATAATGTACTTCATTATGAGGTGGTTTAACTATCTTATGTGGTGGTTTCACTATACAGCAATATATTCCATGACTCACATGAACAGCATTATAATGAGGGAGTGCTGTATTGGACAAAATGTTCATTTCTGCAGTTGTGTGCAAAAAGTAACCAAAAAGAAATGAACAACCCAATCTTGTCAAATTTATCCTATTTTAATAAATATATTAGAAAAATCTGCTGCTTGAAATAACATAAATAAAAAATTTCTATGCGTTGTATCAAAATATCAGTGTGATAGATGTAGGCTTCCTGAAAGGACCATCTTGTATTTTGAAAATTTACAGTCAAACCACATTCATCCATAAACTTTCTTCTCCACTTCTTGCTTTTGGATTAACAAGAAATCCAGATTAATACATCAGTTTAAACATATGTGGAAGAGATTGGTTCCATACAAGTCTAACTGTTTGGATTTTGGAAACAGATTAACACAGTTACATAGTATTAATAGAATTTATGTTGGTGTCAGCACAGAGACAAGAAAATCCCAGTTGAGGGGTTATATTATTTGTCTTTTGTGATACTCTGCCAAGCAAAAGACAAATAATGCAAATCAGAGACTGGGATTTTCATGCTTCGTTGCCAACCCCAACACTGATTTTTTTCTCACCCATATGTTTTTCCATTTTATTTTATGAATGATTCATATAAATTAATATTCATTTCTATCATGAGTGCTCTTAATTATTGACATGCATTTTTAATATCATTTTTCATGAAACTGACATCATCAGGTTGTCAATTACATATATAGCTGATTGTTGAGCCTGTTAGTATGTGCTACGCAGGATGAGACCAAGACAAGTGACCCATATGACCCAAGATAAGAAAATCAAGGCTCACATTTTCATAAAATTCTTCTGTCACATGCATGAGAAAAATGAAAATATCAGGATAGAAGCATGATCTCATGGAATGATTCATACAGGAATGGGAAACTGAGAAAGGAGTACTGACAGAGCATCCTTAGTTTTTTTGTGTCAACTGGCCATAAATGGGACCAAAAATTCTGGAAGGGTGTAGCTGTTTGTAAAGGAACAATTTTCATGTACACTTCCTTAGTAATAATGAATTTTATAACTAAAAAAAACCCAATCAAATAATATATTTGAGTTTGACACAATCTGACCTCTGTGAATTCAATAATATGTAAATGACTGAGGAACAGTATATTTTTGCTTAAATCAGACATGGCATTTTGAACACTGCTAAAATAGAAACATTTACCCCACCTCTGACTATCTTCTTGCATCTTCATTTGTCAAAGTGAGTCACATGAAAACCTGGTAAAAGACCATACTGGGTCAGTTGGAAAAATACCAGGTCAGTATGACGTGACATGATGAATGTCATTTTGTCATGAAGTCACTCAATATTTCTTTGCCATGCTTCCACATAATATGAAAGGAAATAAAGTTCAGAGAGATCATTAAGGTCATCAGTGGGGTAAATTCACTACATGTTTGTTATTGACCCAGCATAGAATGATACCCAGTTATCACTAGATTTTTACCTTGGTTTGGCACAAGTGCCTCACCCCATAAATTTCCTACTGACTCTGTATCATTCCATATCAGGTCAATAAAACCATGTAACTAATTATAGAGTGAAATCCATCTAAACCAGCCCCTATCAGTGAAGAATACAGAGGGGAGAGGATTCGGAGGGCATGGTGGTCATGTAACTCCCCCCCCCCCTTCAATGAAAATAGTATACTTTTCAGTAAAAACAGAGATAGTTGGACAAATTTAGCAAAATGAACCACCCCTTATCAAAATCAAACCCTGTAGAAAAATTCCTACATAAACCCCTTCCATGAATATTCCAGATTCATCCCAACTTCAGCCTAAAAAATAAGTCTATTTTAGCCTCTTGATGATTAATGGGTCACATTATTCAAACTTACTGCCTGATCTGGCCAAAATTGTTGTTTCCTTTCATGGCCAGATCATAGAGGTTGCACTGTGTATATACAGAAAGAGTTTACATTAAAATTTTAGTTACAGGAGAAATTATGTCAAGGAAATATCCAGTAGGCTTAACCTAAGATGCTTAATTATGCCCTTTTCCTTAAACAGAGACATGATAGTTTCTTCTCCATATAAAAGATGAATTTTTAAAATGAAATCTTGTTCTCCAGAGATTTGTTTTTGATTCATTCAGCCACTCTCTGTGGTCTCGGTGTGTGTGTCTGTATCAGCAGCTGAGGTAAAAGTATTTTCTTTTCTCTCATCCTCCTCCTCTTGTTGCTGATTTCCTTCGGGAGCCTCGCCCTCTTCCTCAACTTCTGCCTGGGCTTCTGCTTTTGAAAGTTCCTGGGGGGTTAAAGGTCTGGGTACTAATTTTACTGTAATGACATTAATTTTTAAATTAGTTTCAGTCATATGATGAATGCCCTCAGATGGAAAGAAAAGTTGTAAAGTAACTAGATGAAAAAGAGCTTGGGTGAATGTGTATACAGTGATGTAAAATGGTTCCAATAGTTTGCACCATAAGTAAAGAGCAATTCATTTCAGGGCCATGATTCAGATGCTTTCCTTTGGGCACAAAAGCAAAGAAACTGAAGTGAGAGGTGACAATTACTCTGATTTCTCAAGCTTAGTTTATCTTTTATTTATCTGATGAATTTTATTTTTTTAAAATTCTTTATTTCCTCTTTTACCGAAAACTTCAAAACATTCATGACAAATTAAGAAGGGTACAAAAGATAGATAAAGTGAATATGCGTTGTCAGAGTACAATGTTGTTTTAAAGCATGATGTATATATTATTTAGTTCTTTACTATGTTTACTTAACCAAATACATGATCAAATGGATCTTAACAGAAAAAAACTCTTCTTCCTAAGAAACTATATCACCATCAATTGTTTTATTTCCTTTGTTCATCAGATCTGTTAAGTATCTCATAAATCACCAATGTAAACATATATAACTGAACATGAAAAACAAATAAAGAAAGAAAAAAATATTTTAAAAAATGTATCTATATATATATATAATTATCCCCTATAGAGACACTATAGTTCCAACATGTATGAACTATATCAAACAGTCAACATCTGCACAATATACTATTTTTAGCATCCAAGAAAAAGAAAGAGAGAAAGTTATTTTCTCAAAGTTGATTTCATTTAGTGATCATATGTATATATATACATATTAATAAAACCTAACAAAAACATTTGACATTAATTGCAAATATCAACTACTCAGTTTTCATGGTTAATACTCTATTTCCCCATGAAATATGTTTTCACATGATTCCATTTTGTAAATAATTTTTTGTACTTTTCGATCTCCCAAATTCAGACTTATTTTAAGCTTCAAATTTAAAATGAAATATTAAATCAAAGAAGAGCTCTGGCATACTGGGTTTATTGTTTTGAAACTTGGACCTGTATATAATACATTTTGCTGGTAGCAAAATTATATTGACAAAACTCGACTGATTTGATTCATTTAAATCGCCAAATAAAATTAGATTTTTGGAAACCTCGAAGCCTACTAACCAATCTCTGTTCTACAAAAATGTGAAATCTGACACCAAAATTGTTTCACAACAACACAGTTGCAAAATAAATGCTTCATCATTTCTTCCTCACTTCTGCAGAAGGAACACGCCTTATTAGCTACAAAACCCATTTTGAATAAGAAACTATTTGCAGTCAGTATGTTGTGGTTAATTCTAAACTAGAGCCACCATAATTTTGTATCCAAGGTAATTATATAAGGACCCAAATATACTCCATTTCACTTAGGACTGTTCCATTAAAACATACTTGGGACCCAGGGAAGGCACTTTTAATATGGAGTTGCCACCCATAGATGCAATTTAGAAATCTGTATAATTTTCATATGAACCTGATGAGTAATCAGAGTACCCCAGCATATATTTTTTAAAAACTACCTTCCCTGGGTACCATGTATGTTTATATGGAACAGCCCTAATCTCTATCTTTTGGTATGCTGAATTTAATAAAAAAAGGTTTCTTGAGCTTTGTAAAAACAGACTTTACCGAAAAATAATATATACATATATATATATATATATATAAATTGATGCATCTTATTTACATCATGTTGCAAATTTAATTTTTGTAAATACAATCTGATTGCACTTATAATACTGTAAAATTGTGTAATCAGAGTGAAAAACCATATAACTCACAAAACCTTTCATATAATACATGTATATATAAACCTTGCTTGTCAAAGAAATGATGTACAGATTTTACAACTGCAACTTATACAAAATTGGTCTGTGATTAATCATGATATTATTTATTAGTTTTCCAGATACCTTCTTGTGAAATTTTGAAGAAGTCTGTACCTTTTTTGATTATTATAAATTCTGCCCATGCTAAAAATACATCCTTCCAAAACAAATTTATATATTATTGGATAATTCTGACATTTGCGAATCATTTAAATGAAAAAAATGTGTAATATGATAACTTATATTTGTTGAGAAAGCAAACAATTATATTCTGCCATTCAGAATGATTAACAAACAGATGCTTTACCTAAGATATGTTAACTGATTTTATAAGTTTGGTTTTGGTTTGGTGCTTTATGGCACAGCAACACAAGTACATTATTTAGTGCCAAGGCAACTGGAGTAAAGTGCCTTGCCAAAGGACACACTGAGCTGACTCAGGCTGGTCCAAAGGTAGGATTCGAACCTGCACCCTTTCAGTCGAGAGTCCAGCATGCTAACCACCACTACAGATTTTATAAAAGATGATAGCTGTTTCATATGAAATCCACTTTCCTCTAACTTATTAATAATTGTTGTTCTACTTATTATACAAGGACTGTTATTCCACATAAATGTATAAAATATTTTTCTAATTCTTTTTATAACATTGGTTATTGGATATGGCAACATTAAGAATAAATGTGTAAATTTAGATAAAACCATTGTTTTTAGAACAATAATGTTCCTGTATATTGTTAATTGTCTTCAATTCTTGGATTTTGTTCTCAGAATTAATTTCCATAATCTCTTCTGTATTTATCGATACCTCAACTCCTAGCAAAGAGGGTAATGATCAGACCTATAGCTAGGATACATGTAAGTACTGTAAATATTATCAGACCTATAGCTGGGATATATGTGAGTATTATCAGAGAATTATCAGACCTATAGCTGGGATATATGTGAGTATTATCAGAGAATTATCAGACATATAGCTGGGATATATGTTAGTATTATCAGGGAATTATCAGACCTATAGCTGGGATATATGTGAGTATTATCGAAGAATGATCAGACCTATAGCTGGGATATATGTTAGTATTACTGGGAAATGGTCAGACCTATATCTGGGATATATGTAAGTATTACTGAAAATGCTTAGACCTATAGCTGGGATATATGTAATTATTAGTGGAGAATGGTCAGACTTATAGCTGGAATATAATAAGTATTAGTGGAGAATGATCAGACGTATAGCTGGGATATATGTAAGTATTGTGAGTATTATTAGGGAATGGTCAGGCCTATAGCTGGGATATATATAAGTATTAGTGGAGAATGATCAGACGTATAGCTGGGATATATGTAAGTATTGTGAGTATTATTAGGGAATGGTCAGGCCTATAGCTGGGATATATATAAGTATTATTGGGGGATGATCAGACCCATAGCTGGGATATATGTGAGTATTCTTACTATCAATGAAACTTAAATTTCTTCATTTATCAAGCAAAAAAAACTAAATGTGCTGTTTTTAAAGGATTTTTATGAATCCAAGAATACTCTTTGATCTCAGGATTATAAATTCTCCACAGATCACTGTCATGTAATTCTTTTTCAGATCGAGTACTCTGTCCCTGTATACATGTACATCATAATCTTAAACTAAGTTCCAGTCTGCACAGATGACAGTGGTAGGATTTTCATACTCTTTGATAACTGACTAAATTGCTTAGATAAATATTGGAGAATCTTCATTTGGACAATGCATATTAATAAGCGTCATTTGTTGACTCTCAACTTCCATACCAAAAACAATTATATTTCCTTTACTATCTTTGAAGCTTCTTGAAACTGTAAAATCTATATTATTTGCAAAGAGTATTGCCACACCTTGAGATCTGCTTGTACCAAAGCTAAAATAACATTTATATCCCAACTCTGATTCAATATATGGTTCTACCGCTTCTGTGAAATAAGCATCTGTAAACAGTATATGGAGCTTCTTTCTTTCTAACAAATTCAAACACATCTTTTCATTTTTGTCTATCTCCTAGTCCCCTTTTATTTAAAACCAAAATACTAACCATTTTCTAACATGATCAACAAAAGTATAATTCTTACAAATACACCCATACATCATAAATTGTAAATATGGAGATAAAGAGTTACATACTGTGAAGGATCTACTGAATGACCAGGCAAGAAAAAGATCTTAAAATGTGTGAACAAAAGAATAGAGAGAAAATTCAAGTAGTAGGCATACAGATGAAAAGAGACAACAAACAAGCCAAAAATCAAAGTCAAGGTAAAAGTACCTCTTATTTCTGGAAGGTGAAGCACGATTAATTTTGTTAGAAATTTATTGATTTGGATTAATACATCTGAGCAATAAATGCAATCTATAATTAATATTTTTAACATTTTTATCTTCACAGAAGAAGCATTGTAATACATCAATGTTCAATGTTTTATATCTGTAAATGTACTTAGTTTAGTATCTCATATTATTTACACCCAAACATTTACAATTAACTACTAATTTAAAATGTTGAAATTAAATTAGCACACGTGTGGTAAGTGCCAAAAAAGATTATTATAGGATATATTTATGTTTGCAATTAACATGTCAAAATATGCTTTTTAATTGGGTATTCCACATAATTACAAACTCATTTGATTACTATCTGTATAAATCTTTCCTTAAATATATAATTCAACAGGCTTCTTAAAATAACCATTTAAAAAGAACTGAAATACATTTGTATATATATCCTTTACAAATACATGAAGAAATTCATGAAGAGATATAATACTATGCAGTTTAACTCCTTTAAAGAAATTCCTTACTAGCAATAAATTTCCAAGATAAATTAATAGTTTAGATAAACGAGTTTTATTTGCACAGTTCTATATATCCAGAAAAGACATGTGTGGGCCTAACAAACCAAATATCTAAACAAACTAATAGAATAAAAACAAACAATCTAAGGAAGAAAGGATATCTCACTGCACACTTTTAGTATAAGTCTAACTCTTTGATAATCTGACATACATGTTTGTGAAATACTGCATCAGATATCCATGTAAAAACTCATTGTCCTGCAAAACAGATCATACAGATATGTACTTTATATCCTCTACTTAATGGAAAAAGGAACATTTATTGTGCTGCTGCAGCAGCATTTTAACAGCCAATACAGGTGATTCTGCTACGCCCAAAGACTTTTAGGATCAATTACAAGAAAGGCTTCATACTGATTCCCCTGCCCAAGTGCATAAGTAGCAACAACCAGTTGCACATCACTTCATGTATTACTAGTCCATCTATCTCAAGTACATCATACCTAAATTCAATACATGTATACCCCTTACTCTATCATGAAGTATAAATATGCAATCAAATACAGTATTTCACAAAAATATTATTAACTTCACATATTATTTATAATAATACTTGTAATTAAGTATCTTTTCCTAAATTTTTTCACTGTCTTTTTTGCCACAGAGTGATTACATCAGTTGCAGTGGTTACATATGATTTTCTACTGTTCCACTGTTTAAAGCTATTCATATAAAAATTCAGTAATTGATACAGAATCTTGAATTTAAGATATCTGGTCATAATTTATCCCAATTTCATTCATCTCAAAAACTTTTGCTCACCATAACAGTAGCACCATGATGTCATTATTTGTATGTGTGAATATCCCTGAGCTTAAAGATGTTAAATTACTCAAGATAAACAGAGATGTGGAAACAAATGACCCCCAGTGTGTAAATCTGAGGAACATTTGCATAAAACTGGGTGTTACAGAACAATTTAATGGAAAAAAAAACAGAAGAGCAACTTAGAAGTAACAAAACTTTTGTTTTAATTAAGTAGAGTGTATTATTATAATTTACAATACTATCATACTTTTTCACACTTTTTCATGGTAAACCCTGGCCTCAGGCCAGGGTTTACCATGAAAAAGTGTGAAAATCAAGGAAGAATAATCTGTGTCCCAAAAAAATATGGAAATTTAACTTTGATTTTACAACAAGTAAACACTTAGAAATAGTATGAACTGAAATCATATATGAATGAGATAACCTATTGCTTTAAGGCTTTACTGTTAATAAGAAACCAAACAGTTTTTGCCTTGCCTACAAAGCATAGGTGAGACATAGATATCACTTTTCTGAACGTGTTGTTGTCATCGTCATTTTGTGTAGTCATCAATGTTATGCTTTTTCATTTAGCTTGGTTTCTCTGACACAGTTTTATGAATAGTCATAAAACTTGATGGGTACATTCATCTTGGACAGTACTACTCACCACAAGCAAAAGTAGTTCATAGTGACCTACTTTTCAATTACATTAAGTTTTTGCATTTAGCTGTTTCTCTGATACTGTTGTAGATACAGTCAATGAAACTTTATGGATGTGTTCATCTTGGAAGGCACTACTCACCATAGGCAAAAGTAGGTCACTACCTTTCTTGCTCTAGGGACTTTGCAAAGTTTTTCGATTAAGCCATGGCAGAGCTGGCAAGACATATCATTCCATAGAATTACGGTTTAAATATAGCTTTACTCAGTCTATCAGTATGATACTCTAAATTGAATTCTCAACAAATCAACTGAAAACTTTTGTTTGTTCCCATAATTAATAACACAAAATAGTTTCTCATATTTTCATTTGGTTCTTTTTGTATGAAAACTTTTTGCTTCTGTCTATGTGTGCATTGGCAGACAAAATGTAGTATGAAGCTGGGTAAAAATTGGGAACTAGTTTACCTACACCAAGGCACTTTACAAGTGCTTGACAAACTTTACTCCTGTAATGGCTTCTCAGAATCACGCTGAGTCGGTTATTAAAAATGATTTTGGGAATATCTGTGGGCATAGTGGGATTGAATTTGCTGAAAATTTTAGTAGTGTATGGGTGGAATCTTACTAAGTCTTTATTATGGCACAATACCACAATGCAACACTGTTTAGTAATCTCTGATTCTCACAGTTAAATTTCAAGTCAAAGGATACCCCTGTCACCTACTTTTTCCAAATTTTGAAATAGTTTTTAAGAAAGTCTTTTCTGACAATATGCCTACCCCTACTTTTACAAAAATCTAGAAGGTGACCCTGATCTTTGCTCTTATTAGAAATATTGTAATTGTGCATTAAAAACTTAGTCCTTACTAGGTTCTGGGAAAGGCTTCTCAAATTCATCTAGCCGGGAACTCTTCCATTCCACAATTCTCTCCAGAGCTTGCCGACTGTTCATGACAATGTGGTGAGTGACACCCATTTGCATCTTGTGGGCCATAGCAATACCAAACTGTACTCGATTTACATTGATAGAGGTCACATCTCCCATTGATCGAGATAAAGTATAAGCTTTATCAAAATACTTTGTGGCCTCTTCATAATTTCCCTGCAAGATTAATATCATAATGTTACTGATCAAGTACTTTCATATTTTTCATATTTCTTGAAGATTAAGAGTACATTTACAAATAAGATATTTACTGTCAACGTTTGAACTTACAGACTATGACAATGACACTGATAAAAACAAGCACATATACTGAAACACTCATAAACAGTTTGAACAAAGACTAGGTACTCAAACAAACAGGACTATTTCCCAACATACATACATACATACATACATATGTAAGTGCGTGCGTTCATACATACATACATACATACATACATACATGCATACAACATACATACATACACGCATGCACGCATGCACACACGCATGGATACATACATTCATACATACATACATACAGCGATCCTTCACTATAGCAACCTTCATTACAACTGAATTGGATATATCTATTGGTCAGACAATAGACCCATTAAAAAAATAATTTAAAAAAATCTATGTAATCTCTCGTTTTCATCACCATAAAGATTTATATAACCACTTCATTCAAGTTAAGCATTAGCATTAACCACTATCAGGCCATTACTATGTTCTGTGATATATGGCCACTCAATCAAAACCAATATACCAGGTTTGCAAGCCGAGATCTGCATCTATACCATGCCTATACCATCAGTATTGCTAAGCATGCAGTAATCAATCCTCAACAGTCTTTAATATGATACAGCACTTGTGTAAATAAACAACTGCCAATATGTCTATTAAGACAAGGGATTGTAACCATCAAATACAGCAGGCCAGTACATGTCAAGCTCTCATGTAGAACATCAGTAAAATATTGTGACATTTTGAAGGCAATATGTGGATTGCCAGTTAACAACCTTCACAAGTGCTAGTGTATCATTGAAGATAAACCCAAAACAGCCAGTAAGGTCAACTCAGGTCAGCATCTCTGCAGTACGTACACACCTATATTCATGCGTGGAATTTTCCATTACTGAAATCCTAGGTAGATCTCATACAATAAAATAATACATTTGGTTCTTGCTTATGTACTCTATAGTGTGATCATCATTTGTGACAGGAGTAAAATTATGGAAATAGTGTTGTTTTCTGAGAGAATATCAACCATATAGGACTTTCGCCAAGCTATGTCAGAACAAGATTAGGAATGAACACAGACTTAGATATTTATAAAAAACAGGTTTAATGATCATTCATGAAGTATGGACCCATCAAACACAGATTTTCTAATGGATATCTTAACTTCCATCAATGTAACTACTGATAAGTTTGAAAACTCAATTACTATGATTAAACTCAATTACCCCCCCCCCCCTCTAACACATACACACATACAAGACATGCATATATTCATTCATGAGCTTTCACCTTCTATGGTGGTTTGGTACAAATCATGATCAGCAGTTATGTACCCCAACTGGCACATTATAATGAGGGAGAGCTGTATACATACATGCGGTATATGCATGCATGCAGACATACATACATACAGCCAGTGGCTAAAACGAAGAGATAAGATAAATAAATACATGTACTGAAAATGTTTCCCAAGGAGTGGCCCACCCAATATAAATGTGTCATTTCATAATAAGTATTCTTAAAGAAGAGAGACAACTGGGTAAATACAATTGTCTTTTACACATAAACCCATATCAACTAGCATAGTCTAGCAGATATCCTTGACATTCATACCAGCTAGGCCCTCACAACTACAAACAAATATTTGAAAAGTATATTCATTGCTTAAACAAAATAATAAAGATCTGATTCTCTGAAAATCCTCAAATATGTACATGAATATACAAAGTACAGATCAGTATAGATAGTTATGCATTATTATCATTGACTGATCCATGCTACAAAAATAACACCAACTGCTGACCTAAAGTTTGTTGTACTGAATAATCAAATGTAGAAACTGGCCAGGATTAAAATAATTTAATGAAAATAAAATATGAAAATCATATGTTAGCATGTCTGAAAATTAGATATTAAATGTGTAAATTGTGTTGTATGGATTTATTTCAAGTTACGATATAAAAATGGACTTTGTTATATTTAAAGAAAAGCAATATTTTGGAGTTTTTGCAGTTGTATTACCTATCAATATGTCCCAAAACAATATTATAATTCTTAAATATGTAACTCATACTACAGGATTAAATTTAATTCAACTATAAAAATAATATAAATAAATTAAGCAAACATACAAAGAAAAAGTAAATTGGTGCACTGGAAGTTTTTTCTTAACAATTAAACCTCTTATAATAATTTGCACCTAACTCTCATTGACAACTGCCTCTTCTAGCCAGTCAGTGCCTAATTTTTCAAACTGTTGTGTTCATTTCATAGTTGGCCTCTCTTGAACACCCACCTCCTTAAACAGCCAAATTTGTCCCTTCTCCCTGTGGCTGTCAAAGAGAGGTTGCAATTTATATAGGTATAAAACAAAATTGGATGAAGGCTGCACAGCTGTAGTATATTACTTACCAATTTGTTGAAGATAATTCCTAGATTGTGACAGGCCTTGCTGTATGCTTGCTCATTGCCACTTTTCTCTGCCACTTGCACAAACTGCTTCAGGTACTCAATGCTGTTCTCTACTTTACCTTCCCTGTAATCATGGTTATTTAAAGTAATTAGTTTCTGTAAAAGTCATTCATTGTGAACAAAAATGATTCTAAATTATCTCTCTCATTATGATACATGTGAGCTACAATTTGCCCATGTGAGAAAACCATGTGGCAGAGTTCCTATCAGTTTTAAAAAATATGAAGTCATGGACTTCCTGAGTTTCAAATCTGGATGTCCCTTCATTTGAACCAAAAAGTATCCATTACCAGATTGATGGATAAAAAGATATTCGTATTGTATGACTGGTATTTCATTGCTGATTTTATTAATTTGTTTTTCCTTTAGTTTGTCCATAAAAAGCAAACAAGTAGGTAGATGCATTATAATTTATCATTACTTGATCCCTTATCCTATAAAAAGTAAATACATAACAAGAGGTCCAAGTGGGGCTGAGATTGCTCATCTGTTTGACATATGTCTAATAGCCATTCAAATTTGAGGTGTTATAAGTCTGGCATCAAAGCCTTTCAAATTTGTTTGAATACAGAGAGGACATTCTCCATTCTTCACCAAATACAAAGTGATTCAAGGGAAAATCTGGACCAGAGAACTATTGAGAGCCTGTTAAGTGTGAAGCTTAATAATCACAATGAATGTCATCAGTGGTCACTAGACAGTGATCTTGTGAAGGAAACTAAAAATGCAATTGGATTTTATAAAAGAAAAATCTTTGCAGTGAACTATCAGATAAACAACTCTTCCTTTTTCATTATTCAACCGTATATTGACTCATAATAATTAATTATTATTGTAACATTTTCCATCAGAATCTGAATCTGATTTATGTTCAGACTTGATGTTTTATTATAGTATGAAGAGAATACATATTATGTCACAAGAAAGCACTTGTTTTATTTTCCATCCCCTTGAAGTGTAAAATTTATGCTGATAAAAAAATCTACTGGTTTAGAGGCTGATCTACTTATCAAAATGTGTAAATCTACTGGTTTGAAATCCTACTTCTGTCACATGTATGTAAATATCAACTATGAATGAATGACAGACAATGCATGACACACGATCAACAAAGGACTAAACCATAAGTTCACAAGTGTATTCACAATAATCAGTTCAGGAATTATATCGTAACACCTGTGCAGAAGTAATTAAAACCAGCTGTTGACACCTTTAGGAATGGCAAGGGCTCTTATTCTTGGCATACAAACACAAAAATCCAACCAGTATTGGGACTCCTCTTGGTGTTAATTTCACCATTCTGGTCCAAAATGTGGACATATATTATGTCCAGCCTTCCCATAAAGTAGGCCTGCATGAGGTATACACCCATCCCAAATGAGTGCACACAGGGACAATGGATAATATCAGTATACTTATGATGTCATGAACACCTGCACTGGTTCTAATATGAAAAAGACAGATTTTGCCAGCTTATAAACTGTAATCCTTGTTTACAACAAATTTTTGGGTAATATTTATATGGCTAGATTTATACTGATGATCAACCATCTTTTTTCCACCACTTTTTTTCAGTTAGAAATGACAGAAAAATAATCCATTATATGCCTCATTCCTGAACACAAATTCTGACCCTTGGATGGGATTTTCTTGTCTCACACCACTGCATATGTGGATTCTGACCCTTGGACAGGATTTTTCTGTCCCACACAACTGCATATGATGATTCCGACCCTTGGAAGGGATTTTTCTATCCCACACCACTGCACATGATGATTCTGACCCTTGGATGGGATTTTCCTATCCCACAACATTGCACATGATGATTCTGACCCTTAGATGGGATTTTTCTATCCCACACCACTGCATATGATGATTCTGACCTTGGATGGGATTTTCCTATCCCAAACCACTGCATATGATGATTCTGCCCCTTGGATGGGATTTTCCTATCCCACAACATTGCATATGATGATTCTGTGCCTTAGGTGGGATTTTCCTATCCCACACCACTGCATATGATGGATTCTATTAGTGTAACCTAACACTCACATTTATTTGTACAACCAGCTGATGTATCAACCTATGTGACTTTACTAGTTATATATAAAGAAAAGAAGTTTCATGTGAGAGTAAGAGGGAGAGAGAGAAATAATCAAAAGTGGATATTGAAAGAACAGTGAACATCAAATAAGTGAAGACAGAAAATATCATGATCAAAGTGCTGGGTCTTTAGGACCTTTGACACTGGCCAGACAAAAGATGCAGAAAAATTACTTTGTGTTATTAATAGTTTGCTTTAGAATCAATAATTTATTAGCACTATGATCCTATTCACCAAAACTGGCAAATATGTAAGTACAATAGAGCTAGGACATGCTACCTTTAAATTATTCCTGAGAAAAATAATCAGTGTACATGTATTTGTCTTGTACAACCCAATTAAACATGGTAACTACTGCTGGTAGTAAATACGCTAATACTGGCATTTTTGTGTGATAATTATGTATACGAGCTATAATAATAATAATAATAATAATACTTTACTTACAGAAGGTAACTCAATTAGTATAGTACTACTCTCCCTTAAAATGTGGAACATATTTTTCCACATTTTAAGGGAGAGTAGTACTATACTAATTGAGTTACCTTCTATAAGTAAAGTATTATTATTATTATTATTATTATTATTATTATTATTATTACTATACCTGAATAATATCAGTTAATCAATCTATTTGCAATTTAATGACTTGAAAAAGCTAGGCTTTCATTTTTTTTACAAGTCTAAGAGAAAAATAATGATAACAGATTGAATCCATGTTTGAACAGCAAGCTGGGGGTGTTCTGGTTGCACCACACACACTATGACATGAATTGGTCTCACCACTTACCAAGACAACCCCTGCAATTGGAAATTACTCTCTGAACTAGCCATCATTTTTGTGCCAGAATCCATGGAAAATCTTTGTACACCCTAATCATTCTGCAGAAAAGACTTCTTTTAATTATAGATAGTATCTCTTATAGTGGTCATTATATCGGAAAATACTCAAATTTAAGGTCTGTACAATTTGTTTCCAAACTGGAACCATGATTTAAAAAATTTTTAGAAACAATGCTGGTATTTGCTCATTCTGAGCATACTATAATAGAATGCACTTGTCCTTGGATCTGAGTGACATAATAATCAAACAAAGACGGCCTCTGCTATTTTCCATTTATTTTAGCAAGAAGCTCAAGCTCAAGATGAAAATCCCAATTTCAGGCTTGATACTTGGAGTAAATTTTACATGATTAAAAGTTAGCATGTAAGTAGTGGAACAAAAGTTGGGAAAATCTTGATAGTTCTAACTTTATATCAAATTAAAGTTATGGACTGCCTTAATTATCTAAATTTGAGCTTCAGTTTGAGATTTTTTGCTTCACAAGGTTTTGAGGATACATGACCTGAAAAATGTGTGTGAATTGGCAGACTTATAATAAATCAAGTAGATCAACCCACCTTTCAAAAGCTTTAGCGATAGCATCACATGCCTTTCCAATTCCATCATTGTCACCTGCATTACGGCAAATGGCAAGATAATTGTTCAAATGCTGAAATCATATAATCAAACCTTGATTTAACGATGATTGCCTGTGAAATGCTGGAGTATTTAAATTTTCTAAAAATTTTATTTTTACATAGCTAAGGGTCCTAGTGATCCAAAATAACGAAAAAATGTATGGGTTGGTGTGCAATATCTTGCACTGATCTTAGTTAAATATCTATCCCCAAGTATATCATTACATACAAACATACAGGAAAAAATACTCTATGACTAATTGCATATAAAATAACAAGTGAATGGGTACCAAAAACTTCATCAAATTTACACAGATTGAAGATCATGAATACCTGTTATAAAATACAAAAAGAAAAGAATATGTTGGTGAGTGAACTTTTTTAGTATGCAACATAAAGTCTTTGCTTGTGATTTATGACAGGTTGTAAAATTCTTTTTCATTATTTAATAAGTCAAAGAAGGTCCCACTATGTTATTTGAAGTCCAATCTCTATTAGTTCAAAGCCCTATGATATGTCAGGGTAACAAGAATACTGTGAATGGCACATTAAATGCCCACTCTGTGTTTAATAGTATTCTATGTAGTTACCTGAAATTTTTGTGCAGAAATCACTTTTCTTCTTTCAGTCACAGTGACCTTGTCCTTTGACTTTTTGACCCCTAAATTGATATGCTTCTTTCTTAGCACAAGTGTAAGCCATACTCAAATTTTTGTCCAGGTCTGTGATGTAGAACTAATGTTATTGTGCAGAAACCATTTTTTTCTGTCACAGTGACTTTGGCCTTTGACTTTTTGACCCCAAAATCAAAAGGCTTGTTCTTTACACCAAGTGCAAACCATCCACAAGTTTGGTTCAAGTATGTGATGTACAACTAATGGTACTGTACAAGGTATACACATAATTTGGTAACTGTAGATGGTGGCAAGCTCAAGTTTTTATAAAGAAACCATTTTTTTTCTTCTTTCAGCCATAGTGACCTTGATCTTTGACCTTTTGACCCCAACATATATAGGGTTCTTTCTTACACCTAGTGCAAGCCATCCAAAAAGTTTAATAACTAGATCGTGTAAACTTGAGCTATTGTGCAAAATATTTTATTCTTCAACTAGTGACCTTGACCTTCAAGCTTTTTGACACTGAAATCAATAGGATTCTTTCTTACCCCAAGCGCAAGCCATCCACAAAGTTTGGTAATTGTAGATTGAGGACAACTTGAGTTATTGTGCAGAAAATGAAACTGGTAAAAGACGGAGAGATGGATGGACAGACATCATAACATAATATGCACTGCCTTATAAAACGTTATACTGAGGATGTAATAATGTAATGATCACATCACTTCAAGCTGCGCAGGAAGTGTTGATTTTACCAAAGCAGAATACCATACCACAACTGATTCCTCTTAATGTGAAAGCATGAAAAATTGAAAAGAAAAATGTTGCTCTGAGAGCACTGTAGAAAATGATCAATAATGGGAAGTATAATAAGTGTCTGCCAAAAATCAAAGAACTAATAAGTACCAGGAAATAAGTTTGTTCCATAATCTCTGACATGATCAGATTATTAAATATATTTGCTATGCAAACATGTAACATGTACTGAAAAGCACTTTTTGCACTCCTCTGTTAAATTAAACAGTTGTGTTTTTTATGAGTTGGACAAATGACAGCCATGTGACCAATAGTTTACAAGTGAATTATTTCTTAAAAATAACTGTGTAATTAACCAATAAATTGACCTTAAGTAGATAAAAACAGCATTGCCCACATTGAAATTTTAAATTGAATCTACTATGTCCAGTATATGATTATATACTGTATATATGCCTTTCATCAGTTTCCTATATACTTTTGTATTTGCAGAACTATTTAAACAAAATGGAATTAATCAAATATGTGAAAAAGCCAGAATCTATGTTAGATGAAAACAACAATGCTGTACTGTTATGGGCTTTTGTTCAATACATTGTTTTATTGAACTGTGAAATATGATAGTGGCCATCACAAACCGGAGGCCAATATCTATATTTCACAGCTCAATAAAACATTGTATGGATCAAAATGAAAGCCCATAATTGTTTTATTACTTTCATGCCATGATCTAACAATATCCCCATGTAAGCACATGTTGTTTTGTGGAGCTGAATTCTCTGTGAGGAAACCAATACACTGTATTACTGTTAAGCATGTGTGACCTGTTCAGCCAATCAGAATTCAGAATAATGTTTATTAAAGTAATAATATACAAATACTGACCTTTGCTGAGGTGAATATGCAGTTTTATGAACAAGTAAACCTCATATTGACCGGTGCAAAGTGAAGGTCAATATAATAGGTTTGCTGTTGCATAAAACTTCATATTCACCTGAACAAAAAAAGTTTCTAACTTTTTATTACATGATTTGAAGCAAACATTTGAAATTCAAACTGTTTTAGTATAGTGAAAATGCTATTTCAAGTGCATGACACAATAAACAAGAGTCCCTTGATGCTCTAATGACCAAAAAGAATTTCCAGGATTTGAAGATAAGACCAATTCTTCTTTTTAAGTCCTGAGTGTTGAAAACATCTCTAATCTTTTCACATTAGCTACTATGGCAGTCATATTGGATGCAAGATCAGCACCATTTTCTTTTAGGACCAACTCGACATCATTAGAAGTCTTGTGGTGATATTCCTACAGGAATATGACCATACATTCAGAAGGAGTAGTGATTATAAGATTTTCAAGAATGGTGGCCATGGTGGATGTTAGATCAGCATAATTTTCATTGAGGCACAATTAGACACCATAAGAAATCTTCCAGTTAAAACCCCATGTTGCTAAGAATTTCCATTTAGGATAAGTAGCAATAACAAGATTTTCAAGATGGCTGCCCTAGTGGCTGGATGTCAGATCGGCATCATTTTCATTTCAGACCAACTACTACACATCACGAGAAGTCTTTTGGTGAAAACTCAATGTCAATCTAGCCATCCATCTAGAAGGAGTAGCTATAACAAGATTTTTCAGATGGCCACTGTGGCAGCCATATTTAAAGTCAGATTACACCATTTTCATTCAGGACCAAGTAGACATCATAAGAAATCTTTAAGTGAAAACCTCATGCTGATATGACTTTCCATTCATAGGAGTAGCAAAAACAAAATTTTCAAGCTTGCTGCTGTGGTAGTCATATTGGATGTCCAAGCAGTACCATTTTCATTTAAGACCAACTAGACATCAAAAGAAATCTTTCAGTGACAACCCCATGTTGATATGACTTTCCATTCAGGAGGAATGGCGATAACAAGACTTTCAAGATGGCTGCCATACTGGCCATATAGGATGTCAGATCGGCATCATATTCATTTAGGACCACGTAGACATCACAGGAAGTCTTTTAGTGAAAACCCCATGTTGATATGACCATCCATTCAGGAGAAGTAGTGATAACAAAATTGTCAAGATGACCATTGTGGTGGCCATATTGGATATCTGAGCAGCACCATTTTCTTTAGGACCAACTAGACCATGGGATGAATGTATGTGTAAAGTTTCATTTCAATCCTCCAAGTAGTTTAGGAGGAGTAACAATAACAAACTTGTACTATGATGGACAGACAATGGACAACAGACCATCACATAAACTCTTCTGGTCTAACACCAGTACAGCTAAAATAAATATTATGCAGTATCAAGAATGCACACTAGTGACATGATGTCATGTCAGCTAATGAAAACATGTCTCTCATGGGTATCAAGTAATACTACTAATAAACATCCATATTTATCAATTTATAATATGCACCCAGGTACCAAAATTTTATAGATCAAGAATTTCCATCACATAATGCATCATCAGATTAGGATCTACAATAGTAGGTAGACAAACTGCATAGACCCTGATCTTTGGGAAAATAATACCATGGTCTTTCACTACAAAGTGTATCAGTACAGCACACTCCCTCATATAATATGGATATTGGCATGACTGTAGTCATTATATTAAACCTGCTACAGTATAATAATAATAATAATAATAATAATAATAATAATAGTAATTACTTTATAGAAGAAACTCATTTTGGCAACTGACCAATCTTCCGAATGGCCTTCAATAATTACTATACTTGCCATAACATGACACGTCATGTGAAAAACACGATTTTTTTACTTACAAACCCCCTGACACGGTCGTGTTTAGAAAAAACATGATTTTCAGTAGTCTTAGAAAAAAATATAAAAAAAACAGAGTGAGATAGAAAGAGATACATTTTTTGACCACCACTATATATGTCCCTAGCATGTAGTCTGTATAAATAGTAAACAGTGATGCTTAGAGCCCATGTAAAACTATCCTTTGGCAGTTTATACAATAGAATATCATAGAGGCAATTAAAAGGTAAGGTGGTCACATATATGCAACCACCATTTCACGGATTACTTAATTGGATGAGAATAGCTAGGGTGAAACCATGTTAAATCCTTTGAAGACTGCTGTGGGAGAGCCCATTAGGCTAATTTACATAAGTAAAGTGGATCAACATCTCCATTTGAAGTTATAGATAAATGAAAGAGCTGTTATGTTGAGAACAAAATTTATTACGCATCATTGCCTTGAATAAGAATGTTTAAACCATCTTTATTCAAGATTATTGGCAAGTTCATAATAAGCAGCAACATTTCTTTGAACTTGGATTTCACTCTATATATAAAATGCAAAGGATTTCACTCTATATATAAAATGCAAACAGAATTATTTTGAAAGTCGGAATAAAGTAGCAACACCACCCAGATTATGTCTGCATATTTGACACTCCTTCATAGCAATGCAGCTGCAGAAAGATCATTTTCAATGCTAAGAAAAATTTAACAAGATCTTTGGGGAAGTTTCAACAACAGTAATATCTAGTCTCTAATGAGTGCAAAGATGAACATAAATGACACTTGCATTACCTTCAACTCCCCCCCCCCCCACACACACACACTGAACTATTGAGAGCAGCAAAGGCAGCATTAAGAAAATATTGCACTGTCTAATGGATTTGAAAGACAGAAACTTGATATATTTTTTATTTATGTAATGTCTGTGTAGTTGCGATTACACGAGTGTTGACACATGTGTATGTGTGTGGTGATGGTATTGGACAATGCTAAATCTACCAACTACTTTATGTTTGTATGTGTATTAAATGCTTCAAAGAAAACAGGTGTTATTTGATTTTTTTAATCCAATTTGAATTTCCAGTAATTTTCTATAAGCTTTTATGAAAAGATAACATTCTTAATTGGATGGCATCACTTTTTTGGGTCATGCACACTGACCCCCTTGGGACCTCAAAACACTTTTTGAGTCTTCAAAATCCACCAACACTGTCTGGGAATATGGCAGGTATGAATTACATGTATATGATATACAATTTTTACAAGTTGTAGTGTCTTCAGACAACAATGTTATTATAAACTAGATAACTGATCTATTGCTACTGTAAAATAAGTACAAGGCATTAAAGATGAGTACATACAGGATTCATACAAAGATTAGTAGTGAACCTGTATAGGACACTAAAAGTGAGTACAATAAAGAACTTTGTTTTAAAGAATTAATTACACAAATCATACAAATAATTGTTTCTGTAAATGTTGACCAAGATGCTTCTTAAAACCCTTGGATGAGTCAGCTGACACCATAGGGTGAAATGGAAGTATAAGACAACTCACTTATAAAACAGTGAATTTTGATGGCTCCACTTAACAGAGTTATAGTCAGGGACTACTGTATATTGGCATATCAAAGTTTATGCTGTTTACAGTTAGCTTTGTGCAATACACAAGTGCATATCATATACATGTATCTTTGGTTCTGTCCCTTACCAATAGGGCAGTCTCAGCATCCCCAGTCTTTTCAAAAGCCAGACCTAATCTGTAGGCTGCCTCTCCTGTCAGCATGTGTATTTCACCTGAAACGAACATCAACATGTATTTATTAACAACAATATGAGAAAAGTTCCTTTGAACATAAAATTTACATTATGACAATTTGTGTATTTTGAAAGAACAATCTTTCATGAACATAATAGTTTCTGTAATGCAAACAGCATGAATATTATTATATGCAACAGTTTGAATGCATAAAGCAACAACATTATCATATTTAAAATTCCTTTATATGATGTCAGTTTTTCTACAACTACATCATATTGGTTTAAGAGACATTTTCTCATGCTGCAGTACATTTAGACACTACTATGATCCTACTCATGCTCATTTGCATTTTATTTTATAAATCAATATTTATGAAATTGTATAGACTTATCACTGCAACTGAAAGCAAGACAAATCTAAAACTTGAGCAAATCAGCACAAAGTATACCTATATACATGCCTTTATTTTCTATATTTCTAGTCTCATTCAACCAGACTTTTGAATGGCTCTGTGAGATCTCTGCCAATATGAGGGTCTGGTAAAATGCATTCATAAGTGATCACTGTTACCGATAGAAGGTACTTCAAACTTTGTAGTAGCAAAACTAAAGAGACATTCCTCTCCATCTCAAAATATATCTAGACATACTTTATGCAATAATTCAAGTCAAAATTCTATCATCATCTTAAATGGATATCATTAAACAATTCACTTTGTAAACAGATTCCAATGCAGGAGGCGTGTCTCAATCAGCCAATGAAACTGTCTATGTTTATGTCAAACACAATACCATCTCATCATAACATATTATGTGATTTCATATCATCAGCCAATCAAATTTATTTTCCAAAGTTTGGGAAAACCTTATTCAGACATCACAGGGAAAACTCATATTTTGACCAGACCCTCGTTTGGCAGAAATCTATGATGGAGCCATTGGGGAGGTCTGGTTGAACAAGACTATTTTTGTCTAGTTTATGGCACTGGTTCCCACAAGCTGACTAACATTGTGTAACACTGTAAACTACTTGGGTCAGGTCTCAACTGATATTTATCAATTTGGCAATCGGTAATGAGGTATGAGTTATGAAGATGCTTGATACTTATCAATTTTAGCTATAGTTAATGAGGTATGAGTTATGTAGATGCTTGATATTTATCAATTTGACTATCGGTAATGAGGTATTAGTTATGAAGATGCTTGATATTTATCAATTTGACTATAGTTAATGAGGTATGAGTTATGAAGATGCTTGATATTTATCAATTTGACTATAGTTAATGAGGTATGAGTTATGAAGATGCTTGATATTTATCAATTTGACTATCGGTAATGAGGTATTAGTTATGAAGATACTTGATATTTATCAATTTGACTATAGTTAATGAGGTATGAGTTATGAAGATGCTTGATATTTATCAATTTGACTATAGTTAATGAGGTATGAGTTATGAAGATGCTTGATAGTTATCAGTTTGACTATAGTTAATGAGGTATGAGTTATGAAGATGCTTGATATTTACCAATTTAGCTATAGGTAATGAGGTAATGAGTTATGAGGATGCTTGATAGTTATCAATTTGGCTATAGGTAATGAGGTATGAGTTATGAAGATGCTTGATATTTATCAAGTTGGCTATAATCGAGGTTTCCATAGTGTAAATTAATCTGTGCATGCTGTTGTCCATCACAGACTGGATATAGTAGTCATCGTGGATGTCCATGTCATTGCTTGTAGTGGATGGATTAAGTTTTATTGCCCCAATCAGAAATTTGCAGCAATATAATTATGTAATAGTGGGCATCCACTAGATCGCATGGAACTGTTGGCTGAGCTATGGTAGACAGTGCAGAATGCACTTTTTAATTTGTACACAATGCCTTTTAATATTCAAAGACTTGCCCACTAAAACGCATTGACATACAAGTATTTTGAGAGATGAAAGATACATTTCAGAGCAAAGAATCCCCCGAGAATATTTAGGTGCTTCACAAAATATAAAATGGTTTAATGGTACACTGATTTTAATAACCATCGCTGAGAGAGAGAGAGAGATTCTGCTTTTAAACAAACAAAACAAAAAAGAAATCACACATAAGTATTAGCGGGTTCATACGAGAAGAAAGAAGATGTTGAAGCAATATATAATATGATTGCATGGACTATTTGTTCAGTTATTAAAATAAAGTGTATGAGAAATACAGATTTTTTTTGTTGGTCATTCCCCCAGTCACTTTTAAATTGTTTGCTTAACATGTTCCCACACAATGAAATATACATAGCCCTATCCAAAATACAACCTCTAGTCCAGACTCTATGTAGTACTTCTGCCTCAAATATATGTCCATGCAACACATTTCTCAAGAACTAGACATATGTTTATCTTTACTGTAGTCTTACTGTTTGTACACAGACTCTACTAAGCACACACTGCTGTATTCTTTTGGCAATAGCTCAAACAAATATACTTATGATTGTTGGTTTGGTCATCTGATGAGTTTAATATTACCAAATGGACAGATGAAAGTGATGAAAAAGCATAATCACCTAAATATTTTTGGTAGGAGATAAACTTGTAGGTATGTATTATTTGGTACATTATGTTCTTTCATTCCACATGACAAATGCTGCAAAACTGTTTCCGAATGTCAAGCAAATATTGTTTTATTATCAGTTTAGTTACTAACTTGTTACCTTTTGACCTGATTATCCTTTGTGACAAGTTGGTGTGAACACATACCAAATGCATATGTGACAGGGTGTAGCAATTTGGCCAACAATGTAAAATTACTGAAATTATGTCCATAATCGCCCAAATGGCACTGAATCTTTGGAAACCAAAACTAGGTTTAAAGTCACCTGAACAAACTGTGGAGTCAGAAGTTGAATTAAAAGCAGTAACAAACCAAGGTTAAATGCCTGACAATATACATGTACACAACACAGAAAAAAGGGTGGGGCCAGTTAGTAAGTGCTGATGGAGGAAAATTTTTTTTTTCCATATTCCATATTGTTGTAGCAGTTAATTTCTCATGGACATCCATCATATCATCAACATCTTTTGCAATTCAACCAAAATGCCTACTATTATGTAAATTTAGTTGTGAAATGGGTATCTGTGGTAGATACAATTTTATTTACTGTACAATAAATAGCCTCTGGTTTTTGTACATCAGTTTAGTGTTATCTTGATATAAGAGGAATTTCTCTTACTTATATTTTTTTTTTTGTTTTCTTCTTTAACTTGTGCTGTATTATGCACAAGCTGAGCACATCATATCTATCAATAATGGCTTGTATATAGTCTGAAACTGCTAAGCCACATGTTTGCCAAAGTTATAAAATCTATCTCTAATTGCACCAATTGCTATTAATATGTTGCTTCATATTTTTAATGGCTTTAAATAGGTATCCAAGGTAGAACTTCTTTATCTACTTTAAATTGGAGGTGGAAGAGGTTTGGCTTCAAAGGTTGTAAGTCCAAATTATTTCCTGTTTATTGTTAACCTTTCATATTAATTCTAAGGGCATCATGAATATTGTCACTGTGTTCAGTTCGATTATTATTGTAGTAATGCTGGCTCATTTGACTTTACATAAATTCTTTTTTAAATACAAAAAGCATGGATGAGCAGCAATTTACTTATTTACTTATTCTGAATAAAAAGCGGTATCAAAATTGTATTTATAAATTTTGTCAGTAGATGAATTCTGAAATGAAGATAATTGCAGCACATTTAAAAAATACACACTCTCTAATGATCAATGCTTGTTTCTGTCGTTAGCAATAAAAGCTATGGGTTACGTCAATTGAAAGTTATGGTGCATAATCACTCTATCTCTCATTTTTGCATATAATAAACTCATTTTATTGCAAATAAAGATGCATTTTTAAAAAAGAACTTCTGTAGTGTAGTACAGCTTTTGTAAACATGTCATAGCTATGTTCTGCTGCAATAGACTTATATACTATGAGTTGCATTGAAAGATTAATAGGGAAAATTAAAAATTTATATAGTTTGTTTTATTTACTGCTAGAAACAAATTTTTTGCGAAAATGTCACCACTTAACCTCATTGTGTTTCTCAGTCCATATTACAATTCCAAAATTCATTTTTCAAAAACAAACGTCTTATTAGTTTTATATTTGATTTTGTGAGAACAAGAAAATTTTTATTCAGAAGTTAATGTTTCATTTGAAACACCGGTGCTAATAACACTGAAGCTCAACACCATCCGGACTGACCAATGTTAACAAGCATAGCAGCTGACTTCAAAGTAAAAATGTCACTCCTCAGCTGGTGCTTAATGATAGATTCCCCACAAAAGTGATGAACAAAGTAATCATTTTCATGAAAATCACTTTGTTTATTACATGAACAGCCACTGACAGAGAGCAGCCTTCAATCAGTGTTGACGAATTCCACACATTTAAAAATTGCTCTCAAATAATCAATGTCATTTTCTAAGTCTACAGATAGAGCTACAGAAGAACATTTTCTAGCATAGCTCACATATCTTGTTTTTTATTGTATTATGTCAATATATGTTACATTATTCTGACCAAATAAACTTGAGAAAGAATTAGAACATATATGTCATTATATCCCTTGTACTTCATCGTGCATGTATGCTATAAATAGTATGGTGTTCGTTTGTAAACACTATTGGTCATAATTATTGGTCTTAAAGTTTATCTTCATTTTCAATTTTTTTTTAGTGCCACACGAGTTTCTGACATTTATTCAATATGATCAATTAAATGAAGCTGTTTACTTGATATAAACTTGTTTCAAATCTTATCTCAAGGACGAATACAATAAATGATAACTATTTTACATGACTCTCTTATGCATTTGTGATAAGATAGGGTTTTTCGTGTTATATTAATCTCTATACCGCTTTCAATAATTTGTTTAAAGGGGGTTTTGGAAATAGTATGGAAATTAAAGGGAAACTATGACAAATTAATAACCAGTACAATAAGCACTTTTATGAAATATCATTTACTGAGAAAGAACACTGAACAATAAGCACTTTTATGAAATATCATTTACTGAGAAAGAACACTGAAGTTACAGCTTGATGCAGAATAGTATGTAAATTTCTGCATGTGTATATGCTAACAGGTATATGTACATGTAATCAATGAACAAGGATGTATGGGTGTGAGGATATGCTAGAAATTTAAAACCTCATATTTTTTCTACATTATGCAAGTTTGTCTGTATATATCCCTAGCTAGACCACTGATAAATGTCACAAGAAATGTTACCACTGTATAGTTTTTACAGGTAAAGGTATGAAATTGACACCTGCCATGGTTTACCGCATTGGGGTTTCTCCCATCTATATGTTTAGTGTGTTGACTCACAATGGCTGCAATAAAATCTGTGATGGAAATCCACTAAATTGAGTGGATGTCCACTTCACTTTGGGGAAATCCACCAGACATAGTGGACATCCACTATTCATTGTGGACACTTACTCCATTACCGCTGTGTCCACATCCATCAGATTGAGTGGACAATCCATAATCCACTATGCATGTTTTGTATATTTCAAATTGGATATAGGTAATAAGGTACGAGTTAAGGAGATGCTTGATATTCATCAATTTGGCTATAGGTAATGAGGTACAAGTTATGAAGATGCTTAATGTTTATCAATTTGGCCACAGGTTCCACTCCACAGTTGTAGTACTTATGAAAGAAGGACAGGTATTAGGTGAAGTTGTGTGCATTTGCAACAAGCACATTTGGAGAGAATATTGGCATATCTCTATGCTACTTTCATACACTGTGCCTGACAATCTGGGAAACAATGTGCTGTCTAAAGCAGACAGCTGATCAAAATAGCTGCTCCCATGTGCACAATAAATAAACTTTAACTCGTCCAAAGCAAACTAACTTTAGCAGTTACTAAAATAGGGATCATGAATTTTGCCAGAGTAGAAAATACTAGAGTTCTACTGAAAGTGCAATAAATGAATTATAAAATATTTTTAAGAAATAAAAAGTTATCGGCCAGTTTTTTTGGATTTTGCCTCTGATGTCCAGGAAGTAAAAATAAACAAGTAGACCAAGCAGTCTTTTGAGAGATGCAACAGTTGAAGTTAGGCCAAGCTGTATACTCTCCAACCCAAATTACACCCATCAATCATACACCAAAATGAATGAAATAAAAGGCTCTTTTAACAATACCTAAGATATACAAGGTCTGTTTTTTTAAATAACCAGGATTACCAGTGAGGAAAATCTGGAAAATTCTTTATCTTTAAAAATCAAACCCTGTGCAAAGTATGAAACTGAAGAGTGGAACCATAGGTTATGAGGTATGAATTAAGGAGATGCTTTATATATATCAATTTTGGCTACAGGTAATGAGACATAAGTTATGGAGATGCTTGATTTTTTTATCAATTTGGCTATAGGTAATGGGATAAAAGTTAAGGAGATGCTCGATATTTATAGGTAATGAGTTCTGAGTTACGAGATGCTTGATTTTTTATTTATCAATCTTGCTAAAGGAAATGAGGTAGGAGTTAAGGAGATGCTTAACAAGGTTGATTGACAAAAGCTCATTGTCCTAAAAGAACAGAACAGAAAGTTTAGTCAGTACTTATCTGGCCCATAATAGAAAACATATCAAATAAAGTTTAATATATACAGTGTGCCATAAACAGTATTATAAAATACACTTGATAGGTGTTTGATATCAATACTGTTTAATGGCTGATCTCTTAGTTTAAAAGCAAAATACAAAAACTTTGAAACACTTGTAAAAAAACTTATTTTCTGACAGGACATTAGATTTGTAAATTTATCCACTGAGGGGTTGATATAATACATCTTGTCAAGATATTTTTGTCTTAAATTGGTATAAGAAGCACATATACATAATCATACATGTGACAGAACCAGGATTTCAAACCAGTAGATTTACAAATTTTGATCAGAGATTGTCCTCTAAACCAGTAAATTTTTTATCGGCATAAATTTTACGTTTCAAGGGGATGGAAAACAAAACAAGTGGGTTTTTTGTGTGCATAATATGTATTCTCTTCATACTATAATAAAACATCAAGTCTGAACATGAATCAGATTTAGATTTCGATGGAATATGTTACAATAATAATTAATACGAGTCGGTATACATTCAAATAATGAAAAATTAAAAGTTGTTATCTGACAGTTCACTGCAAAAGAATTTTCTTTTATAAAATCCAATAGCATTTTTAGTTTCATTCACAAGATCACTGTCAAGTGACCACTAATGACATTCATTGTGATTATTAAACTTCACACCTAACAGGCTCTCAATAGTTCTCTGGTCCAGATTTCCCCTTGAATCACTTTGCATTTTGCGAAGAATTTAGATGTCCTCTCTGTATCAGCATTAGAATGTTGTAATGACAGGACAAGCACATTCAGCCTGCAAAGAAGTTCTAACTTCAATTTCCTGCTGCTGATTTTGTAAGGTTGCTGACTACTCTCCAATACTCCTCCAAGCTATGTTCAGACAGAGGAGGAAGTTCCTGACTTGGACTTGGGATGTATTCCTGAGCCTTATTCTCAAAGGCTTCTTCCTCTTCATGGCTCAGATCCAAAAATCTGTTGGCAAGTTTCACCACTGTAAATAAAACATAAAATAAAGATTGATATAGACTTGAAATATAAAAAAAAATACATGATGTATTTATGCTTTCATGAATAATTTATCCAAACTTTAAAATTAATTATCTTGCAATATATTTTTAACTGATATATTTTATCAAGGGCTTGAACTTAATTTATGTGCATGAAAACTTCAAATAGTTTATGAAATACAAAAGATGCATACCTTTGAAACACACAATGCAAACTCAGGCCCTTCGCCTACACAACACTTAAACTCTGATATCCAAGCATTGTTGAACTTGTAATATTTCTTAGCTGATGGTTTCTTAGCATTGGGAGAAAGCACATGTTTCGGCATTATGACATGAATTGAACAAAAAATGTAATTGTTGTCCTCTTAAAACATCTTGAACAACACAATAACAATTAAACAAGACAAAAATCAAAATACTTACTCCAGTGTCTCTGCCGAAATAATTTTTTATTGTTGGTCTCTTCATTTTATCTCCCCTCCGCTAAGGGTCAGCCAATTTTCATCAAAGGCTCAGAAGACATCATGGAATACCTTTTATCCCTTTATTACTTATAACACCTAAAAAAAACCATCCCGCATTTGGCCTTAAACTCCTCAAATTCCAACAATAAGGTAATCAATTAGCAGCTTGCTGTGTACACATGTCAGCTGTTCTTTAACAATTCTAATCCTATTGCACTGTCACGCATCATTGCACCGGTCATTGTACTGGTGGAACATTTCCGGTCCCCAATAGACTGGTTCTGGCTGGTTTCTCTAATGTGTTGATGGAATGCGTAAAAATACAGTGTTTGAGTTTTTTTAATAATTTTATATATATATATATATATTTTTTATATATTCTTTTAATTTTCAAAAGTGTTAGATTTGAACGACTAAATGGTATGTGCAGTAGACAGCCTTTAAAATGGTATTTTTGGCCTACCGCCAGTAGAATCACATGCATGCATAATCATCTTCTACACACCTGATATTTTCTTTAAGACATAGTTTGCAAACTCTGAGATCTTTTTCAATTTTAGTTTGTCTTCTTCTTTCAATCATAAAATCATGTTTAGAGCATCAAAAAGATGCAAGTGTTTTTCTGAAAATGACAGGTAGTTCTTCCAATAACAACTTGTACAAACTATAATATACATTTTTTTTGTAAAATCGCCTATTTTACTTGACCAGATCTGTAATGAAGAATCAAACAGGCATTGCTTGAGCATAGATAGAAAAGTGTTTGTCACCAATTTCTTGCACTATCCATCCACAGTCAAAAATAAGAGAAAATAAAACAATTTTAACATTACTGGCTTATGTGTTTTTTTTCCAGCATGATCCAATTTATTTAACATAATATAACATAATATAACATTGAAAACTGGTACCCCACAAATAAAAGTGAATTCACAGTGCTTGAAAGCATAGGGGATGATGGTGTACCATATATATTGCTTAGAAGTCAAATCCAACTGCAAACTGCACAGACCCAGATCTGCCGTCACATAATGCACCAGCAGATCTGGCTCTATGCAGTTTGTTAGGAGTAATCAGAAGAACAAACAACATATACCCTGATTAGGCACATTTATGCAATGGCAGATCTGGGTCTATGTTGTTTGCAGTTGGACTCGACTTATAAGCGAGTATATGGTATGTTAAAGTTCATTATGAGTGAATATTTGGGTTTGAAGCAATATTTACTGCTTGTGTTAGCTGGAGTAGTAACATGGAAAATGTAAGGGATGTAGTGACTAACAAATGTTTTATGGCAGTTTCAATAAGAAAAAGCTGATGTACCACATATCAGTCAGAGGGTTCAAATAATATCTATCAGTACTTTCCTTTCCGATCAAACAAAACCGCATTAATCAATGTATCTGAATGTTCCAGAATCCAAATGACAATAACTGGAATCATTTTCTCCTGGATTCTTTAAACCAATTGGTTTACAATGAAACTGTTAAACTGGAAACTTTTGTCCACATTCCTTTCACACAAATAAACTAGGAATCCAGTTTAGCGATTAACTTCAAACAATAGAGGAAATATTTATAGAAATTGTCATTCAGTTACCAAAACATCCAAATAAATGGAGACCGCAAGTATCTGGATTCCTCTTTAATCCAAATGAAAGGGTGGAGAACAAAATTTATATCTGGATTAACAATGTTTTGCTACATAAGCACTTAAGTCTAGTTAAGCCAAATACCACTTAAAATTCAAACAGGTGTTCTTATTTTGATGTTTAATAGTCATTTTGGAAGATCTGACTTACTTTCTTGCGCCATACTAAATGCCTTTTTTAAATATTCGAGCATCTCATTTTTATCCTCCTCTTCCTCCTCCAGAAGTGTTCCAACAGTGGTGTAAATTCGAGACAGGTGGATGCAGGAATCTGTGTGAAATGTTCTATTATCTGCAGTTATCCAATCCTTGTTTGTGATTGCCAGCTTGTAGTATTGCTCAAAATTCTCCACTGCATTATAATATTCACCTATGAAAAAATGTATCAATTACTGTAAATTACAATAATTTCACAAGAATAAGACTTTTTATTACAAATTTAGTCAGAAAAATGTACTATTAACAAAATATTCTTTGCCTGAAAGACAATGATGCAACGTAACTTATATTCAGGGAAATAACTCCTTTGCAAAAATTATAAATGTACAAATTTGCTAAATGTACCAGATTTACACATTTTTAATGATGTTAAAACATTATTATTCACAGTAAGGTGCCATAGGTTTCCCTTTGCATTACTCAGGACAAAAATATTCAGACATTCAAAAATATGAATAATTATAAGGACAGCAGAAAAAGATGATTCCATATTTTGGATACAGTGACACATACAATAGATAAGTCAATAATTATGTGAATATTTTAAAATTGATATTGCCTTCTGTGGATTGTTGATGGTCTCAAGTGAGAGTGTCAATACAATCAAACCTGCTATAGAGAAAAAAAAAACAGGTTGTTAAAACCCGTTATACATTTTAGGCCAAGTCTGAAAGGTCACATTTATATGTAATTCAAAACAGAGCTCTCTCTTTATAATACTGTTTATGTGAACTATAAAAGTGACCTTCATTATAAGAGAGGGAGATGTATAACTGGGCATGTCTCAACAAGACTGTATCATAATAGTGTATAAAAAAGCGTACTGGGTATTTAATCATGTAAAACCAAATTAATAACCTTATAACTTAAGTGAACAATTCAAGTAGCAATGATAAAACAATTGTAAAAAATGGGATGCATAACCAAACCCACATTATAAGAGGGGCAGAGGTATACTGAGGGGCTTTATAGTGAGGGACCACTGAACAAACTTATCTGCATTTAAATAAAACTTCTAGACAACTTATAAACCCTAAGACAACTAAGCTGAGCTGGTCTTCTGAGCAGTTGTTATACACAGGGTTCTACTATTTATAATTTTCAATTCACAAGCTACTTAATGGGTGCATAAAAACGTAAACAGTATTAAAACATATTTTCTGTATGTATTGAAATGTTAACTCTCCACAGCACTTGATTAGGGCTCGACTTAACACATATTTTTCCATTCGCCAGCAGGGCAAGCTCATATGGAAATCAACTTGCCCTGCAGAAAATCAACTGGTTGGGAAATCAAATAAAAATAAGTTAGGAAAATTTAACAGCCAGTGTAGGCTTGCAGCTAGCAGTATTTAAACTGACCCTCCTCAAAACCCACAGGCCAATGACCAGCAGGCCAGTGGTTAAATTGACCCTTGCTGGATGAATCTAAGACTTAACTATCACTTTTGATACATAAAAATTAGATTTTCTGGGCAAATGTGTGTCCACATGCTTTTCAAAGAAACTGTGGGGACCATTAAACTGTAACATTCCATCCCTTTGTACATATGACTGCATAATGTTAGACAACTCCTCCTACACAGTTTGCATAATCTTTGACAACTCCTCCCACACAGTATATATGCAAAGGCTCAAATCTTAGGACATGATTTGATAAGGGTTTATTGATATGCTTAATGGTTCTAAAATTTTAATTCAAATTATGATGAGAGTTATTAATTCAAACTATGACAACAGTTTTAGGGATAGGATACTGAAAGTGCATGGATCAGGATGATAGTGGCAAAGGGAATGACTAAGGGAGAAAAGTCAATACCACCATCACCATGGCCATGTTCACTGACAGAAAAGTGAGGTTTATATCTGAGTAACATATGATTTTGTAGTCATGACATAATAAGAAAACAAAGAAAATCTACCTACCATTTTCTTCCTGTGCCAACCCAACATTACAGTAGCCTTCGGCCTGTGTTTTGCCATTATCAGTGGAGATGTTAGCACTGGTTTGAAGACAAGTCATAAAGAAGTGGTCAGCTAACCACTTGTCTCCAGTTTGCTGGAAGTAGCGGGCCAATTCAAACCTGGATTTGTACACTTCATAAAAGTCACCTGTTATGGCAAAATTTTAAAAAGTCACATAAAAATTAACTGATCTATGTTTAAAAAACATGTGCCTTATTTGCTCATGCATGATTCCCTCTTCCCTGTAAAGAACTGATGATCAAAAGAGTTCTAAAATTGAAAAAAATTAAAAAATTGCATTGGTGAAATGAAAATACAATCAGGTCATCAACATGTGCATATAAACATGCCTACCAAATTTCATGTCTATATCAAGTGGTATTTGCAAAATGGTGCTAAGAACCTATTCACAAAAGGTTATAAAAAAAATGGAAAAATTGCTTTAGTGGCCTGAAATTCTAATCAGGTTATCTGTATATTGATACAAACATGCCTACCAAATTTCATGTCTATATCAAGTGGTATTTGCAAAATGGTGCTAAGAACCTATTCACAAAAGGTTATAAAAAAAATGGAAAAATTGCTTTAGTGGCCCGAAATTCTAATCAGGTTATCTGTATATTGATACAAACATGCCTACCAAATTTCATGTCTATATCAAGTGGTATTTGCAAAATGGTGCTAAGAACCTATTCACAAAAGGTTATTAAAAAAATGGAAAAATTGCTTTAGTGGCCTGAAATTCTAATCAGGTTATCTGTATATTGATATAAACATGCCTACCAAATTTTAGCATCTTGGGACAGACTGGCAGATTTACACATAGACAGACCAATCAAGATAACCCCACTGCAAAGCAGTGGCAGCATACAATTTTTTTTGTAAAACTGTTTCTCCTTTCATTATTGATTACTTAGAATTAGTATGAGAATGAACAAAAGAGGTTTGTAATTTCATAATGAAAGTTATATGATCTTGTACTCTTTATAATTAAAGTAAGCTGGTGTAGAGAAACACATTTTTCTGTAATGCATACATGTAGTTGTGATGTCCAATCTTTGAGAATTTTAAACACATTAAAATCACTACTGCAGGAAATAAAACATCAAAATAAAAAGATATCCTGCAAATTGTGAATTGTATGCAGTGTATGTTGGACGAAATGATTCTAGAACACTGGAAAATCCTTAAGAAAAAAACATTTTTACTTTGTTGAACAGATGTACTGCAGATTTTTTTCAATACTTGGTATTAATTTTTTTGGTGTGTAAGCCAATGTTAACTCCTATTTTTTCCTTAACATCAGGAAATATATTTGTCGACCGAGGATACCTTAGCACTAAATGTTAACCTTTTACCTCTTGCTTTGGACACTTGACATTAGCACTATGGCCTGATCATCGCAAGCCATGGGTGAAAATCTGCTATGCTCTCTTTTTACCTTTGGCTGCCTGCAATAAGATTCATCTGTCACGAATATGCATAAACCTGTTTAACCAATCATTGTGAGCCCGAGGAAATTTTTATTAGAAGGTTTACCCAACATGACCTTTCTATGCTGAATCAGATTTTCTCTTCCAAACACAGTCACTTATTGATCCATAAGAGGTCGCTTCCATTGATGTATATGAGCTTATTTCATTGGCTCATTGATATATTTTTGTTTGTGTATACTCATGAGAAGTGAGGAAATCTTATCACTGGCATCCATGGGTGAAAAGTGGGCATAATAGATTACTGCCCTGGTTTGTGATGATGCTAAGGTCCATGATTTTACAAATGTTAAAGAATTCCAGATTGCTCAAAACTGAAAGCTTCCAATATGATGGAATCATTCAAATAAGATGCACAATGAAAAACCTCAACACTATCTTTTCAACAATTTCAATAAATTTAAATGGTATGAACATGCCTTGAATATTTGCTTTTTGGCAACCCCCGCCAGTCCAGCTTTATTACTAAACTAGTCAAATCCTGTATTTACACATCCGATGCTTCTGTAATATTTTTGCAAGGCAATAAATTCCATCCAACCTCCTATTCATACTGTGATGTGGTAAGAATAGGTGGAAAAAACATATCTGGAGTTTATTGGTAGTGCATCTTTTTTGAATGCTTCCATCATATTTTAAATTACAATATCTGAGAGACCTGGCCCTGATATCTCACTAAATTTAAAATGGTACTTTTGACAATATGCATTATTGTTTTTTTAGGACAAAGGCAAACAATGGGAGAGATAATAAAAATGGATGAAAAAATACTTTTTAGATGTTGAACTGTACTGCTGGGGAGATGCTTATTCATCAACATGCAGAGTAATGTATTTCAGCCATATTTATATTAATGTACCTGAAATATTCCACACTTGCTCAACAATTACAAGAATATTCCAGCTTTAAATAGATTATGGACCTACTTCTCCTGCCCCCTGCCACTTATTTTTTTTTATATATGATATTTGTTTTCTTTAAACCACCAAACAATGAATTAAATATAGCAGATCCTTCAATGTTTTTGGAAAGCTAATACTTGTGGACAGACTATTATCTCAGAGCAGCACTCCAAAGAGTTGTAATTTACAAAACTGCTTTATAAATGAGACTTTAAATATGGATTATAGACTAGGCCAAAGAAATCAATAATTTGCCTAAAGCTAAAAAAATCTTACAATAGAAAGTAAAAGAAATCTTGTGCTTCTACTTTTCAATTACATGTACAACAGGGGCTGATCTTTCTCCTTGCCAGATATACTTACAAACAGGATTGCTCATGTGTTTAATTTTATCTCTTAAATCCATATTGGTCTTTTAAATATAAATTACCAGAGTAAGGGAAATTGAATTGTTGTTTAAGAAACTATAAAGCAAAGATTCAGCACACTTTTCTGATCCATGAATTGATGAATTTGTTCGTATTAACTGCTTATACCCAGTCAAATACATGTGTAACATTCTATATGGAAACAGAGTATTATACTAACTTCTTTAAATACTTTATTGAAATAAATATGCTTTTTATAAGGCATTACCAAGTATTTCTTGCACATTTCAATGTTTCAGACCAGGTATAATTTCAGAAATATAGAAATTTTTATGAATTCAATAATTTATAGGAAATGTTTATGAATCCCTAAATTTACAGAAAATACAAAGTCACTCAAGTATGAAAATTAGGTCACTGTGCTAATTTTGGTATGTCTGAGTGAGATTTAATGTGATTCATCCACATACATGTACATGTATCACTTTTCATGTGTGTTACTGAGGTGAAATAGTGTCTACGATATCAAGGGTGAAACAGATAGTGAAAATAAAAAGTCACTCAAACAAGAAAATTCAATCATACTGACATAGTTTTAGTATAGTTGAGATATTTTTGTTGAGATGTATCTACAAACCAATTTTCATGACTGTAGGTGAAATAGGGCCCAAGATATTGAGGGTGTAATGAAAGAACAGCTGAAATACACCAATCACCCTTGTGTGAGAATTAGTTCACAGCGACCTAGTTTTTGTATGGCTGCATAACTCTCCCAGTGATGCATTCATATACCAATTTTCATTAGTGTAGGTGAAATTGGGTCCCAAATATTGAGGGCATAATGAATGAACAAATGAATGAACACATAAAACGTGTTAACATACAAACATATGGGCAAAATTCTTCAACCCCTCTCAACTTCATTGGCAAGGGGATAACAACATTTTGAAATCTTACCCTTAACACATTAGAACTAGGAAGATCTTGGTACATAATAAAGTTTTCTTGTATTAATCCACTAGCAAACTGGTTTCAATGTGAGAAGCTTCAAAGTACTGCTGATTCATTACTTTTTGTAGGGCATCAATTTTCATGGATTTCAATATTACTAGAAACCATAAATTTCAAGACACAACAAAAAAATGATAATTCTGTGCAAAACAATAGGACTTCTTCCCTTAACCACATATTAAAGCACAAATCAAGATGCTAATTTTAACAAATCCATGAAAATTAATACTCCCCCTGAAAATAAATGAATTTACAGTATGAGGGTAAGCAAACTTTCACCATTACCAAATTATGAAACAATATTTTTACATTTTCATATGGGTCAAAGTAATGCTCGTTTTCCAAAATAAAGAACCTATATCAAAGCAGTCTTCATTATTTAGACAGTGCCTTGAAAAATTAAATTCAATATAAGTGAATTTAAAAAGTATCTTTTTAAAAATAACCTTTTCTAGTTGCATATTCCATTCTTGTTAAATGAGTTTTAAGCATGTCTAATTTTTCATGCTGATCCTTGAGCACTGTCATGTTCCACAACAATGATTCAGGTCCTGCTCTCAGTCTCTCTTCCTCTTGTCTGTGAATCAATGCAAACAGTTCACAGAATGATCGATGGTATCCTTCTGTAAGCATTTCTACACACAAGTTGTGCTTGTACGAATTTCTGTAGCTGTAATAGATACAAACTATATTAAAACATAAACCAGCAAAGTAATGCCATAAAAAAGTTCAATGATAAGCTGAAAGCAAACGTAGTAGAAAATATTGAATTGAATACAGTACATGTAAGCGTTTTATCTTTGATAATAAAAGTCATTTTTGAGGCATTGGTAGGTGACATAAATGGTATTCTTTGCAGTAAAGATAATATAAAAAACTGATAATAATCTGTAAATATCTAAGCAAAAAAACAGAATTTTTTTAAAAAAAAGTTCTACAGAAACTTTTTTAACATGATTCTAATGAGCATTTGATAGCAAATCCATTTCAAGAAAAATAATCCCTGGGTTACAGATTTGACTGTGGAGATCATTTGTGAACTGCAGATATGATTTCATAAAGAAATGAAATTCACTAAAAAGTACAGCTGACATCTATTTTATAAGTCCCAATTACCGCAATTCATGTAATTTTAAGTAATGGGGATTTTTTTATACACTGCTGACAAAAAAAAACAATAACTATTTATACTCAAATTTTTTGTAAATAGAAGTGTCTTTTATCATTGAAAAAAATCTAACTGTTTATACAACTTAAGTCTAAAATTGAAAGATTGACATGTTTGAGAATTAAAGTATATACATGTACAAATGGATTATACTATCTATGAGTGAATTTTGTACAAAAATGGCAGAAATAAAGATGATGTTTATTGAAAATCTGTTGTATTCTCCACTTGATTTAGTACCTGATATTTTTATGCATATTTATGTTAAGAGTTTCTCTCAAAAACCAGTGTGTAAAGAAAGGTACTAGCTATTTTCAACAGAATGTACATTAACCTGAAATTACAACAAGAACTTCGTCCCTTTTGTACATCTAAATCATCAGGTATCAATCTTTCCAATCATATTCAAATAATACATCCAAGATCCTTCACAGAGAGTGAAATCTGGATGAAGTGTTGACATTTACAGCAATTCATGTATTCCAGTTAGTAATCCTAATTAAAATCCTAATAAAATACCTAGTCTCCATTATCTTAAGTAAGTTGGTCTTTTTTCACAATGTGATTCTTCTGTATTCACGAGTGTTGCTTTATTGAAATCAAAGCACTTTGTAAGTGAAAACATACATGTGAACCTCCTGCATGTGAGGGTTTTTCTCCTAAGTTTAGGGGTGGTTTCTTTCCCTCCTGTCACTCACTGAAATCTCCTGCGTACGCAAAATTATTATAGAAAAATTAAAGTTTGGTTCCAGTGTAGTGTATTTATGGTAATACTGCCTGTGATCATGTGACTGTGAACTGACTTAAGCAGGGGAAGACAATGTACCAATAGTTGCTAATTTCACCCTTTATCATGGCTTCAGTGTTTATTGAGATGGATTATACTATCTATGAGCAGAAGTAATTCCAAAAGGATTAAAGATGTTAATTGATTATGGTTGGGTTACTAAAGAGTTAAATCAACATAAAACAATTAACATTACATGTACTTTGATTCTCTTCAGAGGGTATGTGCTGCTTTGGTGCTTAAAGTTGTTGAGATGGATTAGAGTCTATACTATGTATGATCAAAAGTAATTTGGACCGGATTACAGATGGTAATTGATTATGGTTGGATTACTCAAGAGCTCAAGTGACATAAAACAGGGTTGGTGTGACTTTGGTGTTTAAATTTTGTTGAGATGTCTAAGCGTGCATTATCTCCCAATGCCAAAAAGCCAAAATCTAAGCAAAAGAAATATCACACAAAATTCAATGATAAATGTAAACAGCAATTTCAGTGGTTGGAATCAAGTTTGAAGGGGCATGAATAGGCATTCTGCTCTTCCAGTAAAGCTGATTTTAAAATTTGCAAGAATGACATCACATGTCATGCAGAAACCCCATCTCATAAAAGTATATTAACCACGACAACAAATATGCCATCACTGAAATCCATGTTTGTGGAATCTGCATCAAATGTGGATAAAGTTACAAGTGCTTAGACACTATCTGCCAACTTCATAGCCAAACATAATCTCTGTTTCTGGTAGCAGATAATTTTTCAGATCTCATCAAAATAATGCTCCCTGACTCTGAAATCACACAAAAATTCTCATGCAAACTAACAAAAACTACTCAAATAGTGACTATTTTATTGTTCATAACAAAATCATAATCTTAATTATATAATAATAATAATAATAATTTATTATATTAACTCACAGTCAAGAGTGACCACCTGCTGAACGCAACTAGCAACCATGATTTTTAGGCAAAATATGCGTTCGACACTACTATGAACGACCGCATTGCAAAAACTGATATAAACACCACTGACCTTGATTTAATCATCTGTAAACATGAATGTAAACCAGACAAAAGTAAATGTCACTAACTGCCATTGTAATCTTTTATGTCTGGGATGAATGAGGTCTTTGTCTTCGTCTAAAATACTAACAAGTGATAATCATTTTCTGGATTTGATTGTAATTATTAAAGATTAGTGATAGTGATGATACTGATGATAATGATGACAACAAAGGTGTCTGCAAATCAGGCATCAAGTTACAAAGGGTGTGATGGTATAATGTATGCATTTGTGCTTCATGTGGAGAATCTTACTGACATTAAAACAACATTAAACCCAGACAGTACCAATTTTGAGCAGTTCTGGCAGGCAGTCAGCAATCTGAATCTACCCACAGGCAGGAAACAATTTGAACTTCTTGGTGGACTCAGTTGAGTTGTACTAACATTGCCACATTTAAATGCAGACACTGAAAGGACATTGTCCATTTTGAGGAAAATTCAGGCTGACTCCATAGGAAACCTGGATCAGCTAACAGTACATCATCTCCTAAGTGTTAAGATCAACAATGATGAGGACTGCCACAAATATAATCCAGGCAATGATCTAAGAAATGCTAAAAATGCTTGTGGTACATATAAGGAGAGTATGAATGGCAACAAGTTACTGTGAAATGACTGATTTGATGAGATGATGTGCATATTGTAATATTAAAAAAATGTAAATTTGTTCAATAGTAGTAATTTTTTTCCATTTTTTTCCTGATCTGTCCTGACTTAACCTGTCTTTTCTGTCACATGTATGAAACAATCAAGCAAACAATCAGGAAATGTTTTGCATACGTGTGTATCTGTGATTGTAGCCCATGTGAATCTGCATGGAAGCCTGCGTCATGAGTTGGAGAGCCTGCGTCATGAGTTGGAGAGCTGCAGTGCTGTGAGCTTGCAGACAGATTGATATATGCCAGCAACTGTTTACTTGATTTTTACTGGCTGTAAATCAGTTACCTGTTTTGGGTTGCCAGCACTCCAGTTTCGTATCTGTGTGCGGAGACATCGGTGCTTTTCCATTTCAACCAGCACTGCTAGAACTCTGCCATGGTAATTGTTTTATCTTTGATGGCTACCGAGTATAGTTTATTAATTGTATTGAGACTACTTTTTGCTGCAGCAAGAATTTCTGAACATGTACTTGTTGATGTAAACGAAACTAAATTATTTTGCGTCACCGGTTACTATTGATATGGCTCCGACAACAATTCTGATTGGTGTACCTATGATAGTTGCCATAGTAGCAATCCCAGCAACATCAAGGCCAATGGTTGTTGCAGCAACAAGTCCACAAATAGCATCCACGACAATATACACGTGTTTATATTTTGCGAGTAAAACAGTTTTCTTGGTGATTTCATCTTCCACTTCAATTATTTTTTTTGTGTCTGCACTTTTAAGGGTCCATCTCATGTCTTCTATTAATACTGTCACCATGAAGTATAACTGGTCGAGAGACTGTCCTTGTCCAGATGCAAGACGCACACACACTTCCAACCAATTATATTCCTACACTGGTATAAATGTCATGCAGTCATAGAAAATATCTTCCTATAAAATATTTCAGTCTCTGGTGATTGTGCATTCCAGGGGATGAACGTTCACCTAAAAATACACTGATTATGCCTTGCTTTGAACCTCTAATGATCATTTTTGTCCAAGAACTGTTACAAAGACAAATGCATCTTTGGTGAATATCATTCGACTGGGCCTTTCTTTTCCTGGTTGAGTCAATATTGGTTCAGCATACCTTTTAAAAAAATGTAACCGGTGTGAGTTTGGCAGTGAATTTCATGTCATTATTATAGAAACAGTCTTTAGGTGATTTCATGCCCAATGGTGACATATCTTTTTGCCGGGCATTTTTGCATGCTAATGCAATGGTTCCAAGCTGGCCTTGACTTAGTATTGCCACACCAGGGTGGTCTCAACTGTCGATTTCTATTTGGCCCTTAACAAGATTATATTTCACTGTATACAAGGGTTTGTTACTGCCACTCTGCAGCAGATATTCATCAACGAGTGGAACAAAATTGCCATCGCCATCAATCTTAGCATCCCCTGTCAGCTTATCCAACAGCCCTTTGGTAAATTCTGCAACATCATCATTGCGTGGCTGTTCAGAATGCATCACATATATGTAATGATAAATCTTAACACAAATGCCAGAGATGGAAAAGTTCCTGCTTGGACAGATGCTGAGTTCTTCTAACTAAATTTCACCTCTGGTGACTAATGATATTGGTAGTGCATATGTGAAAGGTTCTGGAACATTTACGATTTTGATGACACTCCTTACTAAATGAAAAATCTGCTTTTGATCATATACTAATATTGATATTGTACCCCACTCACCTCTAAATCTGGTTAAGATGAACAAATACAATTTGGATTTGTGCACCTTTAAAATGTGATGAATAGGTCT